>JAZHRO010000035.1:14187500-14580000 GCA_037157565.1 Thalassia testudinum
ACTCTCCCGACCAGGAGAGCACCACGTGCTACTTCTACCTTTTGGAAAAGACTGCAATCAAGATCGTTCCCACTAGGAACATTCGAGATCAAGTAAAGGATCTGAGAAATAAATGAATTAGTGAGAAAATTGAAAGATGTGAATAAAGAAAGTAATAGAACATAACAGCTACTGTACACTCTACTGTTGTCTTAGTTTAGTTTGCCACTCTACTAAGTGTTTTGCTAACGTGTTACACTCGTTACCTTTCAGGACCAGGTGTTGAGCAGCCAGGGTCAGCGGCTGCAGAGGACGCTGGGCCGAGTAGGGTCCAGTAGAGTTACCACTGTCTTTTGTACCTCTTTTGTTTCTGTTATAGTGAGTAGTTCTTGTTTCTACTGTACTTTCTTTACCTGCAGTTCATGTTATATGATAAATGTTGTTATACTGTTGTGGTGGTATCTACTGTAGTAGTTTCTTTCTTTACTGCTGTACTTTCTTACTGTTAGTTATATTCATGCTGAATGTGGTTTATTTTGCTGCTCTTTTGGTTACTTCCTTGTTGGACGACTGGGTCTTGGGATTAGTTGAGTCGGTCCGGTTCTCGAGTCTCGTAGGGGCTCGGGAAACGGGTCGTTACAATATATATGTATATATATATATATATATGTATATATATGTATATATATGTGTATATATATATATAGATATATATGTATATATATATATGTGTGTGTGTATATATATATATATATGTATATATAAATATATAGATATATATGTATATATATGTAACGACCTGGTTCCCGAGTCCTTACGAGACACGAGAACCGGACCGACTCAACTAATCCCAAGACCTAGTCGTCCAACGAGGAAGTAACCAAAAGAGCAGTAAAATAAATCACATTCAGCATGAATATAACTAACAGTAAGAAAGTACAGCAGTAAGGAAAGAAACTACCACAGTATGTACCACCACAACAGTAGAACAACATTCATAATATAATTTGAACTGCAGGTAAACAAAGTACAGCGGAAACAGGAACTACTCACTACAACGTAACAAAAAGAGGTACAAGAGACAGTGGTAACTCTACTGGACCCTACTCGACCCAGCGTCCTCTGCAGCCGCTGACCCTGGCTGCTCAACACCTGCTCCTGAAAAAGGTAACGAGTGTAACACATCAGCAAAATGCTGAGTAGAGTGGCAACTAAAACTAAAAGCAACAGTAGAGTGTACAGTAGCTGTTATGTTCGATTACTTTCTTTATTCACATCTTTCAAATGTCTCACTATTTCATTTATTCCTCATATCTTTTTCTTGATCTCGAATGTTCCTCGTGGGAACGATCTTGATTGCAGTCTTTTCCAAAAAGTAGAAGTAGCACGTGGTGCTCTCCTGGCCGGGAGAGTCCCCCGTGGTGATCCTACCCTCAGTCAACCACCCCAAGGTCACTGACAGACGTAACGGTGACTACGGCACGCGCGATAAATGCACAGGTAGCTAACCCGTACTGGCACGCGGTCAGTCGTTTTCGTTAACAGGTGTGCCCAAAGCACAGCACGGAGCCAGTCCACAGCAGAGCCCTCTCAGTAACAGGGGTCCAACCCCTCCACAGTAACCAAACCGGGGCCTTGCCCCTCCACAGTCCGCGCACCCTCGCCTGACTACCCTGGTTTGCCCCAGCGGGCCTAACAAGTCGGTGTGGGAGGCTAGCAGAACCCCGGGGCCCGTGGGGTAGCTAGTACCTCCCTACACTAGTAGCTCTCCTCGGTACTACGTACGCGAGGGCCAGCAAGTCGGTACAGAGTGGCCAGTCCTAACCCCGGGTCCCTGGGGCGGCTGGCTCCGCTCTGCACTAAACAGGGGGACAGTCGCTCTCCTTGGTACTCCGTACTCAAGGGCCAGCTCACTTCCCCAATACTATTCCATTCACTTTCCAGGAGTTCTACTCCTACTTCCCCGTAGGGTTCCATCCTTTTTACTCAAACATCCAGGTTTCACTTTCCAGTTTCACATTCTTACAATCCATGTTCTCAACCACGTTATTTATTCACAACAGGCAGCTGTTAATTCAAATTACAGGCAGCTTTATATCTCTTTCCATTTTCCAAGACTACAGTGTTATACATTCCACTAGTTTTCCCATCCTAGGATTCATGCGATATCCTAGGATCTATCATACAATCTAGTTTTCCAGCCCTAGGATTCATGCAACACCTAGGAGCTATCATTCAATATATATTTCTCATTCCTAGGATTCATGCAATGTCGTAGGTTCTAGTTATGGTTCCATACTTCAACAGGTTTTATTAATAACTTAAAGCCACTCTACCAGGTACAACGGGAGAAATGGGGGCGTGGTTGGGAATCCCGCGTGCCTCCGCGACCCCCGAGACTGCAACAGAAGGAGGTCCTATCACAAGGATCAAACACAAGGAGTGTCTCAAAACAGTGTATAGCTACTGTAGATGGGTAGAGGAATTAATTCTGAAAAGAACGCAACTCGAATCACGGAAAACGGAACTCGAACGGGCCCTAAACGGGTCGAAAACGACGACACTGTGCAAAATCAGACGTCTGGAACTTCTTCCAGACGTCTTAAAAAGTGGATCAGAGAATTACCAATTCAGCGTGGTTTCCCAGACATCCAGAAGTCTGCGGGGACGTCTGGCCTAGCTCCCATACGTCTGATGGTCACCCCAGACGTCTGGAGGTCGCTCCCGCCGTCTGGTATGACAGCGGTAGCCACTGAGGAGGAGCGCCTTTGGAGGTTCACCGAGGGGCTCCGGCCTGCGATCCGGGGGTATGTCAAACCCCTGAAGCTGCCTACGTTTTCGAGGGTGGTAGAGGAAGCTATGACTTACGAGGAGACCAACCCGTCAGCGCGAGACACCGACGGCGAGCGGAAGAGGCCCTTTCAACCAGACTTCTCACAGGGCTGGCGAGAACGGAGACACGTGGCGTCCGCAGGAGAGCTGTCACGTTGTGCAGGGCCATCAGTGGCATTTGGGGGCCCTCGACAGGGGCCAGTCGCCAGCACCGGACCCCCGCCTAGTCGACAGCAGGGACCCACTGAGGGTGGGAGTCGGGTTCCCCTCTGCTACCAGTGTGGCCAGCCGGGCCACGTCAGGAGGGACTGCCCATCTAGGGCAAGAGGTCAGCAGATACTCCCCGCGCAGAGCACTGGAGGGCGCGTAGGAGGCCGCGGTTTCCAGGCGCGAGGAGGAGGACAGCAGTCGCGAGGAGGGTACCGGCCAGCACCTACCCGTCCAACGCAGAGTGTGGCTACTTCGTCCGCACCTAGAGCTGAGGGGTGTATCAATGCCCTGACACACAGGGATGCCAGAGCTTCGGGATCAGTGGTAGCAGGTATGGTTTCAGTTTCCGGCAGACTCGTTTACACGCTTTTCGATTCCGACGCTACGCACTTGTTTGTCGCAGCCAGTTTCGCAGTTAGTTTGGACCAGGATTATACACTGTTAGAGAATCCATTCGTAATCAGAGGTCCGAGTGGTCAGCTGTTTGTAGCTGAAGGGGTGTACACGGATTGCGAGGTCAGCGTCGGGGGACATAGCCTGCCAGCTGACCTGATTATGATACAGATGGAGGACTTTGGAGTGATTTTGGGGATGGATTGGCTATCCGCTTACCACGCCTTGGTGGGCTATTTTGAGAGGAAGATCGTCTTCTCCATTCCGGAGTTGCTTTCTTTCGAGTTTCATGGACAGCCAGTGGACGGAGGTTTCAGGTGCATCTCAGCACTTCGGGCGGCGAGACTTTTGAGCCAAGGGTGTGAGGGCTTCCTAGCTTGTGTGGTGGCAGAGCCCAGCCCTGTGGCAGACTTCCAGAGCATCCCGGTGGTCAGAGAGTACCCTGACGTGTTTCCAGACGAGTTACCAGGACTACCGCACGAGCGTGAGATCGAGTTTGAAATTTCACTAGTACCAGGGACCAACCCCATCTCCACCGCGCCATACAGGATGGCACCGCTTGAGCTGCGAGAGCTCAAGTCCCAGTTGCAGGACCTTTTGGAGAAAGGTTTCGTGAGGCCCAGTGCGTCTCCCTGGGGAGCCCCGATACTGTTTGTGAAGAAGAAGGATGGGACTTTACGCCTTTGTGTGGACTACCGACAGCTGAATAGGGTCACCATCAAGAACAGATATCCGCTGCCGAGGATCGACGACTTGTTTGACCAGTTGCGGGGTGCCACGGTGTTTTCCAAGATCTACTTGAGGTCTGGATACCACCAGTTGAGGATCAAGGAGACCGACGTCTCCAAGACAGCTTTCCGCACCCGGTATGGACACTACGAGTTTTTGGTCATGCCGTTTGGGCTGACCAATGCCCCCGTTGCTTTCATGGAACTGATGAACCGGGTGTTTAGACCGTACTTGGACCAGTTCGTGGTGGTTTTCATAGATGATGTACTCATCTATTCTAGAGATCAGACGCAGCACGGACAGCACTTGCGGATGGTTCTGGACACTCTGAGACGGCGCAGGCTGTACGCCAAATACAGCAAGTGCGAGTTCTGGTTGAGGGAGGTGACCTTCTTAGGTCATGTGATCTCTGGAGATGTCTTGGCGGTGGACCCAGCCAAGGTCGAGGCAGTGCTGTTACGAACGCGTGCCCCGGACGTCTTTTAAGACGTCTGGGAGGTGGCCCAGACGTCGGACCAGACGTCTGGGATCACATCCAGACGTCTTGCCAGACGTCTGGGTTGGTTTCCAGACGTCTGAAAAACCATTATCCTCCACACGCGCGAGTCGTCTGCGCGCCTGAGCGCGCAGACCGCATATTCGTTATTCCCTCTTTTTTCTTCTGCGGCTGCAGACGCCTGCCGCGCCCTCTCTCCTCCTCGCGCGGCCTTAAAAGGCCACGCCTCCCCTCACTCCGTCACCACCGTCTCCTTCCCCTTCTCCTTCAGCCAGTGCGCGAGAGTGAGCACGAGGGCGGCAGCGGCGGCCGCAGTGAGCGCGGAGGAGGTGCTGCGTGCGAGAGCGGAGCTCTGCCGTGCGGGCGAGCTCGCCGGGGCTGCTAGGGCTGGCCGACGGAGGGCGCAGGGGGGGGCGGAACGGCGCGGGAGGGACTGCTGTGGTCTGAGCAGCAGGCGTGCGAGGTGCGACGCGGGCGACGTCGCGAGCGGAGGCTGAGTGGCGCCCTGATTCTGGAAAAATTTCCAGAATCAGACGTCTGGGTAGATAGACAGACGGCGAGGGAGACGTCTGGAGGACCATAAAGACGTCTGAAAGGTGAGTTTTCCGTCTTCTTCTTCATTCCTGTCGACTGACCGTACTGAGGGAGGGAGTTGGGTGTGCGCAGGCTCGGTGATTCACCATCCTTTGCGAATCAGACGTCTAGCTGTTGTACCAGACGGCGGGAGCGACCTCCAGACGTCCGGGGTGACCATCGGACGTCTGGGAGCTAGGCCAGACGTCCCCGCAGACTTCTGGACGTCTGAGAAACCTCGCGGAACAAGGTAATTCTCTGATACCATCTTGTAACGACCCGACTCCCGAGTCCCTACGAGACACGAGAACCGGACCGACTCGACAAATCCCAAGACCGACGGACGCGGAGCTGGACTCGGGGAAGGGGATGGGCCGCCGCCGCCCCCACCTTCCTCCGACACTTCTGTACACGAGGCACCTTCGCCTGGAGGTGCACCAGCACCTCCCCTACAGCGCCACTTCGAGCTTTTCGGACAGTTCCGGAAGCTGAAGCCCCCCTCCTTCAAGGGGGATGAGGACCCGACCGAGGCAAAGGATTGGCTTGAGCAGATCCACAGACGACTCCGCACTGTCAGGAGCAGACAGAAGAGCTACGCGGATCGGAGACGCAGAGAGGTACAGTTTGAGGTTGGGGACCACGTCTTTTTTCGTGTTTCACCCATGAAGGGCCTGCAGCGGTTTGGGGTGAGAGGGAAGCTCGCGCCGAGGTTCGTGGGGCCCTTTGAGGTCCTAGAGCGGGTTGGACCCGTTGCTTACCGACTTGCCCTCCCCCCGCAGTTTTCTGGTGTGCACGACGTGTTCCACGTGTCCAACCTCAGGAAGTACGTAGCCGATCCCAGCCACGTACTGAGTCACGAGAGCGTCAAGGTGGGCGACGACCTGACCTACCCCGAGCAACCAGTGCAGATTCTAGACCGACCCGTCCGCAGTTTGAGACGAAAGCAAGTACGCCTAGTAAAGGTTTTGTGGAGGAGCCAGCGGTACGAGGAGGCTACCTGGGAGCCTGAGGCGGCAATGCGGGAAAGATACTCGGAGCTTTTCGCGGGTACGTCTTTCGGACCGGCTTCGGTCGTCTTTGAGTTTGTTATGGTTATTTGGATGTCTTTTCCGCACCCTAGTTAGCGCAAGTTTCGGGGACGAAACTTCCTTTGAGTTTGTTATATTGTTACGAACGCGTGCCCCGGACGTCTTTTAAGACGTCTGGGAGGTGGCCCAGACGTCTGGGATCACATCCAGACGTCTTGCCAGACGTCTCGGATGGTTTCCAGATGTCTGAAAAATCGTTATCTTCCACATGCGCAAGTCGTCTGCGCGCCTGAGCGCACAGACCGCATATTCGTTATTCCCTCTTTTTTCTTCTGCGGCTGCAGACGCCTGCCACGCCCTCTCTCCTCCTCGTGCGGCCTTAAAAGGCCACGCCTCCCCTCACTCCATCACCACCGTCTCCTTCCCCTTCTCCTTCAGCCAGTGCGCGAGAGTGAGTGCGAGAGTGAGCGCGAGGGCGGCAGCGGCGGCCGTAGTGAGCACGGAGGAGGTGCTGCGTGCGAGAGCGGAGCTCTGCCGTGCGGGCGAGCTCGCCGGGGCTGCTAGGGCCGGCCGGCGGAGGGTGCAGGGGGGCGCGGAATGGCGCGGGAGGGACTGCAGCGGTCTGAGCAGCAGGCGCGCGAGGTGCGACGCAGGCAGCGTCGCGAGTGGAGGCCGAGTGGTGCCCTGATTCTGGAAAAATTTCCAGAATCAGACGTCTGGGTAGATAGACAGACGGAGAGGGAGACGTCTGGAGGACCATAAAGACGTCTGAACGGTGAGTTTTCCGTCTTCTTCTTCCTTCCTGTCAACTGACCGTACTGAGGGAGGGAGTTGGGTGTGCGCAGGCTCGGTGATTCGCCATCCTTTGCGAATCAGACGTCTGGCTGTTGTACCAGACGGCGGGAGCGACCTCCAGACGTCCGGGGTGACCATCGGACGTCTGGGTGCTAGGCCAGACGTCCCCGCAGACTTCTGGACGTCTGAGAAACCTCGCGAAATAAGGTAATTCTCTGATCCACTTTTTAAGACGTCTGGAAGAAGTTCCAGACGTCTGATTTTGCACGGTGTCGTCGTTTTCGACCCGTTTAGGGCCCGTTCGGGTCCCGTTTTCCGTGATTCAAGTTGCGTTCCTTTCAGATTTAATTCCTCTACCATCTACAGTAGCTATACACTATTTTGAGACACTCCTTGTGTTTGATCCTTGTGATAGGACCTCGTTCAGTTGCAGTCTTGGGAGTCGCGGAGGCACGCGGGATTCCCGATCACGCCCCCATTACTCCCGTTGTACCTGGTAGAGTGGCTTAAGTTATTATTAAAATCTGTTAAAGTATGGAACCATAGCTAGAATCTAGGACATTGCATGAATCCTAGGAATGAGAAATGTATGGAATAATAGCTCCTAGGTGTTGCATGAGTCCTAGGGCTGGAAAACTAGTTGTATGCTAGATCCTAGGATGTGGCATGAATCCTAGGATGGAAAAACTAGTGGAATGTATAATACTGCAGTCTTGGAAAAAAAAAAATGGAAAGGAATATAAAGCTGCCTGTAAATTGAATTAATAGCTGCCTGTTACGAATAAAGAAACATGAATGAGATCATGGGTCGTAAGAACGTGAAACTGGAAAGTGACACCTGGATGTTTGAGTTAAAAGGATGGAACCCTACGGGGAATTAGGAGTGGAACTCCTGGAAAGGGAAAGGAATGGAACTGAGTTGTAGTTTGTACTGTCTCTTGGGTACGCAGTACCAAGGGAAGTACCTGTACCTGTTTAGTGCAGAGTGGGGCCAGCCACCCCAGGGACCCGGGGTTAGGATTGGCCGCTCTATACCGACTTGCTGGCCCTCGTGTACGTAGTACCGAGGAGAGCTACTAGTGTTAGGAGAGCACTAGCTACCCCACGGGCCCCGGGGTTCTGCTAGCCTCCTTCGCCGACTTGTTAGGCCCACTGGGGCAAACCAGGGTAGTCAGGTGAGGGTGCGCGGACTGTGGAGGGGCAAGGCCCCGGTTTGGTTACTGTGGAGGGGTTGGACCCCTGTTTCTAAGAGGGCTCTGCCCTGGACTGGTTCCGTGCTGTGCTTTGGGCGCACCCGTTAACGGAAACGACTGACCGCGTGCCAGTACGGGTTAGCTACCTGTGCGTTTATTGCGCGTGCCGTAGTCACCGTTACGTCTGTTCAGTGACCTTGGGGTGGTTGACTGGGGGTAGGATCACCACGGGGGACTCTCCCGACCAGGAGAGCACCACGTGCTACTTCTTCCTTTTGGAAAAGACTGCAATCAAGATCGTTCCCACGTGGAACATTCGAGATCAAGTAAAGGATCTGAGAAATAAATGAATTAGTGAGAAAATTGAAAGATGTGAATAAAGAAAGTAATAAAACATAACAGCTACTGTACACTCTACTGTTGTCTTAGTTTAGTTTGCCACTCTACTCAGCGTTTTGCTAACGTGTTACACTCGTTACCTCTCAGGACCAGGTGTTGAGCAGCCAGGGTCAGCGGCTGCAGAGGACGCTGGGCCGAGTAGGGTCCAGTAGAGTTACCACTGTCTTTTGTACCTCTTTTATTTCTGTTATAGTGGGTAGTTCTTGTTTCCACTGTACTTTCTTTACCTGCAGTTCATGTTATATGATAAATGTTGTTATACTGTTGTGGTGGTATCTACTGTAGTAGTTTCTTTCCTTACTGCTGTACTTTCTTACTGTTAGTTATATTCATGCTGAATGTGGTTTATTTTACTGCTCTTTTGGTTACTTCCTCGTTGGACGACTGGGTCTTGGGATTAGTTGAGTCGGTCCGGTTCTCGAGTCTCGTAGGGGCTCGAGAAACGGGTCGTTACAATATATATGTATATATATGTGTATATATATATAGATATATATGTATATATATATATGTGTATATATATATATATATGTATATATAAATATATAGATATATATGTATATATATGTAAAGACCTGGTTCCCGAGTCCTTACGAGACACGAGAACCGGACCGACTCAACTAATCCCAAGACCTAGTCGTCCAACGAGGAAGTAACCAAAAGAGCAGTAAAATAAACCACATTCAGCATGAATATAACTAACAGTAAGAAAGTACAGTAGTAAGGAAAGAAACTACCACAGTATGTACCACCACAACAGTAGAACAACATTCATAATATAATTTGAACTGCAGGTAAAGAAAGTACAGCGGAAACAGGAACTACTCACTACAACGTAACAAAAAGAGGTACAAGAGACAGTGGTAACTCTACTGGACCCTACTCGACCCAGCGTCCTCTGTAGCCGCTGACCCTGGCTGCTCAACACCTGCTCCTGAAAAAGGTAACGAGTGTAATACATCAGCAAAACGCTGAGTAGAGTGGCAACTAAAACTAAAAGCAACAGTAGAGTGTGCAGTAGCTGTTATGTTCGATTACTTTCTTTATTCACATCTTTCAAATGTCTCACTATTTCATTTATTCCTCAGATCTTTTTCTTGATCTCGAATGTTCCTCGTGGGAACGATCTTGATTGCAGTCTTTTCCAAAAAGTAGAAGTAGCACGTGGTGCTCTCCTGGCCGGGAGAGTCTCCCGTGGTGATCCTACCCTCAGTCAACCACCCCAAGGTCACTGACAGATGTAACGGTAACTACGGCATGCGCGATAAACGCACAGGTAGCTAACCCGTACTGGCACGCGGTCAGTCGTTTCCATTAACAGGTGCGCCCAAAGCACAGCACGGAGCCAGTCCACGGTAGAGCCCTCTCAGTAACAGGGGTCCAACCCCTCCACAGTAACCAAACCGGGGCCTTGCCCCTCCACAGTCCGCGCACCCTCGCCTGACTACCTTGGTTTGCCCCAGCGGGCCTAACAAATCGGTGTGGGAGGCTAGCAAAACCCCGGGGCCCGTGGGGTAGCTAGTACCTCCCTACACTAGTAGCTCTCCTCGGTACTACGTAAGCGAGGGCCAGCAAGTCGGTACAGAGTGGCCAGTCCTAACCCCGGGTCCCTGGGGCGGCTGGCTCCGCTCCGCACTAAACAGGGGGACAGTCGCTCTCCTTGGTACTCCGTACTCAAGGGCCAGCTCACTTCCCCAATACTATTCCATTCACTTTCCAGGAGTTCTACTCCTACTTCCCCGTAGGGTTCCATCCTTTTTACTCAAACATCCAGGTTTCACTTTCCAGTTTCACATTCTTATAATCCATGTTCTCAACCACGTTATTTATTCACAACAGGCAGCTGTTAATTCAAATTACAGGCAGCTTTATATCTCTTTCCATTTTCCAAGACTGCAGTGTTATACATTCCACTAGTTTTCCCATCCTAGGATTCATGCGATATCCTAGGATCTATCATACAATCTAGTTTTCCAGTCCTAGGATTCATGCAACACCTAGGAGCTATCATTCAATATATATTTCTCATTCCTAGGATTCATGCAATGTCGTAGGTTCTAGCTATGGTTCCATACTTCAACAGATTTTATTAATAACTTAAAGCCACTCTACCAGGTACAACGGGAGAAATGGGGGCGTGGTCGGGAATCCCGCGTGCCTCCGCGACCCCCGAGACTGCAACAGAAGGAGGTCCTAACACAAGGATCAAACACAAGGAGTGTCTCAAAATAGTGTATAGCTACTGTAGACGGGTAGAGGAATTAATTCTGAAAAGAACGCAACTCGAATCGTGGAAAACGGAACTCGAACGGGCCCTAAACGGGTCGAAAACGACGACACTGTGCAAAATCAGACGTCTGGAACTTCTTCCAGACGTCTTAAAAAGTGGATCAGAGAATTACCTGTTCAGCATGGTTTCCCAGACGTCCAGAAGTCTGCGGGGACGTCTGGCCTAGCTCCCAGACTTCTGATGGTCACCCCGGACGTCTGGAGGTCGCTCCCGCCGTCTGGTACAACAGCCAGACGTCTGATTCGTGTTGGATGGCGAATCACCGAGCCTGCACACACCCATCTGCCTCCCTCATTATGGTCAGTCGACAGGAAGGAAGAAGAAGACGGAAAACTCACCCTTCAGACGTCCGGATGGTCTTCCAGACGTCGCCCTCGCCGTCTGGCTATCAACCCAGACGTCTGATTCTGGAAATTCTTCCAGAATCAGGGTGCCACTCGACCTCCGCTCGCGACGCCGCCCGCGTCGCACCTCGCGCGCCTGCTGCTAAGACCGCAGCAGTCCCCCCCCTCCGCGTCACTTCGCACCCCCCGCACCCTCCGCCGGCCGGCCTTAGCAGCCCCGGCGAGCTCGCCCTCACGGCAGAGCTCCGCTCTCGCACGCCGCACCTCCTCCGCGCTCACTGCGGCGCTCGCGCTCGCGCTCACGCTCACTGGCTGAAGGAGAAGAGGGAGGAGACGGTGGAGATGACGGGAGGGAGCACGTGGCCTTTTAAGGCCGCGCGAGGAGGAGAGAGAGGATGCAGCAGGTGTCTGCAGCTGCAGAGAAAGAGGGAATCAGCGAATATCCGGTTTGCGCGCTCAGGCGCGCAGACGACCCACGCGTGTCGAAATTAATGGATTTCCAGACGTCTGGAAACGATCCTAGACGTCTGGTCAGACGTCTGGATGTGATCCCAGACGTCGGGTACGACGTTTGGGCCACCTCCCAGATGTCTTAAAAGACGTTTGGGGCACGCGTTCGTTACAATATAACAAACTCAAAGGAAGTTTCGTCCACGAAACTTGCGCCAACTAGGGTGCGGGAAAAGATGTCCAATTAACCATAACAAACTCAAAGAGGACCGAAGCCGGTCTGAAAAGGCGTACCTGCGAAAAGCTCCGGGTACCGCTCCCGCATTGCCGCCTCAGGCTCCCAGGTAGCCTCCTCGTACCGCTGGCTCCTCCACAAAACCTTTACCAGGGGTACTTGCTTTCGTCTCAAACTGCGGACGGCTCGGTCTAGAATCTGCACTGGCTGCTCGGGGTAGCTCAGGTCGTCGCTCACCTCGACGCTCTCGTGACTCAGTACGTGACTGGAATCGGCTACGTACTTCCTGAGGTTGGACACGTGAACATGTCGTGCACACCAGACAGCTGCGGGGGAAGGGCAAGTCTGTAAGCAATGGGTCCAACCCTCTCCAGGACATCAAAGGGCCCCACGAACCTCGGCGCGAGCTTCCCTCTCACCCCAAACCGCTGTAAGCCCTTCATGGGAGAAACATGAAGGAAGACGTGGTCCCCAACCTCAAACTGCACCTCTCTGCGTCTTCGATCCACGTAGCTCTTCTGTCTGCTCCTGACAGTGCGGAGTCGTCTGTGGATCTGCTCAACTACCTCCTGACTCTGCCGGATCAACCTGGGGCCAACCTCCCACTTGGTCCCCACCTCAACCCAACTTAAGGGTGCCGTACACTTCCATCCGTACAGAGCCTCGTAGGGAGCCATGCCGATGCTCGAGTGATAACTGTTGTTGTATGCAAACTCTGCCAGGGGCAGGTGCTCCTCCCAAGAGCCCCTCTAGTCCAGTACACAGGCACGCAAAAGGTCCTCAAGTGTCTGTATCGTGTGCTCAGACTGTCCGTCCATCTGGGGGTGGTAAGCCGTGCTAAACCTCAACCTCGTCCCCAAGGCCTGTTGAAACTCAGCCCAAAACTGGGACGTAAAGTGGGTATCCCGGTCGGATACGATCTCCCGCGGAACTCCGTGTAGTCGTACCACATCACGGATATACCTCTCTACCAACTGTGCTGGTCCCAAAGTGACTCGGATCGGCAAGAATCGTGTCGTCTTCGTCAGTCTATCCACTATTACCCAGACTGCGTCGTGTCCCCGCTGGGTAACAGGTAAGCCCACCACCAAGTCCATGGTGATGCTCTCCCACTTCCACTCTGGCACTGGAAGCGGCTGAAGCGGCCCTGCAGGCCTCTGATGCTCGGCTTTTGTTACGAACGTGTGCCCCAGACGTATTTTAAGACGTCTGGGAGGTGGCCCAGATGTCGGATCAGACGTCTGGGATCACATACAGACGTCTTATCAGACGTTTGGGATCGTTTCCAGACGTCTGGAAAATAGTTATTTTTCGCACGAGAGATTCGTCTGCGCGCCTGTGCGCGTAGACCCGCGATTCCTCTCTCTCTCTCTTTTTCCCTCTCTCTCTCTGCGGCTGCAGACCTGCCGCGCACTCTCTCCCTCCTCCTCGCGCGGCCTTAAAAGGCCACGCCTCCCCTCCCGTCGTCTCCACCGTCCCCTTCCTCTTCTCCTTCCTGTGCGCGAGAGCGAGCGAGCGCGAGGGCAGCAGCGGCGGCCGCAGTGAGCACGAAGGAGGTGCGGCGTGCGAGGGCGGAGCTCTGACGTGAGGGCGAGCTCGCCGGAGCGGCTTGGCTGGCCGGTGGAGGGTGCAGGAGGTGCGGAATGATGCGGAGAGGGACCTGCTGCGGTCTGAGCAGCAGACGCGCGAGGTGCGACGCGGGCGGCATCGCGAGCGGAGGCCGAGTGGCGCCCTGATTCTGGAAAAATTTCCAAAATCAGACGTCTGGGTTGATAGCCAAACGGCGAGGGAGACGTCTGGAGGACCATAAAGACGTCTGAAAGGTGAGTATTCCGCTTTCTTCTTCCTTCCTGTCGACTGACCGTACTGAGGGAGGGAGTTGGCTGTGCGCAGGCTCGCTGATTCGCCATCCTTTGCGAATCAGACGTCTGGAAGTTGTACCAGATGGCGGGAGTGACCTCCAGACGTCCGGGGTGACCATCGGACGTCTGTGAGCTAGGCCAGACGTCCCCGCAGACTTCTGGATGTCTGGGAAACCACGCTGAACCGGTAATTCTCTGATCCACTTTTTAAGACGTCTGGAAGAAGTTCCAGACATCTGATTTTGCACAGTGTCATCGTTTTCAACCCGTTTAGGGCCCGTTCGAGTTCCGTTTTCCACGATTCGAGTTGCGTTCTTTTCAGAATTAATTCCTCTACCCGTCTACAGTAGCTATGCACTATTTTGAGACACTCCTTGTGTTTGATCCTTGTGATAGGACCTCGTTCAGTTGCAGTCTTGGGAGTCGCGGAGGCACGCAGGATTCCCGATCACGCCCCCATTACCCCCGTTGTACCTGGTAGTGTGGCTTAAGTTTATTATTAAAATCTGTTAAACTATGGAACCATAACTAGAATCTAGGACATTTCATGAATCCTAGGAATGAGAAATGCATGGAATGATAGCTCCTAGGTGTTGCATGAATCCTAGGGCTGGAAAACTAGTTGTATGCTAGATCCTAGGATGTGGCATGAATCCTAGGATGGAAAAACTAGTGGAATGTATAATACTGCAGTCTTGGAAAAAAAAATGGAAAGGAATATAAAGCTGCCTGTAAATTGAAATAACAGCTGCCTATTACGAATAAAGAAACATGAATGAGATCATGGGTCGTAAGAACGTGAAACTGGAAAGTGACACCTGGATGTTTGAGTTAAAAGGATGGAACCCTACGGGGAATTAGGAGTGGAACTCCTGGAAAGGGAAAGGAATGGAACTGAGATGTAGTTTGTTGTAACGAATGTGTGCCCCAGATGTCTTTTAAGACGTCTGGGATGTGGCCCAGACGTCTGGAAATCCGTTATTTTCGACACACGCAAGTCGCCTGCGCGCCTGAGCGCGCAGACCGCATATTCCCTCTTTTTCTCTCTACGGCTGCAGGCGGCCTGCCACCTTCTCTCTCCTCCTCGCGCGGCCTTAAAAGGGCCACGCCTCCCCTCCCGCCTCCACCGTCTCCTCCTTCTTCTCCTTCCTGTGCGCGAGAGCGAGCGGACGCGAGGGCGGCAGTGGCGGCCGCAGTGAGCGCGGAGGTGCGGCGTGCGAGGGCGGAGCTCTGTCGTGAGGGCGAGCTCGCTGGAGCTGCTTGGCCGGCCGGCGGAGGGCGCAGGGGGTGCGGAGCGACGCGGAGAGGGACCTGCTGCGGTCTGAGCAGCAGGAGCGCGAGGTGCGACGCGGGCGGCGTCGCGAGCGGAGGCCGAGCAGGGTCCTGATTCTGGAAAAATTTCCAGAATCAGACGTCTGGATTGATAGCCAGACGGCAAGGTCAACGTCTGTAAGATCATACAGACGTCTGAAAGGTGAGTTTCCGCCTTCTTCTTCGTTCTTTTCGACTGACCGTACTGAGGGAGGGGGTTGGCTGTGCGCAGGTTCGCTGATTCGCCATCCTTTGCGAATCAGACCTCTGGAAGTTGTACCAGACGGCGGGAGTGACCTCCAGACGTCCGGAGGGACCATCGGATGTCTGGGATCTAGGGCAGACGTCCCCGCAGACTTCTGGACGTCTGGGAAACAACGCTGAACAGGTAATTCTCTGATCCACTTTTTAAGACGTCTAGAAGGAGTTCCAGACGTCTGATTTTGCACAGTATCGTCTTTTTCGACCCGTTTAGGGCCCGTTCGAGCTCCGTTTTCCATGATTCGAGTTGCGTTCTTTTCAGAAGTAATTCCTCTACCCGTCTACAGTAGCTATACACTGTTTTGAGACACTCCTTGTGTTTGATCCTTGTGATAGGACCTCGTTCGGTTGCAGTCTTGAGAGTCGCGGAGGCACGCGGGATTCCCGATCACGCCCCCATTACTCCCGTTGTACCTGGTAGAGTGGCTTAAGTTTATTAATAAAATCTGTTAAAGTATGGAACCATAACTAGAAGCTAGGACATTGCATGAATCCTAGGAATGAGAAATGTATGGAATGATAGTTCCTAGGTGATGTATGAATCCTAGGGCTGGAAAACTAGTTGTATGCTAGATCCTAGGATGTGACATGAACCCTAGGATGGAAGAACTAGTGGAATGTATAATACTGCAGTCTTGGAAAAAAATGGAAAGGAATATAAAGCTGCCTGTAATTTGAATTAATAGCTGTCTGTTATGAATAAAGAAACATGATTGAGATCATGGATTTTGAGAACGTGAATCTGGAAAGTGAAACATATGATGTTCTGAGATAAAGAGCTGGAACCCTACGGGGAATTAGGAGTGGAACTCCTGGAAAGAAAAAGGAATGGAAACAAAGATGTAGTTTGTACTGTCTCTTGGGTACGCAGTACCAAGGGAAGTACCTGTACCTGTTTAGTGCAGAGTGGGGCCAGCTGCCCCAGGGACCCGGGGTTAGGATTGGCTGCTCTGTACCGACTTGTTGGCCCTCGTGTACGTAGTACCGAGGAGAGCTAGTAGTGTTAGGAGAGTACTAGCTACCCCACGGGCCCCGGGGTTCTGCTAGCCTCCTTCACCGACTTGTTAGGCCCACTAGGGCAAACCAGGGTAGTCAGGCGAGGGTGCGCGGACTGTGGAGGGGCAAGGCCCCGGTTTGGTTACTGTGGAGGGGTTGGACCCCTGTTACTGAGAGGGCTCTGCCCTGGTTCCGTGCTGTGCTTTGGGCGCACCCGTTAACGGAAACGACTGACCGTGTGCCAGTGCGGGCTAGAAACCTGTGCATTTATCGCGCGTGCCGTAGTCACCGTTACGTCTTTCAGTGACCTTGGGGTGGTTGACTGAGGGTAGGATCACCACGGGGGACTCTCCCGGCCAGGAGAGCACCACGTGCTACTTCTACTTTTGGAAAAGACTGCAGTCAAGCTCGTTCCCACGAGGACATTCGAGATCAAGTAAAGGATTTGAGAAACAAATGAAATAGTGAGAAAAATTGAAAGATGTGAATAAAGGAAGTAATAGAACATAACAGCTACTGTACACTCTACTGTTGCCTTTAGTTAGTCTGCCACTCTACTCAGCGTTTTGCTGACGTGTTACACTCGTTACCTTTTTCAGGACCAGGTGTTGAGCAGCCAGGGTCGGCGGCTGCAGAGGACGCTGGGCCGAGTAGGGTCCAGTAGAGTTACCACAGCCTTTTGTACCTCTTTTGTTTCTGTTCTAGTGAGTAGTTTTTGTTTCCGCTGTACCTTCTTTACCTGCAGTTCTTGTTATATGATAAATGCTGTTTTACTGTTGTGGTGGTACCTACTGTAGTAGTTTCTTTCCTTACTGCTGTACTTTCTTACTGTTAGTTATATTCATGCTGAATGTGGTTTATTTTGCTGTCTTTTGGTTACTTCCTCGTTGGACGACTAGGTCTTGGGATTAGTCAAGTCGGTCCGGTTCTCGTGTCTCGTAGGGACTCGGGAACCGGGTCGTTACAAGATGGTATCAGAGCAAGGTCGTCCCGAGAAGTGAATCAACTGACTGGAAAATAACCAATTCACATGTTTATAGCTAGAGTAGCCACCACAACATATCTCTTGACATGAGCTCTTAGAAGTTTTGTTAGGTACCGTCAGTTTTGACGTTTCCGTTTTGTTTCGCGTCTCCTTGCAGGAGATGCCTCGTCGCGGGACTGGCGAGACTGGCCGCGGCCGCGGCCGAGGACGAGGTCGGCGAGGTGGACGTGCTGTCGTTGACGTCTCGGTGGACCAGCCACCACTCCCTGGCATCCAGGCCCAGGACCTCGCCAGACTGATTCGAGATATTGTACGAGAGGAGCTCCACCCACCGCCCCGAGCACCTCCTCCTGGGGTTGCAGAGGGGGAGTCCTCTGTGGGACCACGCGACGGACAAGGAGCTGGACACGAGGGAGGGGATGGGCCGCTGCCGCCCTCACCTTCCTCCGACACTTCTGTACCCGAGGCACCTTCGCCTGGAGGTGCACCAGCACCTCCCCTACAGCTCCACTTCGAGCTTTTTGGACAGTTCCGGAAGCTGAAGCCCCCCTCCTTCAAGGGGGATGAGGACCCGACCGAGGCAGAGGACTGGCTTGAGCAGCTGGAGAAGATCTTCGACACCCTTCGCCCCCCGGTGGAGTGCCGTGTGGCCTTTGCCACGTACCAGCTGGAGAGTGCGGCACACCGGTGGTGGAGGGCAGTTCGGGGACAGGACAGGGACGAGCCGACGTGGGACCAGTTCGTCACCCTCTTTTGCGAGCAGTACTTTCCCCAGACGTGGCAGGACCAGAGGAGGCGCGAGTTCCACACTCTCCGCCAGGGGACGATGACTGTGAGCGCGTACCGCACGCGTTTCTTGGAGCTGTCCCGCTTTGCAGCGGCAGCGGTAGCCACTGAGGAGGAGCGCCTTTGGAGGTTCACCGAGGGGCTCCGGCCGGCGATCCAGGGGTATGTCAAACCCCTGAAGCTGCCGACGCTTTCGAGGGTGGTAGAGGCAGCTATGACTTACGAGGAGACCAACCCGTCCGCGCGAGAGACCGACGGCGGGTGGAAGAGACCCTTTCAGCCAGACTTCTCACAGGGCCGGCGAGAACGGAGACACGTGGAGTCCGCAGGAGAGCCGTCACGTTGTGCAGGGCCATCAGTGGCCTTTGGGGGCCCTCGACAGGGGCCAGTCGCCAGCACCGGACCCCCGCCTAGCCGACAGCAGGGACTCACTGAGGGCGGGAGTCGGGTTCCCCTCTGCTACCAGTGTGGCCAGCCGGGCCACGTCAGGAGGGACTGCCCATCTAGGGCAGGAGGTCAGCAGATACTTCCCGTGCAGAGCACTGGAGGGCGCGCAGGAGGCCGCGGTTCCCAGGCACGAGGAGGAGGACAGCAGTCGCGAGGAGGGTACCAGCCAGCACCTACCCGTCCGACGCAGAGTGTGGCTGCTTCGTCCGCACCTAGAGCTGAGGAGCGTATCAATGCCCTAACACACAGGGACGCCAGAGCATCGGGATCCGTGGTAGCAGGTATGGTTTCAGTTTCTGGCAGACTCGTTTACACGCTTTTCGATTCCGGCGCTACGCACTCGTTTGTCGCAGCCAGTTTCGCAGTTAGTTTGGACCAGGATTATACACTGTTAGAGAATCCGTTGGTAATCAGAGGTCCGAGTGGTCAGCTATTTGTAGCTGAGGAGGTATACACGGATTGCGAGGTCAGTGTTGGAGGACATAGCCTGCCAGCTGACCTGATTATGATACAGATGGAGGACTTTGGAGTGATTCTGGGGATGGATTGGCTGTCCGCTTACCACGCCTTGGTAGACTGTTTTGAGAGGAAGATTGTCTTCTCCATTCCGGAGTTGCCTTCTTTCGAGTTTCACGGGCAGCCAGTGGACGGAGGTTTCAGGTGCATTTCGGCACTTCGGGCGGCGAGACTTTTGAGCCAGGGGTGTGAGGGCTTCCTAGCTTGTGTGGTGGCAGAGCACAGCCCCGTGGCAGACTTCCAGAGCATCCCAGTGGTCAGAGAGTACCCCGACGTGTTTCCAGACGAGTTACCAGGACTACCGCCCGAGCGTGAGATCGAGTTTGAGATCTCACTAGTACCAGGGACCAGCCCCATCTCCACCGCGCCATACAGAATGGCACCGCTTGAGCTGTGAGAGCTCAAATCCCAGTTGCAGGACCTTTTGGAGAAAGGTTTCGTGAGACCCAGTGCGTCTCCCTGGGGAGCCCCGGTACTGTTTGTGAAGAAGGATGGCACCCTACGCCTTTGTGTGGACTACCGACAGCTGAATAGGGTCACCATCAAGAACAGATATCCGCTGCCGAGGATCGACGATTTGTTTGACCAGTTGCGGGGTGCCACGGTGTTTTCCAAGATCTACTTGAGGTCTGGATACCACCAGTTGAGGATCAGGGAGACCGACGTCTCCTAGACAGCTTTCCGCACCCGGTACGGACACTACGAGTTTTTGGTCATGCCGTTTGGGCTGACCAATTCCCCCGCTGCTTTCATGGACCTGATGAACAGGGTGTTTAGACCGTACTTGGATCAGTTCGTGGTGGTTTTCATAGATGATGTGCTCATCTATTCTAGAGATCGGACGCAGCACAGGCAGCACCTGCGGATTGTTCTGGACACTCTGAGACGACGCAGGCTGTATGCCAAATACAGCAAGTGCGAGTTCTGGTTGAGGGAGGTGACCTTCTTGGGTCATGTGATCTCTGGTGACGGCCTGGCGGTGGACCCCGCCAAGGTCGAGGCAGTTCTCAGATGGGAGAGACCGCGTTCAGTCACTGAGATTCGCAGTTTCCTGTGACTGGCAGGTTACTACAGACGGTTCATCAGAGGATTTTCACAAATTGCGCGTCCTATGACACAGTTGACCCGGAAGGACGTGCCTTTCGCTTGGACAGACGCCTGTGAGGCGTGTTTTCTGGAGCTGAAGGAGAGGTTGACCTCGGCTCCCGTGCTCACCATCCCTGACAGTAGTGGCGGGTTCGTTGTGTACACGGATGCTTCCTTAAAGGGGTTAGGAGGTGTGCTCATGCAGAGGGGTCACGTGGTCGCTTACGCTTCGCGGCAACTGAAGCCCCATGAGCATACCTACCCTAGCCACGATCTAGAGTTGGCAACTGTTGTCTTCGCGCTGAAGACATGGAGGCACTACTTGTACGGTGAGACCTTCGAGATTTTTACAGATCACAAGAGCCTCAGATATCTTTTTGACCAGAAGGAGCTCAACATGAGACAGAGACGTTGGTTGGAGCTCCTGAAGGACTACGACTGCAGCATCTCCTACCACCCGGGAAAGGCCAATGTGGTGGCTGACGCCTTGAGCCGTAAGGCGCCCGCACGCTTGGCCAGTCTACAGTTACAGAGTTGGAGCCTTTTGGAGGAGGTGGGCAGTTGGTGACCTCTAGAGTTACGAGGGTACTGTGGGGCAGTGACGGTGACACGGCAGACCAGGCCAGAGTTGATAGACCGCATCATCACGGGACAGATGGCCGATCCGTAATTGCAGTCTTTGCGCGATAGAGTACTATCAGGGGACCCAGGGGACTTCTCTTTCACAGACCAGGTGCTACGCTTGAGGGGACGGTTGTGCGTTCCCAGAGACGAGGAGCTGTTGAGAGAGCTCCTGACTGAGGCACACGATTCCAGATTCACCATACATCCCGGAAACACGAAAATGTACCATGACTTGAGACGCGAGTTTTTGTGGAGAGGGATGAAGCGGGATGTGGGTGAGTTCGTGCAACAGTGCTTAGTGTGCCAGCAGGTGAAAGCTGAGCATCAGAGGCCTGCAGGGCCACTTCAGCCGCTTCCAGTGCCAGAGTGGAAGTGGGAGAGCATCACCATGGACTTGGTGGTGGGCTTACCTGTTACCCAGCGAGGACACGACGCAGTCTGGGTAATAGTGGATAGATTGACGAAGACGGCACGATTCTTGCCGATCCGAGTCACTTTGGGACCAGCACAGTTGGCAGAGAGGTATATCCGTGATGTGGTGCGACTACACGGAGTTCCGCGGGAGATCGTATCCGACCGGGATACCCGCTTTACGTCCCAGTTTTGGGATGAGTTTCAGCAGGCTTTGGGGACGAGGTTGAGGTTTAGCACGGCTTACCACCCCCATACGGACGGACAGTCGGAACGCACGATACAGACACTTGAGGACCTTTTGTGTGCCTGTGTACTAGACTGGAGGGGCTCTTGGGAGGAGCACCTGCCCCTGGCGGAGTTTGCATACAACAACAGTTATCACTTGAGCATCGGCATGGCTCCCTACGAGGCTTTGTACGGACGGAAATGCACGGCACCCTTGAGTTGGGTTGAGGTGGGGACCAAGTGGGAGGTTGGCCCCAGGTTGATCCGGCAGAGTCAGGAGGTAGTTGAGCAGATCCACAGACGACTCCACACTGTCAGGAGCAGACAGAAGAGCTACGCGGATCGCAGACACAGAGAGGTGCAGTTCGAGGTTGGGGACCACGTCTTCCTTCGTGTTTCGCCCATGAAGGGCTTACAGCGGTTTGGGGTGAGAGGGAAGCTCGCGCCGAGGTTCGTGGGGCCCTTTGAGGTCCTGGAGCGGGTTGGACCTGTTGCTTACAGACTTGCCCTTCCCCCGCAGCTTTCTGGTGTGCACGACGTGTTCCACGTGTCCAACCTCAGGAAGTACGTGGCCGATTCCAGTCACGTACTGAGTCACGAGAGCATCGAGGTGAGCGACGACCTGACCTACCCCGAGCGGCCAGTGCAGATCCTAGACCGAGCCATCCGCAGGTTGAGACGAAAGCAAGTACCCCTGGTAAAGGTTTTGTGGAGGAGCCTGCGGTACGAGGAGGCTACCTGGGAACCTGAGGCGGCAATGCGGGAGCGGTACCCGGAGCTTTTCGCGGGTACGTCTTTTCGGACCGGCTTCGGTCCTCTTTGAGTTTGTTATGGTTTATTGGACATCTTTTTCCCGCACCCTAGTTGGCGCAAGTTTCGGGGACGAAACTTCCTTTGAGTTTGTTATATTGTAACGAATGTGTGCCCCAGATGTCTTTTAAGACGTCTGGGATGTGGCCCAGACGTCTTACCAGACGTCTGGGATCACAACCAGACGTCTGATAAGACGTCTGGGATCGTTTCCAGACGTCTGGAAATCCGTTATTTTCGACACACGCGAGTCGCCTGCGCGCCTGAGCGCGCAGACCACATATTCCCTCTTTTTCTCTCAGCGGCTGCAGGCGCCCTGCCACCTTCTCTCTCCTCCTCGCGCGGCCTTAAAAGGGCCACGCCTCCCCTCCCGCCTCCACCGTCTCCTCCTTCTTCTCCTTCCTGTGCGCGAGAGCGAGCGGACGCGAGGGCGGCAGTGGCGGCCGCAGTGAGCGCGGAGGTGCGACGTGCGAGGGCGGAGCTCTGCCGTGAGGGCGAGCTCGCCGAAGCGGCTTGGCCGGCCGGCGGAGGGCGCAGGGGGCGCGGAGGGACCTGCTGCGGTCTGAGCAGCAGGAGCGCGAGGTGCGACGCGGGCGGCGTCCCGAGCGGAGGCCGAGCAGGGTCCTGACTCTGGAAAAATTTCCAGAATCAGACGTCTGGATTGATAGCCAGACGGCAAGGTCGACGTCTGTAAGATCATACAGACGTCTGAAAGGTGAGTTTACGCCTTCTTCTTCCTTCTTGTCGACTGACCGTACTGAGGGAGGGGGTTGGCTGTGCGCAGGTTCGCTGATTCGCCATCCTTTGCAAATCAGATGTCTGGAAGTTGTACCAGACGGTGGGAGTGACCTCCAGACGTCCGGAGGGACCATCGGACGTCTGGGATCTAGGGCAGACGTCCCCGCAGACTTCTGGATGTCTGGGAAACCACGCTGAACAGGTAATTCTCTGATCCACTTTTTAAGACGTCTGGAAGGAGTTCCAGACGTCTGATTTTGCACAGTATCGTCTTTTTCGACCCGTTTAGGGCCTGTTCGGGCTCCGTTTTCCGCGATTCGAGTTGCGTTCTTTTCAGAAGTAATTCCTCTACCCGTCTACAGTAGCTATACACTGTTTTGAGACACTCCTTGTGTTTGATCCTTGTGATAGGACCTCGTTTGGTTGCAGTCTTGAGAGTCGCGGAGGCACGCGGGATTCCCGATCACGCCCCCATTACTCCTGTTGTACCTGGTAGAGTGGCTTAAGTTTATTAATAAAATCTGTTAAAGTATGGAACCATAACTAGAAGCTAGGACATTGCATGAATCCTAGGAATGAGAAATGTATGGAATGATAGCTCCTAGGTGATGTATGAATCCTAGGGCTGGAAAACTAGTTGTATGCTAGATCCTAGGATGTGACATGAACCCTAGGATGGAAGAACTAGTGGAATGTATAATACTGCAGTCTTGGAAAAAAATGGAAAGGAATATAAAGCTGCCTGTAATTTGAATTAATAGCTGTCTGTTATGAATAAAGAAACATGATTGAGATCATGGATTTTGAGAACGTGAATCTGGAAAGTGAAACATATGATGTTCTGAGATAAAGAGCTGGAACCCTACGGGGAATTAGGAGTGGAACTCCTGGAAAGAAAAAGGAATGGAAACTGAGATGTAGTTTGTACTGTCTCTTGGGTACGCAGTACCAAGGGAAGTACCTGTACCAGTTTAGTGCAGAGTGGGGCCAGCCGCCCCAGGGACCCGGGGTTAGGATTGGCCGCTCTGTACCGACTTGTTGGCCCTCGTGTACGTAGTACCGAGGAGAGCTAGTAGTGTTAGGAGAGTACTAGCTACCCCACGGGCCCCGGGGTTCTGCTAGCCTCCTTCACCGACTTGTTAGGCCCACTAGGGCAAACCAGGGTAGTCAGGCGAGGGTGCGCGGACTGTGGAGGGGCAAGGCCCTGGTTTGGTTACTGTGGAGGGGTTGGACCCCTGTTACTGAGAGGGCTCTGCCCTGGTTCCGTGCTGTGCTTTGGGCGCACCCGTTAAAGGAAACGACTGACCGCGTGCCAGTGCGGGCTACCTACCTGTGCGTTTATCGCGCGTGCCGTAGTCACCGTTACGTCTGTCAGTGACCTTGGGGTGGTTGACTGAGGGTAGGATCACCACGGGGGACTCTCCCGGCCAGGAGAGCACCACATGCTACTTCTACTTTTGGAAAAGACTGCAATCAAGATCGTTCCCACGAGGACATTCGAGATCAAGTAAAGGATCTGAGAAACAAATGAAATAGTGAGAAAAATTGAAAGATGTGAATAAAGGAAGTAATAGAACATAACAGCTACTGTACACTCTACTGTTACCTTTAGTTAGTCTGCCACTCTACTCAGCGTTTTGCTGACGTGTTACACTCGTTACCTTTTTCAGGACCAGGTGTTGTGTAGCCAGGGTCGGCGGCTGCAGAGGACGCTGGGCCGAGTAGGGTCCAGTAGAGTTACCACAGCCTTTTGTACCTCTTTTGTTTCTGTTCTAGTGAGTAGTTTTTATTTCCGCTGTACCTTCTTTACCTGCAGTTCTTGTTATATGATAAATGTTGTTTTACTGTTGTGGTGGTACCTACTGTAGTAGTTTCTTTCCTTACTGCTGTACTTTCTTACTGTTAGTTATATTCATGCTGAATGTGGTTTATTTTACTGTCTTTTGGTTACTTCCTCGTTGGACGACTAGGTCTTGGGATTAGTCGAGTCGGTCCGGTTCTCGTGTCTCGTAGGGACTCGGGAACCGGGTCGTTACATTTGTACTGTCTCTTGGGTACGCAGTACCAAGGGAAGTACCTGTACCTGTTTAGTGCAGAGTGGGGCCAGCCACCCCAGGGACCCGGGGTTAGGATTGGCCGCTCTGTACCGACTTGCTGGCCCTCGTGTACGTAGTACCGAGGAGAGCTACTAGTGTTAGGAGAGTACTAGCTACCCCACGGGCCCCGGGGTTCTGCTAGCCTCTTTCATGGACTTGTTAGGCCCACTGGGGCAAACCAAGGTAGTCAGGCGAGGGTGTGCGGACTGTGGAGGGGCAAGGCCCCGGTTTGGTTACTGTGGAGGGGTTGGACCCCTGTTACTGAGAGGGCTCTGCCCTGTACTGGTTCCGTGCTGTGCTTTGGGCGCACCCGTTAATGGAAATGACTGACCGCGTGCCTGTACGGGTTAGCTACCTGTGCGTTTATCACGCGTGTCGTAGTCACCGTTACGTCTGTCAGTGACCTTGGGGTGGTTGACTGAGGGTAGGATCACCACGGGGGACTCTCCCGGCCAGGAGAGCACCACGTGCTACTTCTACTTTTTGGAAAAGACTGCAATCAAGATCGTTCCCACGAGGAACATTCGAGATCAAGTAAAAGATCCGAGAAATAAATGAAATAGTGAGACAATTGAAAGATGTAAATAAAGAAAGTAATAGAACATAACAGCTACTGTACACTCTACTGTTGTCTTTAGTTTTAGTTGCCACTCTACTCAGCGTTTTGCTGACGTGTTACACTCGTTACCTTTTTCAGGACCTGGTGTTGAGCAGCCAGGGTCAGCGGTTGCAGAGGACGCTGGGCTGAGTAGGGTCCAGTAGAGTTTACCACAATCTTTTGTACCGCTTTTGTTTCTGTTATAGTGAGTAGTTCTTGTTTCCGCTATACTTTCTTTACCTGCAGTTCATGTTATATGATAAATGTTGTTCTACTATTGTGGTGGTATCTACTGTAGTAGTTTCTTTCCTTACTGCTGTACTTTCCTACTGTTAGTTATATTCATGCTGAATGTGGTTTATTTTACTGCTCTTTTGGTTACTTCCTCGTTGGACGACTAGGTCTTGGGATTAGTCGAGTCGGTCCAGTTCTCGTGTCTCGTAGGGACTCGGGACTCGGGTCGTTACAGCTTTCACCTGCTAGCACACTAAGCACTGTTGCACGAACTCACCCACATCCCGCTTCATCCCTCTCCACCAAAACTCGCGTCTCAAGTCGTGGTACATTTTCGTGTTTCCGGGATGTATGGTGAATCTGGAACCGTGTGCCTCAGTCAGGAGCTCTCACAACAGCTCCTCATCTCTGGGAACGCACAACCGTCCCCTCAAGCATAGCACCTGGTCTGTGAAAGAGAAGTCCCCAGGGTCACCTGACAGTACTCTGTCGTGCAAAGACTGCAAGTACGGATCGGCCATCTGTCCTGTGATGATGCGATCCATCAGCTCTGGCCTAGTCTGCCGTGTCACCGTCACTGCCCCACAGTACCCTCGTAACTCTAGAGGTCGCCAACTGCCCACCTCCTCCAAAAGGCTCCAACTCTGTAACTGTAGACTGGCCAAGCGTGCGGGCGCCTTACGGCTCAAGGCGTCAGCCACCACATTGGCCTTTCCCAGGTGGTAGGAGATGCTGCAGTCATAGTCCTTCAGGAGCTCCAACCAACGTCTCTGTCTCATGTTGAGCTCCTTCTGGTCAAAAAGATACCTGAGGCTCTTGTGATCTGTAAAAATCTCGAAGGTCTCACCGTACAAGTAGTGCCTCCAGGTCTTCAGCGCGAAGACAACAGCTGCCAACTCTAGGTCGTGGGTAGGGTAGGCATGCTCATGGGGCTTCAGTTGCCGCGAAGCGTAAGCGACAACGTGACCCCTCTGCATGTGCACACCTCCTAACCCCTGCAAGGAAGCGTCCGTGTACACAACGAACCCGCCACTACTGTCAGGAATGGTGAGCATGGGAGCCGAGGTCAACCTCTCCTTCAGCTCCAGAAAACACGCCTCACAGGCATCTGTCCAAGCGAAAGGAACGTCCTTCCTGGTCAACTATGTCATAGGACGAGCAATCTGCGAAAATCCTCTGATGAATCGTCTATAGTAGCCAGCTAGTCCCAGGAAACTGCGGATCTCAGTGACTGAACGCGGTCTCTCCCACCTGAGCACTGCCTCGACCTTGGCTGGGTCCACTGCCAGGCCGTCTCCAGAGATCACATGACCCAAGAAGGTCACCTCCCTCAACCAGAACTCGCACTTGCTGTATTTGGTGTACAGCCTGCGTCTTCTCAGAGTGTCCAAAACCATCCGCAAGTGCTGTCCGTGCTGCGTCCGATCTCTAGAATAGATGAGTACATCATCTATGAAAACCACCACGAACTGGTCCAAGTACGGTCTAAACACCCGGTTCATCAGGTCCATGAAAGCAGCGGGGGCATTGGTCAGCCCAAACGGCATGACCAAAAACTCGTAGTGTCCGTACCGGGTGTGGAAAGCTGTCTTGGAGACGTCGGTCTCCCTGATCCTCAACTGGTGGTATCCAGACCTCAAGTCTATCTTGGAAAACACCGTGGCACCCCGCAACTGGTCAAACAAATCGTCGATCCTCGGCAGCGGATATCTGTTCTTGATGGTGACCCTGTTCAGCTGTCGGTAGTCCACACAAAGACGTAGGGTCCCATCCTTCTTCTTCACAAACAGTACCGGGGCTCCCCAGGGAGACGCACTGGGCCTCACGAAACCTTTCTCCAGAAGGTCCTGCAACTGAGACTTGAGCTCTCGCAGCTCAAGCGGTGCCATCCTGTATGGCGCGGTGGAGATGGGGCTGGTCCCTGGTACTAGTGAGATCTCAAACTCGATCTCACGCTCGGGTGGTAGTCCTGGTAACTCGTCTGGAAACACGTCAGGGTACTCTCTGACCACCGGGATGCTCTGGAAGTTTGCCACAAGGCTGGGCTCTGCCACCACACAAGCTAGGAAGCCCTCACACCCCTGGCTCAAAAGTCTCGCCGCCTGAAGTGCCGAAATGCACCTGAAACCTCCGTCCACTGGCTGTCCGTGAAACTCGAAAGAAGGCAACTCTGGAATGGAGAAGACGATCTTCTTCTCAAAACAGTCCACCAAGGCGTGGTAAGCGGACAACCAATCCATCCCCAGAATCACTCCAAAGTCCATCTGTATCATAATCAGGTCAGCTGGCAGGCTATGTCCCCCGACGCTGACCTCGCAATCCGTGTACACCTCCTTAGCTACAAACAGCTGACCACTCGGACCTCTGATTACGAACGGATTCTCTAACAGTGTATAATCCTGGTCCAAACTAACTGCGAAACTGGCTGCGACAAACGAGTGCGTAGCGCTGGAATCGAAAAGCGTGTAAACGAGTCTGCCAGAAACTGAAACCATACCTGCTACCACCGATCGCAAAGCTCTGGTGTCCCTATGTGTGAGGGCGTTGATACGCCCCTCAGCTCTAGGTGCGGACGAAGCAGCCACACTCTGCGTCGGACGGGTAGGTGCTGGCCGGTACCCTCCTCGCGACTGTTATCCTCCTCCTCGCGCCTGGGAACCGCGGCCTCCTGCGCGCCCTCCAGCGCTCTGCGCGGGGAGTATCAGCTGACCCCCTACCCTAGATGGGCAGTCCCTCCTGATGTGGCCCGGCTGGCCACACTGGTAGCAGAGGGGAACCCGACTCCCACCCTCAGTGGGTCCCTGCTGTCGACTAGGCGGGGGTCCGGTGCTGGCGACTGGCCCCTGTCGAGGGCCCCCAAAGGCCACTGATGGCCTTTCAAAATGTGACGACTCTCCTACGTACGCCACGTGTCTCCTTTGAGTTCTCCTAACACGCCTAGTGTGATGGCGGAAATCTCGTTCCACCACAAACTCCCCTGTCGTACGCTCGGAAGGGGGAGGAGGGGGTGGCGATGTGGATGGAAGGTGAAATTCTTCACGAACCACCTCTCGAATTAGTTGGACGAGGTCCGGAGATGGTATGCTCAGGAGAAGAGGAGGGGTAGTATGTACTCCAAGCCCGACACATCTGTCCCTCGGGCCCTGACACCGAAAATACGCGGTTTGTTAAAATACGTCGTTGTAACGCGTAAATCCGCTTTCGCTCTTAAATTTATAATCCTAGATAGGGAAGTATCTAGGGTCGTCCAAGGAGGCAATATGGTTGCAAAATTGATTCTCTTGCTTGGAATATATCTCAACTTTCTTTTTGGTAATTTTCAATATACCATTTTTCTTTACTTTTGAACTAAGGCAACATGCGAAATTATGGCGGGAAAAGTGTTTACACTTCCAATTAAGTAAACTACTCTAAAGTGGCAAGTAGAGCCTCTCCCTAAGCTCACTCTAAGCAAGTGGAGGCCTAGAATAATTAGGGAGAGGAAGTGAAGAATGCTGAAAATAAGCAAATAGAAATGCAAACAAGATATGCGAAGAAGGCAACTAGATAATTGATAAAGTGTTTAACAAAAATGCCTAGTAGAGGAATGCTTCTACTACTAGATAATTGAAATAAAGAAAGAAAACACAAATCCTCTAAATAGATGGTGAAGAAGAGGGCTTCTTGCTCCAAGGTTGGTGGCTCCCAAGCTTGAAAAGAATCCTTCAACTCTTTCCTTGCAGTACTCCACCAAAGTGATGACCTCCAAGGCAAGCCCTAAGGGGGCGTGCCCTAAGTTTCTCTCCAAGGGTGGACGTCCACCCTAAGCTTTTCTCCTTTGCCTGGCCGTCCTCCTTGAAGTGGGAGAGTCCTCCTCCTTGGCGTGGCTCAAGTTGAAGAGAGTGGGGAGAAGAAGGCACCAAAAGGGCTGGTGATGTGCCCCTTTAATCTCCTTCTCTACTCCTTCTTCTTGGCCGTAGGTATAGGTGGTTTAGGTAGAAAATATACTAAGGGAGGATGCCTCAAAAATGGTGGTAGGTGGTGGCCTTTTATAGAATAGGAGGGGGGCTATGGTGACCTTTGAAATGGATGGCCAAGATGAGTTGATGGAGGTGGTTGGAGATCCTATGGCCAAGGAGAGTTGGCGCCAACCCAAGGGGTGTTAAAGGGGGTGGTTATGGTGGTGTTGGTGTCTTTTGGTGGTGGAGAGACACCACCATGTTGGCGCCAACATGGGGTCTTCTAGAAGGGGGGTTAGGTGGATGGTGGAGATGGGTTCAAGGGAGATTGTGTGGTGGAGATGAGAGGAGATTTTGGAGGGAAAAGTGGCACCAATATAGAGGTGGTTAGGGGTGGTTTTTGGCGCCAACTTGAAGTGTCTTTTGGTGGAGATAATGGGGTGAAGGGATGGCTAGGAGGTGGCGCCAACTTGAGTAGAGTAGCTAGCTTAGGTAGGCTTGAGTTGGTGGAGCTAGCTAGGGTTGATTTTGGAGGTAATGAAGGGCCAAGGAGCTGGTTGTTAGCTATGCTAAGCTAAGCTAAGATAAGCTAAGCTAGCTTAGCTAAAGGTGGAGTGGAGGAGAAGGTGTTGGAGCTAGGGTTTGGAGGAAGGAGCTGAGGAGAAGAAGTTTGGAGCTGGAGCTGGAGCTGGCTGCTGCTGAAGAGGCTGGCATGGGGCTACTCTAGCTGGCTTAGCTTGCTAGTTCTTTGCTAGCTACTAAGCCAAGCTAAAGTGAGCTAGCTTCTACCAAAATGAGCTGAGGTGAGCTAGGTCTGGTGCTCCCGGGGAGAATCAAGCTGGTTGAGGCAGCTAAGGTAGCTTAGCTCAACTGAGTTGAGCTAAGCTGAGTCCCCGGGAGCTGGACTTGAGCTTCCTGAGCTGAGATGAATTCTTCTTCAGCTGGCTGGAGTTGAGTGGAGCTGAATGTAGCTGGATCTGAGCTGGGGTGAACTCCTGTCAACTCAGCTGAGCTAGCTAGAGCTCCCTGTGAACTAGTGGGAGCTGAGATGAGCTAGACTCAGCTAAGTTGAGCTGGATCTGAGCTGACTTTAGCTAGGGTGAGCTAAGATGAACTCTCTTGAGCTGCCATCCAGCTGAGATTCGCTGAATGGAGCTGGGATGAGCTAACCCTAGTTCAAGTAAGCTAGGTTCCAGTTGCGGTGAGCTTGATCAAGCTGAGGTGAGCTGGATCAAGCTGAGGTGAGCTGGATTAGGCTGAGTTCCAACTAGTCTAGGCTTCTCCTTCACCATTTGCCTTCTTGAGTGCTAGGGTTTTAGGGATCTGTGCATCTATACATCCCTAACACTCACAAAAACTCATTAAAACGACAATAAAAAATGCAATGCATGCCTATCCTAATTTATGCCTAAATGCAGCCCAAAAACCCGTTTGCAGAGTAAAATCCTAAGAGCTAGGTTAGTTTTAAAGCATAAAAATGATGATAAACTGGCGTTTATCACACCCCCATGCTTATCTTTTGCTAGTCTCTTAGCAAAACATTAATTTTTTTTTGGAAAATGGAATTTTTGGGAAATCTAATTTTTTTGACTTTTGAGGAGAAAAAGAGATTAAGGGACCTTGGTAGATTAAAACACAGGAGATACGGGATTTGTTGAAGATAAACATCAGGATTTGTTTTTGGATCCAACCATTAGATAGAACGGGATCAATATATCCTCAGAAAATTCACAAATTAACTCCTTGTTAATTCAGATGACTTGAAATGTTTGTTTTTAGGATTTTTCTGGCTCGTGAATCTGATTCGCAACTTGCAAATTCCTTTAAAACCTTGTGTCGGTGCCTGTGAAAAGCCAACCTTAATAAGGACGTGTTATTATTATTATTATTTTTTTTTTTTTTTTTTTTTTTTTTTCCCATGCTTATTTTTAGCTTAGTCTTACAACAGATGTGTCGGTATCATCATTCCCATTACCATTCCTCGAGGGGGCTCTGGCGCCAGTACTTCGGGATAGCACTGTCCATGACACCACCCAGGAGCTCACAACCCCAAAACACGATGCGGTGAAAAGGGGCGCTCCAAGCAAACTCAAGCTCTTGCTCCGACGCTATAGGTAGAGCACCGTCCAAGACACTTGAGCTGCTGAAATGCGCTTTAATGCTCCGTCTAAAGATATGAAATATAGATATAGAGCAGCACCGAGGCGGTAACATGTTGACATCGTGTCCTCAAAGAAGGTTTTTTCCTTCTTCTCGACGGTGGGAACTCAAACCAATGATCTGCTTCAGACTTTTACTAAATCCAAACAAGGGAGTTTTTTCAAATTTTTAGTTATTTTTAAGTGTTGGCTTGTGTGTGAAAATTGACACAAGAAGTTTCTCAAGAACCGCAGGTTTTTGAATCAAAGACTAAGTCAAATACTTTCCATATTACAAAATAGGATCAAGTCACCTGAACTGTCAGGAGTTCAGGTGGAATTTTAGAGAAGGATATCTGATCTAGTCTAAAATAGACCCTGGAATTCTAATGATCAGATCCATATCCTCATCCTTAGTTTGTTAAAGATTAAATCCCATTGTACCAGAAGTGAATTTTTCGACTGTAGTCCCGATTTCAAAATTTTTCCTCAAAAAGTTTTCAATATTTTTTTTTTTTTGGGTATGCAAGCAAGAAATAAATTAAAGAAAATTGCATGTTTTTAGGTTTTGAACATCCTGAATCGATCATAAAAATTTAAAAACACCCCCCCATGCTTAAGATATGCCATGTCCTCATGCATTAGGAGGGAAAAGGGATCACCTTAGTGATGACGGTCGGGTTTAGGATGAACAAAACCTGGAAAAAGAAGAAAAAAGGAAAGCAAGAAAATGATGGGTTACCTCCCATCCAGTGCTATCTTTTACGCCATTCAGCCGGGCGTGAAGGTATGCACAAAAGACGGAAAATCATGTAAATAATTGGACACTTGGATGCCCGCAAAAAAAGTGTCTTCGTCTAGATCCCTAGAAAATTGATTAGAAATAATATTGGGATCAAAGTGAGATGGAAATTGATAAGTGTGGCCCGAGTCTGGCCATGGTTTTAATTCAGGTTGGGTGCCAAACTCGGGCGGGGTTGGTGGCAGGTCCGTAAGAAAGGGGTCGGGGAAGGAATGGTGAGTTAGTGTGGAAAAATTAGGTGCGTGAATAGTGGGTGGGTTAGGGGGGTATCAAGAACAAATTTGGAGTCAAGACAAGTTTCCGGATCACAGATCTCGCCGACCACTGAGTCTGAATCAGAGTCCTCAAAAAAACTGTGGTCGGTAAGGGTATCTATTAACATTGTCTCCTCCACCATATTAGAAATTTTAGTATCTGAGTCCTCAAAGAAGTTATCATCATGGAATCTCCTGGAGGATTTAAAAATATCTAAGGTGATAGTTTGGCCTGCACAGTTGATATCCATTTTGCCTGTGTGGCAATTGATATTTGCCTTTGCAGTAGCCAAAAAGGGGCGTCCAAGGATTATCGGGGAGTCCAGTAATGATTCGGGTGCCTCAATGTCAAGAACCAGAAAGTCTGCAGGGAAGACACAATTCTGGACCTTGACTAATACATCCTCAACAATCCCACGAGGTTTGATTGTAGATCGGTCGGCTAATTGCAGGGTAACCTCGACGGGTTTTAATTCACCGATCTGAAATTCTTCGAATAAACTTGTGGGAATAATATTTACAGAGGCACCAAGATCAAGGAGGGCGCGATTAAATGTAGTGTCATCAATAATTACAGAAATTAAAGGCGCCCCCGGATCTTTCATCTTAGGAGGCAGCTTACTCTGTATGACAGAGCTTACTGTCTCTGAAAGATGCACCTGTCCTAGATTTTTAGCCTGCCTTTTAGGAGTACAAATATCCTTCAAAAATTTAGCATAGGCAGGTATATATTTGATGGCATCTAGGAGAGGAATATTGATATGAACTTGCCCAAATAGCTCCATGAGTTCTTCTGTAGTGGGCTCAGATTTCTTTTTTTTGTTGGTGGTGGGGTAGAGAGCTTGTGGGAAAGGGACAGGAATCTTGTCTTGAGATTTTTGTTTTTCTTTTTCTTCCTGATGGGGAGGTGGGGAGTCAATTTGCACAGGTATCTTATCAGGTTCGTGTGAAGGCTCGGGGTCAGTGGTGGTTTTCCCACTCCTCAAGGTAATTGCATGTGCAGTCGGATTATTATTTGGAGGAGGTGGGGGGGCCTGTGATTGCAGGAACCTAGGCGGCTGCTGAGGTGGATTAGGAGGAGGCTGATTTGGATAATGTGGATTTCTGCCCATATAATGGTTCCCTTGGTGATTGGGATTGGGTATGGGTTGGGACGGAAGATGTCCTACAGGTCTTTGCGTGGGAGCAACCCCAATTTGATTGTTCAGATTTGTGATGTTGCGGGTTACTTCCGTCATTTTTGTTTGCATATCCTGCAGGGTCCGTAGCATCTGGGCATTGATATCTTGTTGGGATGGCCCAGGATGGAAATTTGGATTCGACCCATACCCATTAAAATGATATGGTTGGGAGGAAACTTGATTATTCCAGGAGTAGTTCGGGTAATTTTTCCAATTGGAAGAATTTTTAAAGGGCTCCTGGATGGCAGAAATATTTTGGGTGGGGTTAAGATCTGGATAATTGAAATTCCCCAGTGAATCATGGGCAACCTCAGAATAATCAGCAGGAGTGGTGTTGAGATTGTGCAAATTTTCTCTTCGTGGAAAGTTAGGTTGGGTTAGATGTGGGCGTGGAGCTTGAATTGATGTGGCGAGTCTTTCCTCAATTTTCTTCTGATTAATATGCATCTGGTCGAGTTTCTAAGCGATCATTTGAAGATCGTCTTGGGTGACTGGGATAGATTGAGCGCCTATTTCATGAACACCAAACTGCGGGTTTTGGGTTCTGCAAAATGTGTTCATGGAAGCTTGGTTAAATGAGTTTTCACTCATTTCTTCAAATAGATCATAAGCACTTTCAGCATCTTTATTTAAGAAGTTGCCGCCACACGAGGCATCGACAAATTGTCGGATTTGATCTTCTAATCCATGATAGAAGATTTGCACGAGCTGCCATAAAGGAATCTCGTGGTGCGGGCAACTTCTTAAAAGGTCTTGAAATCTTTCCCAAGAATCATGGAAAGTTTCACCAGATTTTTGGTGAAAGGTCGTAATAGATCTTCGTAAGGAATTGGTACGACCTATGGGAAAGAATTTCTTGAGGAAGGCACTCTTGAGTTGAGGCCATGTTGTAATGGGTCGGCCGCCAAAAAGTGACAGCGAAAATACGCGGTTTGTTAAAATACGTCGTTGTAACGCGTAAATCCGCTTTCGCTCTTAAATTTATAATCCTAGATAGGGAAGTATCTAGGGTCGTCCAAGGAGGCAATATGGTTGTAAAATTGATTCTCTTGCTTGGAATATATCTCAACTTTCTTTTTGGTAATTTTCAATATACCATTTTTCTTTATTTTTGAACTAAGGCAACATGCGAAATTATGGCGGGAAAAGTGTTTACACTTCCAATTAAGTAAACTACTCTAAAGTGGCAAGTAGAGCCTCTCCCTAAGCTCACTCTAAGCAAGTGGAGGCCTAGAATAATTAGGGAGAGGAAGTGAAGAATGCTGAAAATAAGCAAATAGAAATGCAAACAAGATATGCGAAGAAGGCAACTAGATAATTGATAAAGTGTTTAACAAAAATGCCTAGTAGAGGAATGCTTCTACTACTAGATAATTGAAATAAAGAAAGAAAACACAAATCCTCTAAATAGATGGTGAAGAAGAGGGCTTCTTGCTCCAAGGTTGGTGGCTCCCAAGCTTGAAAAGAATCCTTCAACTCCTTCCTTGCAGTACTCCGCCAAAGTGATGACCTCCAAGGCAAGCCCTAAGGGGGCGTGCCCTAAGTTTCTCTCCAAGGGTGGACGTCCACCCTAAGCTTTTCTCCTTTGCCTGGCCGTCCTCCTTGAAGTGGGAGAGTCCTCCTCCTTGGCGTGGCTCAAGTTGAAGAGAGTGGGGAGAAGAAGGCACCAAAAGGGCTGGTGATGTGCCCCTTTAATCTCCTTCTCTACTCCTTCTTCTTGGCCGTAGGTATAGGTGGTTTAGGTAGAAAATATACTAAGGGAGGATGCCTCAAAAATGGTGGTAGGTGGTGGCCTTTTATAGAATAGGAGGGGGGCTATGGTGACCTTTGAAATGGATGGCCAAGATGAGTTGATGGAGGTGGTTGGAGATCCTATGGCCAAGGAGAGTTGGCGCCAACCCAAGGGGTGTTAAAGGGGGTGGTTATGGTGGTGTTGGTGTCTTTTGGTGGTGGAGAGACACCACCATGTTGGCGCCAACATGGGGTCTTCTAGAAGGGGGGTTAGGTGGATGGTGGAGATGGGTTCAAGGGAGATTGTGTGGTGGAGATGAGAGGAGATTTTGGAGGGAAAAGTGGCACCAATATAGAGGTGGTTAGGGGTGGTTTTTGGCGCCAACTTGAAGTGTCTTTTGGTGGAGATAATGGGGTGAAGGGATGGCTAGGAGGTGGCGCCAACTTGAGTAGAGTAGCTAGCTTAGGTAGGCTTGAGTTGGTGGAGCTAGCTAGGGTTGATTTTGGAGGTAATGAAGGGCCAAGGAGCTGGTTGTTAGCTATGCTAAGCTAAGCTAAGATAAGCTAAGCTAGCTTAGCTAAAGGTGGAGTGGAGGAGAAGGTGTTGGAGCTAGGGTTTGGAGGAAGGAGCTGAGGAGAAGAAGTTTGGAGCTGGAGCTGGAGCTGGCTGCTGCTGAAGAGGCTGGCATGGGGCTACTCTAGCTGGCTTAGCTTGCTAGTTCTTTGCTAGCTACTAAGCCAAGCTAAAGTGAGCTAGCTTCTACCAAAATGAGCTGAGGTGAGCTAGGTCTGGTGCTCCCGGGGAGAATCAAGCTGGTTGAGGCAGCTAAGGTAGCTTAGCTCAACTGAGTTGAGCTAAGCTGAGTCCCCGGGAGCTGGACTTGAGCTTCCTGAGCTGAGATGAATTCTTCTTCAGCTGGCTGGAGTTGAGTGGAGCTGAATGTAGCTGGATCTGAGCTGGGGTGAACTCCTGTCAACTCAGCTGAGCTAGCTAGATCTCCCTGTGAACTAGTGGGAGCTGAGATGAGCTAGACTCAGCTAAGTTGAGCTGGATCTGAGCTGACTTTAGCTAGGGTGAGCTAAGATGAACTCTCTTGAGCTGCCATCCAGCTGAGATTCGCTGAATGGAGCTGGGATGAGCTAACCCTAGTTCAAGTAAGCTAGGTTCCAGTTGCGGTGAGCTTGATCAAGCTGAGGTGAGCTGGATCAAGCTGAGGTGAGCTGGATTAGGCTGAGTTCCAACTAGTCTAGGCTTCTCCTTCACCATTTGCCTTCTTGAGTGCTAGGGTTTTAGGGATCTGTGCATCTATACATCCCTAACACTCACAAAAACTCATTAAAACGACAATAAAAAATGCAATGCATGCCTATCCTAATTTATGCCTAAATGCAGCCCAAAAACCCGTTTGCAGAGTAAAATCCTAAGAGCTAGGTTAGTTTTAAAGCATAAAAATGATGATAAACTGGCGTTTATCACACCCCCATGCTTATCTTTTGCTAGTCTCTTAGCAAAACATTAATTTTTTTTTGGAAAATGGAATTTTTGGGAAATCTAATTTTTTTGACTTTTGAGGAGAAAAAGAGATTAAGGGACCTTGGTAGATTAAAACACAGGAGATACGGGATTTGTTGAAGATAAACATCAGGATTTGTTTTTGGATCCAACCATTAGATAGAACGGGATCAATATATCCTCAGAAAATTCACAAATTAACTCCTTGTTAATTCAGATGACTTGAAATGTTTGTTTTTAGGATTTTTCTGGCTCGTGAATCTGATTCGCAACTTGCAAATTCCTTTAAAACCTTGTGTCGGTGCCTGTGAAAAGCCAACCTTAATAAGGACGTGTTATTATTATTATTATTATTATTTTTTTTTTTTTTTTTTCCCATGCTTATTTTTAGCTTAGTCTTACAACAGATGTGTCGGTATCATCATTCCCATTACCATTCCTCGAGGGGGCTCTGGCGCCAGTACTTCGGGATAGCACTGTCCATGACACCACCCAGGAGCTCACAACCCCAAAACACGATGCGGTGAAAAGGGGCGCTCCAAGCAAACTCAAGCTCTTGCTCCGACGCTATAGGTAGAGCACCGTCCAAGACACTTGAGCTGCTGAAATGCGCTTTAATGCTCCGTCTAAAGATATGAAATATAGATATAGAGCAGCACCGAGGCGGTAACATGTTGACATCGTGTCCTCAAAGAAGGTTTTTTCCTTCTTCTCGACGGTGGGAACTCAAACCAATGATCTGCTTCAGACTTTTACTAAATCCAAACAAGGGAGTTTTTTCAAATTTTTAGTTATTTTTAAGTGTTGGCTTGTGTGTGAAAATTGACACAAGAAGTTTCTCAAGAACCGCAGGTTTTTGAATCAAAGACTAAGTCAAATACTTTCCATATTACAAAATAGGATCAAGTCACCTGAACTGTCAGGAGTTCAGGTGGAATTTTAGAGAAGGATATCTGATCTAGTCTAAAATAGACCCTGGAATTCTAATGATCAGATCCATATCCTCATCCTTAGTTTGTTAAAGATTAAATCCCATTGTACCAGAAGTGAATTTTTCGACTGTAGTCCCGATTTCAAAATTTTTCCTCAAAAAGTTTTCAATATTTTTTTTTTTTTGGGTATGCAAGCAAGAAATAAATTAAAGAAAATTGCATGTTTTTAGGTTTTGAACATCCTGAATCGATCATAAAAATTTAAAAACACCCCCCCATGCTTAAGATATGCCATGTCCTCATGCATTAGGAGGGAAAAGGGATCACCTTAGTGATGACGGTCGGGTTTAGGATGAACAAAACCTGGAAAAAGAAGAAAAAAGGAAAGCAAGAAAATGATGGGTTACCTCCCATCCAGTGCTATCTTTTACGCCATTCAGCCGGGCGTGAAGGTATGCACAAAAGACGGAAAATCATGTAAATAATTGGACACTTGGATGCCCGCAAAAAAAGTGTCTTCGTCTAGATCCCTAGAAAATTGATTAGAAATAATATTGGGATCAAAGTGAGATGGAAATTGATAAGTGTGGCCCGAGTCTGGCCATGGTTTTAATTCAGGTTGGGTGCCAAACTCGGGCGGGGTTGGTGGCAGGTCCGTAAGAAAGGGGTCGGGGAAGGAATGGTGAGTTAGTGTGGAAAAATTAGGTGCGTGAATAGTGGGTGGGTTAGGGGGGTATCAAGAACAAATTTGGAGTCAAGACAAGTTTCCGGATCACAGATCTCGCCGACCACTGAGTCTGAATCAGAGTCCTCAAAAAAACTGTGGTCGGTAAGGGTATCTATTAACATTGTCTCCTCCACCATATTAGAAATTTTAGTATCTGAGTCCTCAAAGAAGTTATCATCATGGAATCTCCTGGAGGATTTAAAAATATCTAAGGTGATAGTTTGGCCTGCACAGTTGATATCCATTTTGCCTGTGTGGCAATTGATATTTGCCTTTGCAGTAGCCAAAAAGGGGCGTCCAAGGATTATCGGGGAGTCCAGTAATGATTCGGGTGCCTCAATGTCAAGAACCAGAAAGTCTGCAGGGAAGACACAATTCTGGACCTTGACTAATACATCCTCAACAATCCCACGAGGTTTGATTGTAGATCGGTCGGCTAATTGCAGGGTAACCTCGACGGGTTTTAATTCACCGATCTGAAATTCTTCGAATAAACTTGTGGGAATAATATTTACAGAGGCACCAAGATCAAGGAGGGCGCGATTAAATGTAGTGTCATCAATAATTACAGAAATTAAAGGCGCCCCCGGATCTTTCATCTTAGGAGGCAGCTTACTCTGTATGACAGAGCTTACTGTCTCTGAAAGATGCACCTGTCCTAGATTTTTAGCCTGCCTTTTAGGAGTACAAATATCCTTCAAAAATTTAGCATAGGCAGGTATATATTTGATGGCATCTAGGAGAGGAATATTGATATGAACTTGCCCAAATAGCTCCATGAGTTCTTCTGTAGTGGGCTCAGATTTCTTTTTTTTGTTGGTGGTGGGGTAGAGAGCTTGTGGGAAAGGGACAGGAATCTTGTCTTGAGATTTTTGTTTTTCTTTTTCTTCCTGATGGGGAGGTGGGGAGTCAATTTGCACAGGTATCTTATCAGGTTCGTGTGAAGGCTCGGGGTCAGTGGTGGTTTTCCCACTCCTCAAGGTAATTGCATGTGCAGTCGGATTATTATTTGGAGGAGGTGGGGGGGCCTGTGATTGCAGGAACCTAGGCGGCTGCTGAGGTGGATTAGGAGGAGGCTGATTTGGATAATGTGGATTTCTGCCCATATAATGGTTCCCTTGGTGATTGGGATTGGGTATGGGTTGGGACGGAAGATGTCCTACAGGTCTTTGCGTGGGAGCAACCCCAATTTGATTGTTCAGATTTGTGATGTTGCGGGTTACTTCCGTCATTTTTGTTTGCATATCCTGCAGGGTCCGTAGCATCTGGGCATTGATATCTTGTTGGGATGGCCCAGGATGGAAATTTGGATTCGACCCATACCCATTAAAATGATATGGTTGGGAGGAAACTTGATTATTCCAGGAGTAGTTCGGGTAATTTTTCCAATTGGAAGAATTTTTAAAGGGCTCCTGGATGGCAGAAATATTTTGGGTGGGGTTAAGATCTGGATAATTGAAATTCCCCAGTGAATCATGGGCAACCTCAGAATAATCAGCAGGAGTGGTGTTGAGATTGTGCAAATTTTCTCTTCGTGGAAAGTTAGGTTGGGTTAGATGTGGGCGTGGAGCTTGAATTGATGTGGCGAGTCTTTCCTCAATTTTCTTCTGATTAATATGCATCTGGTCGAGTTTCTAAGCGATCATTTGAAGATCGTCTTGGGTGACTGGGATAGATTGAGCGCCTATTTCATGAACACCAAACTGCGGGTTTTGGGTTCTGCAAAATGTGTTCATGGAAGCTTGGTTAAATGAGTTTTCACTCATTTCTTCAAATAGATCATAAGCACTTTCAGCATCTTTATTTAAGAAGTTGCCGCCACACGAGGCATCGACAAATTGTCGGATTTGATCTTCTAATCCATGATAGAAGATTTGCACGAGCTGCCATAAAGGAATCTCGTGGTGCGGGCAACTTCTTAAAAGGTCTTGAAATCTTTCCCAAGAATCATGGAAAGTTTCACCAGATTTTTGGTGAAAGGTCGTAATAGATCTTCGTAAGGAATTGGTACGACCTATGGGAAAGAATTTCTTGAGGAAGGCACTCTTGAGTTGAGGCCATGTTGTAATGGGTCGGCCGCCAAAAAGTGACAGCGAAAATACGCGGTTTGTTAAAATACGTCGTTGTAACGCGTAAATCCGCTTTCGCTCTTAAATTTATAATCCTAGATAGGGAAGTATCTAGGGTCGTCCAAGGAGGCAATATGGTTGTAAAATTGATTCTCTTGCTTGGAATATATCTCAACTTTCTTTTTGGTAATTTTCAATATACCATTTTTCTTTATTTTTGAACTAAGGCAACATGCGAAATTATGGCGGGAAAAGTGTTTACACTTCCAATTAAGTAAACTACTCTAAAGTGGCAAGTAGAGCCTCTCCCTAAGCTCACTCTAAGCAAGTGGAGGCCTAGAATAATTAGGGAGAGGAAGTGAAGAATGCTGAAAATAAGCAAATAGAAATGCAAACAAGATATGCGAAGAAGGCAACTAGATAATTGATAAAGTGTTTAACAAAAATGCCTAGTAGAGGAATGCTTCTACTACTAGATAATTGAAATAAAGAAAGAAAACACAAATCCTCTAAATAGATGGTGAAGAAGAGGGCTTCTTGCTCCAAGGTTGGTGGCTCCCAAGCTTGAAAAGAATCCTTCAACTCCTTCCTTGCAGTACTCCGCCAAAGTGATGACCTCCAAGGCAAGCCCTAAGGGGGCGTGCCCTAAGTTTCTCTCCAAGGGTGGACGTCCACCCTAAGCTTTTCTCCTTTGCCTGGCCGTCCTCCTTGAAGTGGGAGAGTCCTCCTCCTTGGCGTGGCTCAAGTTGAAGAGAGTGGGGAGAAGAAGGCACCAAAAGGGCTGGTGATGTGCCCCTTTAATCTCCTTCTCTACTCCTTCTTCTTGGCCGTAGGTATAGGTGGTTTAGGTAGAAAATATACTAAGGGAGGATGCCTCAAAAATGGTGGTAGGTGGTGGCCTTTTATAGAATAGGAGGGGGGCTATGGTGACCTTTGAAATGGATGGCCAAGATGAGTTGATGGAGGTGGTTGGAGATCCTATGGCCAAGGAGAGTTGGCGCCAACCCAAGGGGTGTTAAAGGGGGTGGTTATGGTGGTGTTGGTGTCTTTTGGTGGTGGAGAGACACCACCATGTTGGCGCCAACATGGGGTCTTCTAGAAGGGGGGTTAGGTGGATGGTGGAGATGGGTTCAAGGGAGATTGTGTGGTGGAGATGAGAGGAGATTTTGGAGGGAAAAGTGGCACCAATATAGAGGTGGTTAGGGGTGGTTTTTGGCGCCAACTTGAAGTGTCTTTTGGTGGAGATAATGGGGTGAAGGGATGGCTAGGAGGTGGCGCCAACTTGAGTAGAGTAGCTAGCTTAGGTAGGCTTGAGTTGGTGGAGCTAGCTAGGGTTGATTTTGGAGGTAATGAAGGGCCAAGGAGCTGGTTGTTAGCTATGCTAAGCTAAGCTAAGATAAGCTAAGCTAGCTTAGCTAAAGGTGGAGTGGAGGAGAAGGTGTTGGAGCTAGGGTTTGGAGGAAGGAGCTGAGGAGAAGAAGTTTGGAGCTGGAGCTGGAGCTGGCTGCTGCTGAAGAGGCTGGCATGGGGCTACTCTAGCTGGCTTAGCTTGCTAGTTCTTTGCTAGCTACTAAGCCAAGCTAAAGTGAGCTAGCTTCTACCAAAATGAGCTGAGGTGAGCTAGGTCTGGTGCTCCCGGGGAGAATCAAGCTGGTTGAGGCAGCTAAGGTAGCTTAGCTCAACTGAGTTGAGCTAAGCTGAGTCCCCGGGAGCTGGACTTGAGCTTCTTGAGCTGAGATGAATTCTTCTTCAGCTGGCTGGAGTTGAGTGGAGCTGAATGTAGCTGGATCTGAGCTGGGGTGAACTCCTGTCAACTCAGCTGAGCTAGCTAGAGCTCCCTGTGAACTAGTGGGAGCTGAGATGAGCTAGACTCAGCTAAGTTGAGCTGGATCTGAGCTGACTTTAGCTAGGGTGAGCTAAGATGAACTCTCTTGAGCTGCCATCCAGCTGAGATTAGCTGAATGGAGCTGGGATGAGCTAACCCTAGTTCAAGTAAGCTAGGTTCCAGTTGCGGTGAGCTTAATCAGGCTGAGGTGAGCTGGATCAAGCTGAGGTGAGCTGGATTAGGCTGAGTTCCAGCTAGTCTAGGCTTCTCCTTCACCATTTGCCTTCTTGAGTGCTAGGGTTTTAGGGATCTGTGCATCTGTACGTCCCTAACACTCACAAAAACTCATTAAAATGACAATAAAAAATGCAATGCATGCCTATCCTAATTTATGCCTAAATGCAGCCCAAAAACCCGTTTGCAGAGTAAAATCCTAAGAGCTAGGTTAGTTTTAAAGCATAAAAATGATGATAAACTGGCGTTTATCAGGCCCCGACCTCGGCCGCACCCGTGGCCCACCCTCCTAGTTCCACGACGAGGCATCTCCTACAAGGAGACGCGAAACAACGAAATACGTCAGTACGGAACAGTACCTAACGAAAACGTCTAAGAGCTCATGTCAAGAGATATGTTGTGGTGGCTACTCTAGTTATTGTAACGACCCGGTTCCCGAGTCCCTGACTAATCCCAAGACCTAGTCGTCCAACGAGAAAGTAACCAAAAGACAGTAAAATAAACCACATTCAGCATGAATATAAATAACAGTAAGAAAGTACAGCAGTAAGGAAAGAAACTACTACAGTAGGTACCACCATAACAGTAAAACAGCATTTATCATATAACAAGAACTGCAGGTAAAGAAGGTACAGCGGAAACAAAAACTACTCACTAGAACAGAAACAAAAGGGGTACAAAAGGCTGTGGTAACTATACTGGACCCTACTCGGCCCAGCGTCCTCTGCAGCCGCCGGCCCTGGCTGCTCAACACCTGGTCCTGAAAAAGGTAACGAGTGTAACACGTCAGCAAAACGCTGAGTAGAGTGGCAAACTAACTAAAGGCAACAGTAGAGTGTACAGTAGCTGTTATGTTCTATTACTTCCTTTATTCACATCTTTCAATTTTTCTCACTATTTCATTTATTTCTCAGATCCTTTACTTGATCTCGAATGTCCTCGTGGGAACGATCTTGATTGCAGTCTTTTCTAAAAGTAGAAGTAGCACGTGGTGCTCTCCTGGCCGGGAGAGTCCCCCGTGGTGATCCTACCCTCAGTCAACCACCCCAAGGTCACTGAAAGACGTAACGGTGACTACGGCATGCGCGATAAACGCACAGGTAGCTAGCCCGCACTGGCACGCGGTCAGTCGTTTCCGTTAACGGGTGCGCCCAAAGCACAGCACGGAACCAGGGCATAGCCCTCTCAGTAACAGGGGTCCAACCCCTCCACAGTAACCAAACCGGGGCCTTGCCCCTCCACAGTCCACGCACCCTCGCCTGACTACCCTGGTTTGCCCTAGTGGGCCTAACAAGTCGGTGAAGGAGGCTAGCAGAACCCCGGGGCCCGTGGGGTAGCTAGTACTCTCCTAACACTACTAGCTCTCCTCGGTACTACGTACACGAGGGCCAACAAGTCGGTACAGAGCGGCCAATCCTAACCCCGGGTCCCTGGGGCGGCTGACCCCACTCTGCACTAAACAGGTACAGGTACTTCCCTTGGTACTGCGTACCCAAGAGACAGTACAAACTACATCTCAGTTCCATTCCTTTTTCTTTCCAGGAGTTCCACTCCTAATTCCCCGTAGGGTTCCAGCTCTTATCTCAGAACATCATATGTTTCACTTTCCAGATTCACGTTCTCAAAATCCATGATCTCAACATGTTTCTTTATTCATAACAGGCAGCTGTTAATTCAAATTACAGGCAGCTTTATATTCCTTTCCATTTTTCCAAGACTGCAGTATTATACATTCCACTAGTTTTTCCATCCTAAGATTCATGCCACATCCTAGGATCTAACATACAACTAGTTTTCCAGCCCTAGGATTCATGCATCACCTAGGAGCTATCATTCCATACATTTCTCATTCCTAGGATTCATGCAATGTCCTAGATTCTAGTTATGGTTCCATACTTTAACAGATTTTAAAAATAACTTAAGCCACTCTACCAGGTACAACGGGAGTAATGGGGGCGTGATCGGGAATCCCGCGTGCCTCCGCGACTCTCAAGACTGCAACTGAACGAGATCCTGTCACAAGGATCAAACACAAGGAGTGTCTCAAAACAGTGTATAGCTACCGTAGATGAGTAGAGGAATTAATTCTGAAGAGAATGCAACTCGAATCGCGGAAAACGGAGCCCGAACGGACCCTAAACGGGTCGAAAAAGACGATACTGTGCAAAATCAGACGTCTGGAACTCCTTCCAGACGTCTTAAAAAGTGGATCAGAGAATTACCTGTTCAGCGTGGTTTCCCAGACGTCCAGAAGTCTGCGGGGACGTCTGCCTAGATCCCAGACGTCCGATGGTCCCTCCGGACGTCTGGAGGTCACTCCCGCCGTCTGGTACAACTTCCAGACGTCTGATTCGCAAAGGATGGCGAATCAGCGAACCTGCGCACAGCCAACCCCCCTCCCTCAGTACGGTCAGTCGACAAGAAGGAAGAAGAAAGCGGACACTCACCTTTCAGACGTCTGTATGATCTTACAGACGTCGACCTTGCCGTCTGGCTATCAACCCAGACGTCTGATTCTGGAAATTTTTCCAGAATCAGAACCCTGCTCGGCCTCCGCTCGCGACGCCGCCCGCGTCGCACCTCGCGCGTCTGCTGCTCAGCCCGCAGCAGGTCCCTCTCCGCGTCGCTCCGCGCCCCCCTACGCCCTCCGTCGGCCGGCCAAGCCGCTCCGGCGAGCTCGCCCTCACGGCAGAGCTCCGCCCTCGCACGCCGCACCTCCGCGCTCACTGCGGCCGCCGCTGCCACCCTCGCGTCCGCTCGCTCTCGCGCACAGGAAGGGGAAGGAGGAGATGGTGGAGTCGGGAGGGGAGGCGAGCCCCTTTTAACGCCGCGCGGAGAGGAGAGAGTGAAGGCGGTAGGCCGCCTGCAGCCGCAGAGAAAAGAGGGAATATGCGGTCTGCGCGCTCAGGCGCGCAGGCGACTCGCGTGTGTCGAAAATAACGGATTTCCAGACGTCTTGAAACTATCCCGCCCTCTGCGTCACTCCGCACCCCCCGCGCCCTCCGCCGGCCGGCCCTAGCAGCCCCAGCGAGCTCGCCCTCACGGCAGAGCTCCGCTCTCGCACGCCACACCTCCTCCGCGCTCACTGCGGCCACCGCTGCCGCCCTCACGCTCGCGCTCACGCTCTCTGGCTGAAGGAGAAGAGGGAGGAGACGGTGGAAACGACGGGAGGGAGTGCGTGGCCTTTTAAGGCCGCGCGAGGAGGAGAGAGAGGACGCGGCAGGTGTCTGCAGCCGCAGAGAAAGAGGGAATAAGCAAATATCCGGTCTGCGCGCTCAGGCGCGCAGACGACCCGCGCGTGTCGAAATTAACGGATTTCCAGACGTCTGGAAACGATCCCAGACGTCTGGTCAGATGTCTGGATGTGATCCCAGACGTCGGGTACGACGTCTGGGCCACCTCCCAGACGTCTTAAAAGACGTCTGGGGCACGCGTTCGTTACAATATATATATAGATATATATGTATATATATATATATATATAGATATGTATATATATATATAGATATATATGTATATATATATGTATATGTATCTATATATATATATATATATATATATATATATATATATATATATATAGATACATATACATATATATATACATATATATATATATATATATATATATATATATATATATATATATATATATCTATGTAATATCTATGTATGTATATATATATATATATATATATATATATATGTATGTATATATATATATATGTATATATATATATGTATCTATATATATATATATATATATATATATATATATATATATATATATGTATATATATATAAATATATGTATATATATATATATAAATATAAGTATATATATATATGTATATATATATCAATATATATACATATATATTTATGTATATATATCAATATACATATATGTATGTATATACATATATGTAGATATATGTATATATATGTATATACATATATGTAGATAAATTATATATATATATATACATATATATATATGTATATATATATATATGTATATATATATATGTATAGATATATATATATATACGTATATATATATATGTATATATCTATATATATATATATATATATATATATATATATATATACGTATATCTATATATATACATATATATATACGTATATCTATATATATATGTATATCTATATATATATATATATAGAGAGATATATATATACATATATATATATGTATAGATATATATAGATATATATGTATATATATATATATGTATATATATATATATATGTTACGAACGCGTGCCCCAGACGTATTTTAAGACGTCTGGGAGGTGACCCAGACTCGGACCAGACTTCTGGGATCAAATCCAGACGTCTGGGATCGTTTCCAGACGTCTGTAAAACAGTTTTTTTTCGCACGAAAGATTCGTCTGCGCGCCTGTGCACGCAGACCCGCGATTCCCCTCTCTCTCTCTTTTTCCCTCTCTCTCTGCGGCTGCAGACCTGCCGCGCTCTCTCTCCCTCCTCCTCGCGCGGCCTTAAAAGGCCACGCCTCCCCTCCCGTCTCCACCGTCTCCTCCTTCTTCTCCTTCAGCCAGTAAGCGTGAGCGTGAGCGTGAGCGCGAGCGCGAGGGCGGCAGTGGCAGCCACAGTGAGCGCGGAGGAGGTGCGGCATGCGAGAGCGGAGCTCTGCCGTGAGGGCGAGCTCGCCGGAGCGGCTTGGCCGGCCGGCGGAGGGCGCAGGGGGCGCGGAGCGACGCGGAGAGGGACCTACTGCGGTCTGAGCAGCAAATGCGTGAGGTACGACGCGGGCGGCGTCGTGAGCGGAGGCCGAGTAGCGGCCTGATTCTGGAAAAATTTCCAGAATCAGACGTCTGGGTTGATAGTCAGACGGCGAGGGAGACGTCTGGAAGCTCATACAGACGTCTGAAAGGTGAGTATTCCGCCTTCTTCTTCCTTCCTGTCGACTGACCGTACTGAGGGAGGCAGTTGGCTGTGCGCAGGTTCGCTGATTCACCATCCTTTGCGAATCAGACGTCTGGAAGTTGTACCAGACGGCGGGAGTGACCTCCAGACGTCCTGGGTGACCATCGGACGTCTGGGAGCTAGGACAGACGTCCCCGCAGACTTCTGGACGTCTGGGAAACCACGCTGAATAGGTAATTCTCTGATCCACTGTTTAAGACGTCTGGAAGAAGTTCCAGACGTCTGATTTTGCACAGTATCGTCTTTTTCGACCCATTTAGGGCCCGTTCGGGCTCCGTTTTCCGCGATTCGAGTTACGCTCTTTTCAGAATTAATTCCTCTACCCGTCTACAGTAGCTATACACTATTTTGAGACACTCCTTGTGTTTGATCCTTGTGATAGGACCTCGTTCCGTTGTAGTCTTGGGAGTCGCAGAGGCACGCGGGATTCCCGATCACGCCCCCATTACTCCCGTTGTACCTGGTAGAGTGGCTTAAGTTATTAAAATCTGTTAAAGTATGGAACCTTAGCTAGAATCTAGGACATTGCATGAATCCTAGGAATGAGAAATGCATGGAATGATAGCTCCTAGGTGTTGCATGAATCCTAGGGCTGGAAAATTAGATTGTATGATTGATCCTAGGATATGGCATGAATCCTAGGATGGAAAACTAGCGGAATGTATAATACTGCCGTCTTGGAAAAATGAAAAGGAATATAAAGTTGCCTGTAAATTGAATTAACAACTGCCTGTTATGAATAAAGAAACGTGGGTGAGAACATGGATTGTAAGAATGTGAAACTGGAAAGTGAAACCTGGATGTTTGAGTTAAAAGGATGGAACCCTATAGGGAATTAGGAGTGGAACTCCTGGAAAGAGAAAGGAATGAAACTGAGATGTTGTTCGTACTGTCTCTTTGGTACGCAGTACCAAGGGAAGTACCTGTACCTATTTAGTGCAGAGTGGGGCCAGCCACCCCAGGGACCCGGGGTTAGGATTGGCCGCTCTGTACCGACTTGCTGGCCCTCGTGTACGTAGTACGGAGGAGAGCTACTAGTGTTAGGAGAGTACTAGCTACCCCACGGGCCCCGGGGTTCTGCTAGCCTCCTTCACCAACTTGTTAGGCCCACTAGGGCAAACCAGGGTAGTCAGGAGAGGGTGCGCGGACTGTGGAGGGGCAAGGCCCCGGTTTGGTTACTGTGGAGGGGTTGGACCCCTGTTACTGAGAGGGCTCTGCCCTGGTTCCGTGCTGTGCTTTGGGCACACCCGTTAACGGAAACGACTGACCGCGTGCCAGTGCGGGCTAGCTACCTGTGGGTTTATCGCGCGTGCCGTAGTCACCGTTACGTCTGTCAGTGACTTTGGGGTGGTCGACTGAGGGTAGGATCACCACGGGGGACTCTCCCGGCCAGGAGAGCACCACGTGCTACTTCTACTTTTGGAAAAGACTGCAATCAAGATCGTTCCCACGAGGACATTCAAGATCAAGTAAAGGACGTGAGAAATAAATGAAATAGTGAGAAAATTGAAAGATGTGAATAAAGGAAGTAATAGAACATAACAGCTACTGTACACTCTACTGTAGTCTTTAGTTAGTTTGCCACTCTACTCAGCGTTTTGCTGACGTGTTACACTCGTTACCTTTTTCAGGACCAGGTGTTGAGCAGCCAGGGTCAGCGGCTGCAGAGGACGCTGGGCCGAGTAGGGTCCAGTAGAGTTTACCACAGTCTTTTGTACCTCTTTTGTTTCTGTTATAGTGAGTAGTTTTGTTTCCGCTATACTTTCTTTACCTGCAGTTCGTGTTATATGATAAATGTTGTTCTACTGTTGTGGTGGTACCTACTGTAGTAGTTTCTTTCCTTACTGCTGTACTTTCTTACTGTTAGTTATATTCATGCTGAATGTGGTTTATTTTACTATCTTTTGGTTACTTCCTCGTTGGACGGCTAGGTCTTGGGATTAGTCGAGTCTGTCCGATTCTCGTGTCTCGTAGGGACTCGGGAACCGGGTCGTTACAATATATATGTATATATACATATATATATATATACATATATATATATATATATATATGTATATATATATATGTATATATATATATATGTATATATATATATGTATATATATATATATGTATATATATATATGTATATATATATATATGTATATATATATATGTATATATATATATATATATATATATATGTATATATATATATATATATATATGTATATATATATATATGTATATATATATATATATCTGTATATATATATATGTATATATATATATATGTATATCTATATATGTATATATACATATACATATATATATATATATGTATATGTATACATATATATATCTGTATATATATATCTATATATATATATATATATATCTATATATATATATATATATATATATATATATATATATATATATATATGTATATATATATATATATATATATATATATACATATATATATATGTATATGTATATATATATATATATATATACATATACATATATATATATAGATATATATATACATATAAATATATCTATAGATATATATATATATATGTATGTATACATAGATATATATATATATGTATATATATATGTATCTATATCTGTATATATATATATATATACATATATATATGTATATATATAGATATGTACATATATAGATATATATATATCTATGTATATATATACATATATATATGTATATATATATATATACATGTATATATATACATATATATATGTATATATATATATATATATACATATATACTTATATATATATATATATATTTATATATAGATATATTTATATATATAGATATATATATATATGTATATATATACATATATATTTATATATATACATATATATATGTATATATATACATATATATATATATATATATATATGTATCTATATTTATACTTAGTTATATAGGTACTAATATATGTATAGATATATGTATATATATATATATAAATATATATATATATATATATTTATTTATATATAAGTATAGAGTAGTGTATAAGTGAGTGGGTGTGTGTACGAGAGTGTGTGTGTGTGTGTCTGTGAGAGAGAGAGAAAGAGAGCGCGTCTGCTGGAGTGAAGAAGTGCGACGAGTTAAGTCGTCCGGAGCCTTCAGCCGTCGTTTGATGGCCACGCACAGGCGCAGGTGCATAGGCGCACGAAGAGGTGCACGCACGTAGGAGGGAGTGAGCACGAGGGACCACAGTGCACCGTGCTGCGTGATGAGGCGGGTGCGGGTGAAGAAGCCGGCGCTGAAGCGGGCGGGTGCAGACGCGAGAGCGGGTGCGGGGAGAGACGCGGGTGCGGGTGTCCGCGGACAGGCTGCCGACGGTAGTGGCGCGAAGAGAGAGCGCGCGGTGACCGGATAAGTGAGAAACTTTTCGGTTACCGCACTGTAGCCACAGTGTCGCGCTCTCTAGCATGAACCGTGGCTACAGTGCGCGCTCAACTCATGCGACCAGTTGCTGGCGGTTCAGCACGCGCGAGCGCTGTGGAGAGGGCTGGCGCACGTGCGGAAGGAGCTACGCCTGCTACTGGCGTGCGTGGTGGCCTGCGCGCGGGCGAGAAGTGTTTGGTGCCTTGCTGCTGCTGTGCTTGAGCTTCAGAGCTCGAGTCTTGCGGCAATGGCGGAAATGGCTTGGAACGATGAAACAGGGAAGAGAACCACCACGCCCACCGACTCTTTGATGAGCTGGGCGATGGTGGGACTCATTGTGGTGGTTGTGTACCACTGTGAGCTGCTCCTGCCTACAGCGTAGCTCTTCAGGAGGAAGAGAGGCTGCGTATGGAGGGGAGAGGGGAGGAGACGGCCTGAAGGAAGGAAGGTGTAGTCTATGTGTTTTTTTTTCCTCTGTTGGACCAGGCTCTCTGCAAAGAAGATAGCTGTGCCCTTTTTAAAGAGGAAGAAGGCAAGCACAGCCATGCCCTGGCTGTGCATGGCTGTGCATGCGGCTAGTAGGGCAAGCTTGTGCAGAGCATGGCACGAAGAAGATCAAGCCATGCCTTGCAGCCACGGAGAAGAAATTCAAAGTCAAATAAAAATAAAAAAAAAGATGGAGATTTTGTGAGGCAGCACTTGAGGAAAATGTGGCCATTTTATTCACTCCTCCCCTCTCAAATAAATGCATGCATGCGTTTATTTTTACAATTGCGACTATGTCTACCTAATATACACTGGCAATGCTTGGAAATAGCACAAGATGGCACAATTGTTGGTGTATTTTTGCTGTGCAATCATGCCCGTATGCCTATCTTTTGCTAGAGGAATTAATTCTGAAAAGAACGCAACTCGAATCGCGGAAAACGGAGCCCGAACGGGCCCTAAACGGGTCGAAAAAGATGATACTGTGCAAAATCAGACGTCTGGAACTTCTTCCAGACGTCTTAAAAAGTGGATCAGAGAATTACCTATTCAGCGTGGTTTCCCAGACATCCAGAAGTCTGCAGGGACGTCTGGCCTAGCTCCCAGACGTCCGATGGTCACCCCGGACGTCTGGAGGTCACTCCCGCCGTCTGGTACAACTTCCAGACGTCTGATTCGCAAAGGATGGCGAATCAGCGAGCCTGCGCACAGCCAATTCCCTCCCTCAGTACGGTCAGTCCACAGGAAGGAAGAAGAAAGCGGAATACTCACCTTTCAGACGTCTATATGAGCTTCCAGACGTCTCCCTCGCCGTCTGGCTATCAACCCAGACGTCTGATTTTGGAAATTTTTTCCAGAATCAAGGCCCCACTCGACCTCCGCTCGCGACGCCGCCCGCGTCGCACCTCGCGCGTCTGCTGCTCAGACCGCAGCAGGTCCCTCTCCGCATCGTTCCGCGCCCCCTGCGCCCTCCGCCGGCCGGCCAAGCCACTCCGGCGAGCTCGCCCTCACGGCAGAGCTCTGCCCTCGCACGCCGCACCTCCTCCGCGCTCACTGCGGCCGCCGCTGCCACCCTCGCGCTCGCTTGCTTTCGTGCACAGGAAGGAGAAGAGGAAGGGGACGGTGGAGACGACGAGAGGGGAGGCGTGGCCTTTTAAGGCCGCGTGAGGAGGAGGGAGAGAGTGCGCGGTAGGTCTGCAGCCGCAGAGAGAGAGGGAAAAAGAGAGAGAGAGAGGAATCGCGGGTCTGCGCGCACAGGCGCGCAGACGAATCTCTCGTGCGAAAAATAACTATTTTCCAGAAGTCTGGAAACGATCCCAGACGTCTGGTCAGACGTCTGGATGTGATCCCAGACGTTTGGTCCGACGTCTGGGCCACCTCCCAGACGTCTGGGGCACGCGTTCGTAACACTACCTGCGCGCACAGGTAAGGACTCCACCTTCCCTAATGAACACTAGGGTTGGATCTTATGTTCACCTGGTCTTTCTTGATATGTGTAGTGTTGAACCAAGATTACTTAGGCTCTCGAGTAGAAGCAAACCAATGGATCCTGTACTGGTGTCTCAGGTACAAGAATACGTCCTTAGTTAGGAGAGATTCCGATCTATCTTGTCAATGCTCAAGTGAATTAAGCCGAGCTTGAGCGAATCAAGCTTCTATGGCCTGGAAAGTCTTCAAAACAGTGGTTGAATATCCATAAACACTTATTGTATTTTTGTTTCAGCCTTCAGATCATTACTAAGCACCATTCTTTTTTAACATATTTATAGATAGATGGAGACTACCTGATACCCTAAAATACCCAGATCCTATGGATGCCTATCCACCCCCCCATGCCAAATAATGCTATGTCCTCATATGCATGCAGGGTACGGTAGAGGAAGGATGAAAGATCGGGTAACGAGAGCTGAGGTGCAGGGTATACAGCAGGGTGGTAGGGTGGGTGGATGGTGGGTGGTGAGGTGAAAAGTGAAGTGAATGTGACAGTGGTGAAGTGTTGTTGGGGTGCCTCCCAACGAGCGCTGAATTTAACGTCCTCAGCTGGACTTAGAATGAGGCACAAAATTAGTTACCCTCCAGCAGGGCAATAGTTTCTCCAACGGAGGTAGGTTCATGAGTAAGATAGGGTTTCAAACGTTGCCCATTGACCGTAAATTTATGCCCAGATTTAGGATCTTCAATTTCAACAGCCCTGTTGGGAAATGGTCTCGAGACCAGGAAAGGACCAGTCCATTTGAACTTCAGTTTTCCAGGAAAGAATTTGAGTCGGGCATTGTAGAGCCACCTGAGATGGCTCAAATTCTTTCCGCCGAATACGGCTGTTGTGAAAAGCCTTAGTGCGTTGCTTGAAAGTTAAGGCAAAATCATAGGCTTCACAATGGAGCTCTTCCAACTCCTGGAGTTGGAGTTTCCTTTCTCGACCACACAGGTCTGGGTCGAGGTTACATTGGCAAACTGCCCAATAAGCGCAGTGTTCCAACTCAATGGGCAAATGATAAGGCTTCCCATAAACGATTCTATAAGGAGACATACCAAGGGGAGCCTTAAAGGCGGTCCGATACGCCCAAAGTGCATCAATCAGCTTGTTGGACCAGTCCTTATGGTCAGGCCGAACCGTTTTCTGGAGAATTTGCTTGATTTGCCGGTTCGACACCTCTGCCTGGCCGTTCGTCTGAGGATGATACGGAGATGCAATATGATGGTGGACTTCGTATTTCCTCAAAAGTTCCCGAAAAGACGCATGGGTAAAGTGGCTTCCTCCATCAGAGATAATGGCTCTAGGGATCCCAAAGCGTGCAAAGATGTGGTCTTTGACAAATCGAGTGGATATAACATGGTCAGCACGGCGTGTGGGAATAGCCTCGATCCATTTTGAAACATAATCAACAGCCACGAGAATGAATTCGAAGCCGTTGGAAGGAGGAAAGAGACCCATGAAATCAATTCCCCAAATGTCAAAGATTTCCGTAGCTAGGATGGGTTGCAAGGGCATCATGTCACAACGTGACATTGATCCTAACGACTAGCACCTAGTGCAATGTTTGGCATAATTGTGTGCATCCTGGTGAAGGGAGGGCCAAAAGAAACCGCACTGCAACACCTTGGCTGCAATTTTCCTCCCAGAGAAATGGCCTCCGCAGGCCTGATCGTGGAGGAAGGATAGCACACTGGGGAATTCGCTGTCAAGAATACAGTGACAGATGATTTAATCAGCACCTATTTGAAAAAGAAGTGGATTATCCCAGAAATAATACTTTGCTTCTGCCATGAGACGCTCGCGCTGGTTTTTAGGCCAGCCACGTGGAAGGGATCTAGAAGCAAGGTAATTGGCAATGCCGGCATACCAAGGCCCACTTGCCACATTAATTGCCAAAAGGTGCTCATCGGGAAAAATTTCATTAATCGGCAGAGTAAGTCCAATATGGTCAGGGTCCAGTCTAGAAAGATGATCAGCCATAACATTCTGGGCTCCTTCCTTATCGTGGATCTCAATGTCAAATTCTTGGAGCAGAAGGATCCAATGAATCAGTCTAGGCTTGGCATCCTTCTTGTGCATGAGATGGCGAATGGCCGCGTGATCAGTGAAAACAATAACATGTGAGCCTAGAAGGTAAGAGCGAAATTTCTCCAGCCTAAAGACAACTGCCAGCAGTTCTTTCTCAGTGGTAGTATATTTACGCTGGGCCTCGTCCAACGTCTTATTGGCGTAGTACACCACGAAGGGTTGTCTATCGCGTCTTTGTCCCAGGATGGCTCCGACTGCAAGGTCGGAAGCGTCACACATGAGTTCAAAGTCGAGGGACCAATTAGGTGGCTGGAGAACAGGGGCCTTGGTGACAGTTGCGTGAATGCTCGTATGTAGTCGGGGCCCATATCGAAGGGTACGTCGGTCGATAGGAGATGAGTTAAAGGTCGAGAAATCTTAGAGAAATCTTTGATGAATCTCCTATAGAAACCGATGTGTCCCAGGAAGGAGCGGATTTGTTTGACAGAGCCAGGCACAGGTAAATCAGTAATTACATCAAGCTTAGCTCTGTCAACCTCGATACCCCTATCGGAGATGATATGTCCGAGAACAATTCCCTCGTGTACCATAAAATGACTTTTTTCCCAGGAAATCATGAGGTTTACATCAATACATCTCCTAAGGATACAGGTCAGGTTGGCAAGACATTCATCGAAAGAGGGTCCAAAGATCGAAAAGTCATCCATGAAGACCTTGAGAAAGTCACCCACCATGTCATGGAATATCGCAAACATACATCTCTGGAAAGTTGCTGGCACGTTACAAAGTCCAAATGGCATCCTTCTAAATGCAAAGGTGCCGAAGGGGCAGGTAAAAGTGGTTTTCTCTTGGTCCTGGGGGTCAATTGCCACCTGGTTATATCCTGAGAATCCATCCAGGAAACAGAAAAATTTATTTCCTGCTAACCGCTCCAGGATTTGGTCAATGAAAGGTAGTGGAAAGTGATCTTTCTTAGTTGCAGCATTGAGTTTCCTATAATCTACACACACTCTCCAAGATGTAGGGGTGCGTGTAGGGATGGATTCACCCCTGTCATTGACACGGATGGTGAGTCCCGCCTTTTTGGGTACGACGTGAATCAGATTCACCCAGGGGCTATCGCTGATTGGGTAGATTATACCCACATCCAGCCACTTAATAATTTCCTTTTTAACGACCTCCCTCATGTTAGGGTTGAGACGTCGCTGCATCTCGCGGGAAGGTCGAGCCTCCTCCTTCGTATATATACGGTGAGTGCAGTAGGAGGGGCTAATGCCAGTTAAGTCTGATAAAGACCATCCAATGGCTACCTTGTGTTCCATAAGGACCTCAGTTAGTTTGCACTCTTGCTCCCTGGTCAATTTTGAACTAATGATTACGGGGAGCATTTCATTTGGCCCTAGGAAAACATACTTAAGTGTACTAGGCAACTCTTTCAGCTCGGGAGTGGATGGTGAAAGATCTGGCATTTCTTGGGACGAGAGTGTCCCAGGCGGATCAGAAAACAAGTCAGGAGGAAGAAATTGGCCCTCAGATTGGCCAAGAAGAGGGGCTTCTTGGATAGATGGATTCAAAAAGGAATAGCCCCAGTGAGAAGTATGTGGGCTCAAGGTCCTAGTGTGGAGTTGCAAATCCACTTGATTTGGCGAAAAAGAAAGGGCAATCCGGTCTGCAAGAGTGTGGACCGGCGGTGAGTAGCCCGGATATGACTCAGACCACAAGGTATGGGAAGCGGAGAAAACCTCCTCAGAAGTCTGGTCAGGAGAAGGTACGGGACTAGGGAGGGATGGGGGAACATCACAATATGTGTCGGTCAGGCAAGCGTCAGTGTTTAAAGGTAATCCGCAGCAGTCAGAATAGGTCCCAATTAGTCCGATACATGTGCTGACAGCCATGTCCTCGTCAAACGTGTCATCCTCGATGCAATCGCAATCAAAGTTCTTGGCTGCCTTGAAGATGTTAAGCTTGAGCTTCTCAGATCCAACGGCAATCTCAATATAGCCCGACTCGCAGTCGATACGGGCGTGGGCTATGGCCAAGAAAGGTTGACCAAAGATGATCGGACAATCAGAAAGTGAGCTAGGAACTTCCATATCAAAAACAAGAAAGTCAACAGGAAAACAGAGACTGTTGACCCTAACCACCACGTCTTCCACCACACCCTTCAAAATTTTGATAGAACGATCTGCCAACTGTAACGTGACAGGGGTGGGTTTCAGATTTCCCAAGGAAAATTTTTCGAGCATGTTGGTTGGTATAAGATTGATGGAAGATCCTAGATCAAGCAGGGCATGGTTAAAATTGCAACCTTGGATGCTACAGGAAATAAGCGGTGTGCCTGGATCTTTCTACTTCGGTGGTAGATTTGACAGTATAGCACAACTTGCATGAGGCGAGAGAACCACTGGATTCTTAGTTTTCTTTGATTGTCACCTAGGTGTTGTGTAGTCTTTGAAAAATCGGGCGATAGTAAGTATGTGGTTGATAGCTTCGAGCAGGGGTACCTTGATTTCAACATCCCTAAATAAATTACACAGGTTATCAAAGGCCTGCGTATCCTTCTTCTTGTCTTTTGGCTCCCTCAGTAGAGCCCCAGGGAATGGCACTGATTCTGGCACCAATTTGGGTGTATCGTCCTCTCGCGAATGCAGCCCGCATCCCGAATGAGAGGGCGATGAAGAAGACGAGCCAGGATCAGGTCGAGGCGGATCGACGGTCTGCTTACCGCTCCTCGTAGTGATTGCATTGGACGATGCGGGTCCAGTGGGATCATAAGGCGGAGGAGGGTTCGCAATAGGGACATAAGAGTGAGGTGCTACAGCGGGATTAGCCTAAAATCCCGGTAGAATGCTCGGAGCCTGCAGAATTTGATGAATCTGCCCCTGAGAAGGTCATACCTATGGTTGAGGACCACAGGGTACGAAATTTCGCGGGTTTGGAACAGGTTGGGCTGGAAGAGTGCCCTGAGATCGAGTCGCCATGGTAGTTGCCTGATCTCAACATTCTGCTGCGCCAATTGGTGCTGAAGAGAGGTCATGTTTTCTTCATGGCGCTTTGACATTTCCATCATCATTCGCATCAATTTATCAAAAGGACTTGATGTGTGTTCTGTTTGCGGTACACAAGGACCCGATGGGGGATTCACCATAGGATTAGACTGGGCCCTTGGGATGACAGGTGCAGACGATCGCATTGGTCCACCCGCGTGGTTTTGGCGCTGCAGGTTGCTGGACCATGCGAAGTTCGGATGATTTCGCCACCCTGGGTTATAAGTGGCAGAGAACGGGTTGTTTCCCAAGGCGCAAGCGTCTTCTATACCAAAAGACGCATCCACATGTAAATATGCTTCCGAGCACACAGAGGTTTGGTCCTCCATGTCAAAATACTGGCTCGTTGTAACGAACGTGTGCCCCAGACGTATTTTAAGACGTCTGGGAGGTGGTCCAGACGTCTGGATCGTTTCCAGACGTTTGGAAATCCGTTATTTTCGACACGCCCGAGTCGTCTGCGCGCCTGAGCGTGCAGACCGCATATTCGCCTTTCCTTCCTCCTGCGGCTGCAGATTCCCCTGCCGCGAATCCTTCTCTCTCCTCTCCGCGTGGCCTTAAAAGGGCACGCCTCCCCTCACTCCGTCACCACCGTCTCCTTTCTCTTCTCCTTCAGCCTGAGCGCGAGAGTGAGCGCGAGGGCGGCAGCGGCGGCCGCAGTGAGCGCGGAGGAGGTGCCCTTTTGTACCTCTTTGTTTCCGTTATAGTGAGTAGTTCTTGTTTCCGCTGTACTTTTCTTTACCTGCAGTTCATGTTATATGATAAATGTTGTTCTACTGTTGTGGTGGTATATACTGTAGTAGTTTCTTTCCTTACTGCTGTACTTTCTTACTGTTAGTTATATTCATGCTGAATGTGGTTTATTTTACTGCTCTTTTGGTTACTTCCTCGTTGGACGACTAGGTCTTGGGATTAGTCAAGTCGGTCCTGTTCTCGTGTCTCGTAGGGACTCGGGAACCGGGTCGTTACACTCGCAGAAGCCAGATCCACATGACTTACCGAATCGCTTGGTGCAACACTCGGTAAGGAAGGTCTTATAGGGTTTCTCGGGATAAGCCCGGTGTTGGAAGAATTGGAATTGTGATGAAGTGATGAGGTGGGGGTGTTTGCCATAGAACGGGCAGGGTTGGCTAGAAGCTCGTCCAGCTTCTTGTGCACGACGGAGACTTCATCCAATTTCTGTGCAATAAGGCTGAGATCAGTGGATGAATGGGAGGGTCCCGTGTCAACTTCGTGGACATTACGGGGCAGGCTAGCACGATTAAAGGCGACAATGGAGGCATTGTTCATTGAGTTTTTGCTCATATTTTCAAATAATTTGAATGCTCCATTCTCGTCTTTATTCATAAAATTCCTTCCGCAGGAAGCGTTTGCAATCTGCTTCTAAGTCTCATTTAGCCCATAATAGAAAATCTGGGCTATATGCCACTTAGGCAGACCGTGGTGCGGACACTTCCTGAGGAGGTGATTATATCTCTCCCATGCCTCATGAAACGGGTCGAAAACGACGACACTGTGCAAAATCAGACGTCTGGAACTTCTTCCAGACGTCTTAAAAAGTGGATCAGAGAATTACCTTGTTCAGCGTGGTTTCCCAGATGTCCAGAAGTCTACGGGGACGTCTGGCCTAGCTCCCAGACGTCCGATGGTCACCCCGGACGTCTGGAGGTCGCTTCCGCCGTCTGGTACTACTGCCAGACGTCTGATTCGCGATGGATGGCGAATCACCGAGCCTGCGCACACCCATCTCCCTCCCTCAGTACGGTCAGTCGACAGGAAGGAAGAAGGAGACGGAAAACTCACCTTTCAGACGTCTGTATGGTCTTCCAAACGTCGCCCTCACTGTCTGGCTATCAACCCAGACTTCTGATTTTGGAAATTTTTCCAGAATCAGGGCGCCACTCGGCCTCCGCTCGCGACGCCGCCCGCGTCGCACCTCGCGCGCCTGCGGCTCAGACCGCAGCAGTCCCCCCTCCACGTCGTTCCTCGCCCCCTGTGCCCTCCGTCGGCCGGCCCTGGCAGCCCCGGCGAGCTCGCCCTCACGGCAGAGCTCCGCTCTCGCACGCAGCACCTCCTCCTCGCTCACTGTGACCGCCGCTGCCGCCCTCGCGCTCCGCTCATGCTCACTGGTTGAAGGAGAAGAGGGAGGAGATGGTGGTGACAGAAGTGAGGGGAGGCGTGGCCTTTTAAGGCCGTGCGAGGAGGAGAGAGGACGCGACAGGGCGTCTGCAGCCGCAGGGAATAAACGAATATGCGGGTCTGCGGGCTCAGGCGCGCAGACGACCCACGCATGTGGAAGATAACGGATTTCCAGACGTCTGGAAACGATCCCAGACGTCTGGTACGACGCCTGGGCCACCTCCCAGACGTCTTAAAAGTCGTCTGGGGCACGCGTTCGTTACAGAAGGGAAAAGGAGATGAGAGAAATGACACCGCAAAGGTACACTTGATGACAAATCAATACAATCAAATTCCTAACCTCTACAGTGTGCCCTTAGACTTAAAGATCTACGTTACCTACTATCACGTTCTACGGAACCGAATGCGAGCACTGCGGAACCACTGGGCCAGATTGAAAGGTCGTTTGCCCCAGTCTTAGACACCCAATAGCACGCGGGAACCCTCACCAGCACGTAGGCTCTACACGCAGGTAGTTAGACCTCCAATCCTTAATAAGGGTCAAGTTGCTACCAATTTTAGTTAGAGGCTTAGGATCAAGTGCTTCTGGAATGTGAAGGATGTTATTTATGGGTAATGTCCAAGTGATTGATTTTACAAAGTGTGTAAACCAAGCATGCAATGGGGAAATCTCCCCGAATTGAAGTTTTGAATGGTTTTTAGAATTCAGCCTTAAGTAGTATGGATTTTAGGATTTCGCTGAATTACCAATTCAACTAATCTCTGGGTTTTGAGAGAATACAAGTTTTCTTCTAAGCCCAACAAACCCTTCTTCAATGTCAGTTGGTTAATGCATGCTAAAATGCAATGGGCTTCCCTAGATGGAGATTTCTGTGTGTGGATGCACGAATCAATTTTTAGATGAGTGTGAAATGGAGCCAAAGCACTTCAATTCAAGTGCTCCCAATCACCAGAATGATTTCCACACACAAGGCTCAACCATAAGATAAAGAAAATCATATTGTTAGGGTTGAAGTATTCGGGATTGAATCTTAGTCACATGAAAGGTTGTGGTGGGGTTGGAATCAACTCAATTCCAAGTCTCCCCACTAAAAAGGTGATCCCGAATTGCAGATAAATGAGGCAAAGAGGGATGGCAATCAATCTATTTGTTTTTGCCTCAAAGAATACTTCACACGGTGAAAGATTCAAGAATTAAGATTCTTGGATCTTCGCTATGCGAAGTTTGGCGGGAAATCTCAGGGCAGTGGGAGTGATAACAAACAATCAAACAAGTGATTTTTAATCCACTTGCCCCAAGAGATCCCAAGAAGTGTTTTTAGTTTTTTTTTTATTAAGGTGACAAGTTGACCTAAGTTGCTAAGAAAGAAAGACCTACTTGTTCAGCAACATGTGCGAAGCTCCAGTGCGGTGCCGGCGACTTCACGCTCTCGTTCCTGCCTTGGATCTGCCCACGTCTCCGACTTCGTCTGCCTGCCTTCTCCTTGCAACTAGTTCACCGGCACACCAACAAACAGAAACACCCGTGAAGAGAAGGGTGTGAGAAGAGAAAAATTAAAGGAATGGAGTAGAAACTTACTTGAATGCGCACTTCCCCGGCAATGGCGCCAGAAAGAGTATGGTCTAGACCCGGATAGGTTGTGCTAATATGGTGATTTAATCGTTGAAATGAGTATAGTGGTTAACCTAAATCGAGCCTAACCATCTTTTTACAAAATTTCTAACCTGGCCTACTTGATTTTATCTTGGTCACTTTTAAGCCCAGGGTTTAACTCAGGGAAGCAGGATTAGAGGTGAATAAGTTTCTACGCCTATCCTACAACGAATATCTTCCGTTCGTTTATTATGTTTTTGGTGTTTTTCTATTTAAGATTTTTTTATGATAATTTTTCTCCTTGAGGTACACCCTCAAAATCAGGTTCTTGGCTTTGAGCCAAATTAGGGTTCCAAAACTGGTCTTACTATTCGCAAGACTGAGTACCTGCAAGTCAAGGATTATCTTTTCTCTTTTGCATATTTTTTTTATCTTTTTAATGGCAGGAAAGAGAAATGGAAACAAGATAAATATACTATAAGTATATGTATATATTATATATGTATATAGGGGTGGGGGTGGAGGTGGAAATGGCATGTAGCACGATGTAGAGTTGATCGTCGTCTAGGAAGACGCAACCAACAGGATGAAGTGCCGCATGGTGTAGGATGGATGGGTGGAAGATGTGTGCGAAGACGCTTTCTGTACGCATGTATCAGGGAATATCAGCAACTGGTGCAGATATTCCCGCGATACAACGTGTGGTAGGTGATATGAAAATATATATATATATATGTATATATGTAAATATATATATATATGGTTATAATTATATAGGTGTATATGTAGTTATGTATGTATATATATATGTATATATATATAGATATGTAAATATATGTATAGATAGATGTATGTATATGTATATATATTTATAATTAGATATGTATGTATATATAACCATATATATAGATATAGATATATAAATATGTATTTATAGTTATAGATATATGTATATATGTATGTATATTTGTATATATATATATATATATATATGTATAAATATATGTGTATATATATGTATATATATATGTATCTATACTTATACTTAGTTATATAGGTACTAATATATGTATAGATATATGTATATATATATGTATATATAAGTATATAGTAGTGTATAAGTGAGTGGATGTGTGTACGAGAGTATGTGTGTGTGTATGTGTCTGTGAGAGAGAGAGAGAGAGAGCGCGTCTACTGGAGTGAAGAAGCGCGGCGAGTTAAGTCGTTCAGAGCCTTCAGCCGTCGTCTGATGGCCACATGCAGGCGCAGGCGCGTAGGCGTGAGAAGAGGCGTGCGCACGCAAGAGGGAGTGAGTGTGAGGGAGGGACCATAGCGCACCGTGCTGCACGCTGAGGCAGGTGCGGGCGAAGAAGCGAGCACTGAAGTGGGTGGGTGCAGATGCAAGAGCGGGCGTGGGGAGAGACATGGGTGTGGGCGTGCACGGATAGGCTGGCGATGGTAGCGGCACGGAGAGAGAGCGCGCGGTGACCGGATAAGTAAGAAACTTTCCGGTCACCGCACTGTAGCCACAGTGTCGCGCTCTCTAGCGTGAACAGTGGCTACAGTGCGTGCTCGTCTCGCGTGACCGGTTGCTGGCAGTTCAGCGTGCGCGGGCGCTGTGGAGCGGGCTGGCACGCGCGTGGAAGGAGCTACGCCGGCTGCTGGCGTGTGTGGTGGCCTGCGCACGGGCAAGAGGTGTCCGGTGCCTTGCTGCTACTGTGCTTGAGCTTCAGAGCTCGAGTCTTGCGGCAATGGCGGAAATGGCTTGGAACGATGAAACAGGGAAGGGAACCACCACGCCCACCGACTCTTTGATGAGATGGGCGGTGGTGGGACTCACAGTGGTGGTTGTGTACCACTGTGAGCTGCTCCTGCCCGCAGCGTAGCTCTTCAGGAGGAAGAGAGGCTGCGTATGGAGGGGAGAGGGGAGGAGACGACCTGGAGGAAGGAAGGTGCTGTCTGTGTGTTTTCTTTTTTTCTCTGTTGGACCAGGCTCTCCGCAAAGAAGATAGCTGTGCCCTTTTTAAAGAGGAAGAACGCAAGCACAGCCATGCCCTAGCTGTGCATGGCTGTGCATGCGGCTGGCAGGGCAAGCTTGTGCAGAGCATGGCACGAAGAAGATCAAGCCATGCCTTGCAGCCATGGAGAAGAAATTCAAAGTCAAATAAAAATAAAAATAAAGATGGAGATTTTGTGAGGCAACACTTGAGGAAAATGTTAATTTCAAGGCCATTTTATTCACTCTCCTCCCCTCTCAAATAAATGCATGCATGCGTTTATTTTTACAATTGCGACTATGTCTACCTAATATACACTGGCAATGCTTGGAAATAGCACAAGATGGCACAATTGTTGGTGCATTTTTGCTATGCAATCAACAGGCCAACCAATCCTTCCTATCAGGCCGAACAGTGACCTAAAGGATTTTCTTGATCTCCCTGTTTAACAGTTCAGCCAATCCATTAGTATGGGGGTGATAAGGAGTTGAGATTCAGTGTGAGACCCCATACTTTGTCATCAGGGATCGGAACTGCATATTTGTGAAATGGGTCTTTCCATCAGAAATGATAGCACGTGGAATGTCAAACCGGGAAAAGATGTGCTGATGAATGAACTTGATTATGAATTTATGATCATTGGTTTGCGTTGGGATGGTTCGATCCATTTGGACACGTAGTCCACAACAAGGAGAATATACTCAAAGCCATCGGATTTAGGGAAGGGACCCATGTAATCAATCCCTCAAATATCGAAGATTTCGCACACAAGAATCGGCTGTAGAGGCATCATATCACGGTGGCTCATCTTGCCCAAGGTGTGGCAGCAATTGCATGCCTTACAGTAATCGTGTGCATCCTTGAAAATCGTGGGCCAGTAAAAGCCGCACTGGAGGACTTTCGCTGCAATCTTATGTCCGGGGAAGTGTCCACCGCAGGCCTGGTCATGGCAGAAGGACAAGATGTCCTGGATTGACACTTCTGGAACACATCATCTAATGATTTGATTAGCACCAATGCGGAAAAGGTACAGATCTTCCCAAATGTAGTACTTGGCATCGGAAAGTAACTTGCCCTTCTTGGCCTTCGGCCAGTCAGACGAGATCTGGTGGGATGCCAAATAGTTCACCATGTCAACGTACCAAGGAAGTTCCGTATCAACAATCAAGAGGTGCTCATCAGGAAAATGCTCTGTGATGGGTTCGAAAGGGTCGATAACAGAAGAAGGAAGGTGAGACAAGTGGTCAGGTACCACATTTTGCTTTCCCACCTTATCACAAATCTCAAGATCAAATTCTTGCAACAACAAGATCCATTGGATTAGTCGAGGCTTCGCGTCCTTCTTTGCGAGTAAGTGCCTCACTGCAGTTTGATTCAAGTATATGATGATGTGGCAACCCAAGTGGTATGATCTGAATTTTCCCAAGCTGAATACTAAGGCCAGTAGCTCTTTCTCTATAACTGTATAGTTACACTAAGCGTCGTCAAGTGTTTTGTTGGTGTAGTAGATGACCACGGGTTTCCCGTCAATTTTCTACCCTAACACCACTCCCACTACATAGTCAGATGCATCACACATGATCTCAAAGGGTTGAGACCAGTCAGGAGATTGCAGGATTGATGCTTGGGTAACTCAGTCACACAAGTTCTCATATGCATGAATGCCCTCACTTGTTATCTCGAACTGAGTGTCTTTCAATAAAAGATTCGTCAAGGGGCGTACCACCTTCGAGAAATTGGGTATGAATCGACGGTTGATGTAGACACATCCATTTAGGTTGAAATGCCTACTTATGCATGTTCCGAGGCTTATATTTACATTCCATATTATAAATATTGCATAGCATGCATCATTTTGCATTTAGAGTAGTTGTGTATATTTTAGGTTAATTGCATCCTTTTGTGGTTAGGAGAGAAGGAGATTTATTTTGGAGCCTCGGATTGACGATCTAACCATACGAATCTGATCAGGATGACGATCGGAGTCCAACGCCTCTGAAATCACCTTGATCGGAGTCCCGTAGCACCATATGTAGTCCGAGGAAGATCAATGGCCAAGGTACTATGTGATGTAATTCAAAGCTCCAAATGACAAATCCAACTGCACGAATGGATTCGTGTCAACGATCGCAGCCTAATGGCATGAAAATCGACTCAATCCGAACTCTATAGCAACCCCTACAACGGAAAGAAGATTGACGGCCCAGATAGTTACATGTGGCGCAACATAGGCCACCCATGCGCATGCACGTGCCACCGTAAGTGGACAACAGCGCGGGATCGTGGAGGCATGCAAGCACATCAGCACAGCGGGCGCGCATGGGCACGTGCGGAGGCAGCAACAGCACACGCGGGCGCATAGCGTGCGGAGGCGCGTGACATGGGCGCGCGGAGCGCGTGCCGGCCTAGAGGCAGCGTGGGCGCAAGGCTGTCTTCAGCGACATTTGCAACAGATCTTCAGTGACATTTGCAGTGGATCTTCAGCGATGTTTATGACTATCATTAAATGTCCTATTTACGAAATTGATCCTTTCCTCCACTATAAAAGGACCCCTACCCGTCCCATTCTTCTTCATCTCTTCCTTTCTTCCTCTCACCACCTCCAAGGCTCTAGAGAGAGCTTATCCTAAGCCTGGGATGCTCCTCTAGAGTAGAAAACAAGTATTTGTTCGGGCCTCTCATCCCCCTTCGTGGAGCATCCCATGGTTGTCTTCTCACCTCCTTTCGAGAAGAAGATCCTCGCCGCGACGCCATCCTGCCCCACCCTCCGTCCTCCGGCTCCATCCTCATTCGTCCCACTCCTCACCACCTTCCTCCAGGTGACGTCAGAGTGAGTCATCCTCCAAGCAATCGTCGAGGGGGATTTCTCTCACCTATCTCTATCTTGATTACTTTCGTAGTATGGATTTCCCACTCTCCTAGTTGTAACAAACATTTGTTTCAAAATATATAATTGTTTCTCTCTCTCTTATATTTTGCAGGTAGATTAGCAAGATAAAATTCCATCGACCTGATATCTTGCCCTATTAAAAATACCAAAAAAATTAGAAAAGACAAAAACGACAAAAACAAATAAAAGCGAAACGTGGATTTTTTAAAACCAAATGTTCGCCTCCTCGTGTTTGACTCGGGACTCACTTTTCGAGTTTCGGTTATAAATTTTATCTGATTGACGAATTTTCTCGCGAATCAAACTACGACGATGGGTTTTCCAAATCCAATCCTTTTCGTGTGCGAATCCGACGTCATCATTTTGGTGCCGTTGCCATGGAGGCAACGCTCTTTGGTTTTTTCTCGCATTTTCCTGCATTACTTACATATTTTTCTAACCTATCTTTCTTCTTCGATCAAGAACCCGATCGAGGAGCCAACGACAATAGATTGGAGTAAAGTGAAGGTAGAGACATTTGTAAGTTATTTCCCCCACCCACCCACTAGAATTCCATTCCATAACCTAATAACTAAAACTCAAATCAACTTAGGTGCTTGCATAAACCCTAGGATAGATTTGATTATTTGATTGTCACTTCGCCTCACCTCGCCCACCCACATATATTAAAAAATAAAAAGAATACTCTTCTCTTGTGGGATTTAATTAAAAGAGACACACTAACACCCACAAATTCTCATCCTAAGGTGCACAATCACTTTGATTCTACCACTTAACTGGGATCTGACCTGTGGACCCGGTACGCTTCAACTCAATACACATAAGTGAGTAGAAATCTGAATAGGATAAACATCTGTGTGCCTTAACTAAGTGGTGCAACAGGCCAATTGATTGTGTTGTTTGGGCTGCACCACTGAAGATAAAAGTCATTCTTCAGTAGCTTGCCACTTAGGGTTAATCTTTAGGGCTGAACCAGGCACTCCACATTATTTTTTGATTTCTAAAGGAATATATCATCACCAATGCTTTCAAAACTTGGAGTGTTCTCTTGAACTTGATTGAATACACCTAAGATTAAACCCTAAAAGACACATCATCAAATAACCTTCTTTGCAAACCCTGGCTGTGCAAGCACACATTTGAATTGATCATTAAGGGCACAACCCATCTAAAGGGCCCATCACATTCCAAGAGCACAATCATCCCAAGCCTAATTAAAACTGAGTAGACGTTGGCCTTAAGGATTGATTTGCTCTTCGGGGCTCAGATTGAATTTTTTTCGATTAATCTACTTCTGCTAGTCCATCTAATGTCTAGCTAGGGGAGTAGCATCAAACGACTATGGCTGGGAGGTACACTAGGAACTGGAGGCACAAGCCAAAGGAAGAACCTTCTCCACAACCCCTACTTCGAACTGGTCAGATTGACTGGATAAAAGTAGACCAAATCGGTTATAATCTCAAGACAAGTCCTGGGAGTTTGTAGGTCTTTAGGCTAACCCACCTAAGGACAGGGTTGATTGCTTGTATTGTAGGACTCCTTTCTCGCTTTTGATTTCCCTCCTATTCTATCATGTATCCTTCCACATCTTACACGCATTTCCCATCCTACCCTCCTACCAACACTTATCCCCAAGATGATTACTATCCCAACTTGAATTAAGACTACCCATCTCCTAGTCGGGACAACTTTTATTAGGGATATGAATCCGGACCTTAGTGTCCAAGGTCTAACCCTGGACAAAAATACTATGATTACTATCCTTCCTAGAGCTACAAAGATTATAGATCTCCAACCTTTGATGATCAACCTAATCAGATCTACAACCATGAAGGATATGCTGATTATAACACTTACCCTCCCTAGTATTCCACTGAATATAGGTCACCACCATTCTTTAAACAACCTGAAATGACCTACTATCATGGAGGGACCTGAGAACCTCGATATCTTGACTCCCCTAGATTTAACCCAACCCCACCCAAACCTGAATCGAACCATTCGGTTCAGGTGAACCAGATCCAAGACAGGGTGTTGGCTAACTTGAGGAACACCATACAATCTTTAGAAGCCCAACCAACACCATGCACTGAAGCATTGTTGCCTATGATAAAAATGATTGATGAGATAAATAGCTCTTTATTAGATTTGCTCCAACATGTCAGGGATAGGGGCCTGGGTGAGTTTCTACTTGGGAAATTGTCGAGGTTGAGAATGAAATTTGTGATTGCCCTAGTCCAATCTTGGGATGATTCTCAAGATGAACCCCCTTCAGGAGAGCCAATGTCTGAAACTGCTCAGGCGCCTATCGAGGGGGTTACATTTTCTAAGACTGAAGATGACCAGGTTGGTCTAGAGCAACTGATTGAGGATGAACCGATTGCTTCACCTAAGATCCCTGAGCCAGGGAATGACGAAAAATATGTCTCCGAGGACCATGAAATGACATATGATTTTGAGACATCTATAAATGAGGATCAAGAATTCTTTAATTCTGAGGATGAGGAATCTCTGAGTGACGTCTCACTTGAAGTTAAGGAAAATGATTTTAGTGAGGCAAACGGGCTCGAGGAATATGACAAACCATTTGATAGCCCAATTATTGAAGATTTGTATTCAATTGGGGCCAACTTGGAGGATTCGAATCCTCATTTACTAGAAGATTCAATCAGTAGCCACATTCCTCAACCACACCCCAAAGGGATTGATTTTGATTTGGAAATCATTGTACCCAAGTCAATCTTGATTCAGCCACAAATGTTGGACTTGGGTACTTTAGATGGGATGTACAACGATTTGGAGGTCTCAGAAATATTGAGTTTAGAGGATAGAAATTTGGCAATGAAAATTTGGAAGGCTAACTCAGAGGGAAACACAATTTTGGATCTAAGGGTTCCTATTGACCTAAAACCACCAACTTTTTACCAAGACCCTTATGATATCTTTGAGATGCAACCCAAGCTCAGAATCATTAATTACCTTTTTGAGTTGAAATCTAAAAGGACATCCGAACCTATTGAACCATCTCTATCCATTGTCCAACACTTTTGTCTTGGTTTGTATACTACAAAACCGTAGGCCCAACCCCACAAGCTCAATAATCTCCGATTCTAGGTGATTTTCATCCATAACTTGAGAACTACTCAATCCTGAGGCATGGGTCTGCACCATATATGGTCCACATCTGTGGACATCTTCTGTTAGCGGGTTTAAGGATCAATATTTTTATTTTGACTTTGACCTGCACTTGTAAATTCTCAAATTCTTCTTTGTATGTATATTATGCCTAGCTGAAGGCATTAAAACTTAGCATGTGTGTATACTCTCTTCTCTCTGTGGAGCTGATCGGATTGTCAAGAAATTTAGGTGATATTCTATTTACTCCACCCTTTTCATGTCTCTATTTCTATAATGAGGACATTGCATCATTTAGGCATGGGTGGGTGGATACTTAATCTTGAAATTATTTCATTAGCTCTGTAGAATTTCTTTTATTTTCTTTAAAAAAGAATTGAAAATTCAAAATGATAAAAGAAAGGAAAAAATAGAATTAGAAGAGAACTTAGGCTTTTGGAAGTTATTAAATTTAGGAAATGATACGATACGACTTGAACACTTAGACTCTTCAGGTCTTCGGGTTTAATTAGCCCGGGTGTCCACTCGAATGTGGACTTAGTCTCGAGTCCTCGCCAAGTAATTTTACTTTAATTTGGTGAATAAATTTGGATGATAAGTATATGACTTATCAACTCGCCCTCTGATTTGAGGGGATTTTAAGTCTAAGCATCTGCACACTATTTGCAATGACTCACTTTCTGGTGGTTTTTATGAAAATTGGGTAGCTAATGAACTATCTAGGGTGGTACAGCTGAAAAGTTGTCGGTGGTAATAACTCATCGGCCGGTTGTTCAAAGTCCAGCCACACGACCATTCTCTTCATACTGCCTTTAGGTAAATCTTAGATTAGGGAAGCCACCTACTTAGGAAAAAGAAAAAAAAAAGTACATAAAAAGAAGAAAATAAAAAAGGAGAAAACAAAAAAAATAAACCACACTTCTCCATACGAGTATGGCTGGCAAGTTTACATGGGTAACAACCCATTGGCCGGTTGTCTAGAGCCCAGCTCACAAAAATGCACGATAATTCCCAAAACACTTAGGGAAGAAGCAAGGAAGTGGAATCAACCAGGGTGATATACACTAGGTTCGCCCTTGTGTTGACCCCATAAAAAATAAAGTATAGAGAAAGCTATCATTCGAAAAGATAAAACTTTAGGCAGAAACTCTTAAGGTCACCTAAGGTCGTAGAAACCCGAAGTCTGTGTTAATGGTAGCTTAGTGAGTCTATCACCCTTTCACAAGATGCTTAGCACTTAGAGTCCTTTTCGAGTCTTGGGCGGGTCGGGTAGCCATAAAAAGTTATCCCAAAACTCTCAAACCCCAAAAGTACAAAAAAAATTAGAAAAGAAGAAAAACAAAAAAAATGTATCTTCCCTTTTCAAATAAGATAAATACTTGGACAGTCTGCATTCTGGCAGACACCTAGGTACTGTTGAGTTTCGTAGTTTAGGACCTTAGTTGAAATTTTCTATTGTTAATAAATGACTTAGGCCTAAGGGATCAAGTCCAAATTCTATTTTTATGCATAGCATGTAGTTTAATTTTGCTAGGGACTAGCAAAAGATAGGCATGGGGGTATGATGTAGACACATCCATTTAGGTTGAAATAACAATTTATACATGTTCCTAAGCTTAGATTTGCATTCCATATTATAAATATTGCAGAGCATGCATCATTTTGCATTTAGAGTAGTTCTGTATATCTTAGGTTAATTATGTCCTTTTTGTGGTCAGAAGAGAAGGAGATTTATTTTAGAGCCTCGGATTGATGATCCAACCATACAGATCTGATCAGGATGACGATCGGAGTACAATGCCTCCAAAATCGCCTTGACCGAAGTCTCGTAGCACCATATGCAGTTCGAGGAAGATCAACGGCCAATGGACTAGATAACATAATTTGGAGCTTCAAATGACAAATACAGCTACACGGATGGATTCAGATCAATGATCGCAACCTAATGGCATGAAAATTGACTCAATCCAACCTCTGTAGTAGCCCTTACAATGGAAAGAAGATAGACGACCTAGATCGTGCCACGTGGTGCAACCCAGGCCGCCCATGCTCACGCACGCACCACCACACGCGAACAGTAGGGCAGGCGGGCATGCGCACGGAGGCATGCATGCGCAGCAATGCAGCGGGCATGCATGGTTACACGCAGAGGAAGCGTCAGTGCACGTGAGTGCGAAGACACTCGGAGCGTGCGCCAGCATAGCGACAGCATGGGTGCAAGGTTGTCTTCAGCGACATTTGTGGCAGATCTTCAGCGGCGTTTATGACCATCACTAAATGTCCTCTATACGAAATTGATCCTTTCCTCCACTATAAAAGGACCCCTACCCTTCCCATTCTTCTTCATCTCCTACTTTATTCCTCTCACCACCTCCAAGGCCCTAGAGAGAGCTTGTCCCAAGCTCGGGATCCTCCTCTAGAGTAGAAAACAAATATTTGTTCCCACCTCTCATCCCCCTTCATGGAGCATCTCATGGTCGTCTTCTCACCTCCCTTCAGGAAGATGATCCTCGCCACGACACTGACCTGCCCTGCCCTCCATCCTCCGGCTCTATCCTCATTCATCCCTCTCCTCACCACCTTCCTCCAGGAGACGTCAGAGCGAGTCATCCTCCAAGAGATCGTCGAGGGGGATTTCTCTCACCTATCTCTATCTTTATTACTTTCGTAGTATAGATTTCCCACTTCCTAGTTGTAACAAACATTTGTTTCGAAATATATAACTGTTTCTCTCTCTCTCTTATATTTTGTAAGTAGATTAGCTAGATAAAATTTCATCGACCTAATCTCTTGCCCTATTAAAAATACCAAAAAAATTAGAAAAGACAAAAATGACAAAAACAAATAAAAGCAAAACATGGATTGCTCAAAACCAAATGTTCACTTCCCCATGTTCGACCTGAGACTCACTTTTCAAGTTTCAGTTATAAATTTTATCTGATCAATAGATTTTCTCGCGAATCAAACTACGACAACGAGTTTTCAAATCCAATCCTTTTCACGTGCGAATCCGACATCATCAATGGTAAAATCCAATGTGCCCCCGAAAAGATCTAGTATCCTTGATCGAGTTAGGCCATGGTAGCTTGGAAATCAAATTTACCTTAGCCCGATCGACTTGAATGCCTTTCTCAAAGATAAGATGCCCCAAGACTATACCCTCAGGAACCGTGAAGTGGCACTTTTCCGAGGAAAGAACCAGGTTCACATCAATGCACCTCCTAAGGATTTGGACCATATGTAGGAGGCAATCATCAAAAGATTCACCGAATACCGAGAAATCATCCATGAAGACTTCAAGGTACTCACCTACCATATCAGAAAATATGGCCAGCATGCATCGCTGAAAAGTAGCAGGTTCATTACATAGCCTAAATAGCAACCTACGGAACATGTACATACCGTAGGGGCAGGTGAAGGTGGTCTTTTCCTGATTCTTTGGATGAATTGCCACCTGATTGCATCCGGAGTACCCATCTAGAAAATAGAAAAATCGATTTCTCGCCAGTTTTTCAAGAATCTGATCAATAAATGGCAGAGGGAAATGGTCTTTCTTCATAGAGGCATTTAGTCTTTTGTAATCAATGCAGACTATCCACGAGTTTGCGATACGAGTTGATATGATCTCCCTGGATTTGATTGTGAGAACGGTGAGCCCTACCCTCTTAGGCACCACTTGAATTGGGCTCACCCAGCGACTGCCCAAGATAGGATAGATGATACCAGCATCTAACCATTTGATGATCTCTTTCTTCACGACCTCCTGTAGATTCAAGTTAAGTCATCTCTACATTTCTCGAGATGGTCATGAGCCCTCTTCTGTGTAGATATGGTGTGTGCAATAGGAGGGACTGATGCCAATCAGATCATCGAGTGTCTATCCAGTGGCTTTCCGATGCTGCTAGAGGAAAGAAATCAATTTTTTTTCCTGGTTAGGTGTGAGTCGAGAATTGATGATCACAAGTGTTAGGAAAAAACGTAGATCGCATTTTTGATAAAAGCGTCGTAGTATAGTTGCGAAATACGATCCAACAAAGATATTGTTTTGAAAATAACGAGACTTGAGTCCCGGTCATTTGTCTCTGGGAGGCGTGTTTCTATTTTTGAAATCGATCTTAAAGCCGCTCTACTTAATATTCTGGTGTGCAATATATAGGCGGTTAAAGAACAGGCACTTAAATCACGCAAATAAAATAATCATTCAGCTCATGGTGATTTCAAACACATAAAGATATATATATATATATATAAATGCATTTTCATTCATTCATTGGGGGAGAGTTGTTTGTACAGGAAATCTAGAGGAAAGCTTATACAGGAATGCTTGAAATTAAACCTAGCTACGAGAAAACGATTGCATACAAGAATCGACGGGGGGATTTCGCATGCATCATTGGGGGAGAAGAGAAACTACTCTACTAAGCAGTAAATGAAAGTAGCAAAACTTATGAAAAGCATGATCTAGAGTTAAAAGAATAGAGGGCATTCAGGGGTGGTCCCCGATGGCCTTGGAGTGGTCGAGAGGAGAATGAGGGGCGGCCAATGTAGCTTAGGCCGACCCTTGGAGAGAGGTAGGGTTGATCCAGCATCCCGGCATGGTGTCCTCCATGGTGGTGGTAGTGAGCTCGTGGAGGTGGAGTGAGTGGCTAAGTGGAGGTGGCGTGAATGGCACCAATGGAGAGCAATTGCCAAGGGAGTGAATGGGTGCCAATGGCCACCCATGGGGTCTTGTTATAGACCTAAGGGAAGCTCTCTAGAGAATTATGGAATTCTCTAGAGAGGCCTATGGTGGGAACTCGTGGGAGAGTGAGAGAGAGGGTGGATGGTGGTTTTTAGATCCACCAAATGTGGATCTAAAAATTGAATGACTCTTGGTTGCTATTTTTGGCAACCAAGGCAACCACACATGGTAGAGAGTTCTAGAGAACTCTAGGCTAGATATTTTCGTGTTTATGGTGTGTGTGGGTCGAAACTTAGGTGGCTAGGTTGATTAGGTTGGGTTCTAGTGGGTTTAGGTCAAGGCAGGTCTCAAATTAGGGTTATAAACCCGAATTCACTAAGGTAAAGTGCAATTAAACTTAATACAAGTTTAATTGGGTGTGTGAAAACTTAATTGAGAGTAAAACAACTCAATTAAGTCAGGTCTAGGTCAATTGGACTCTCACTGAGTCCAATTGGACAGTGTGTGCTGAGATCAGGGCTCAATTGGACTTAATGAGTCCAATTGAATAGGCTGATGGAATTAACTAAGATCCAAGTCAATTAGGTTTAGTGAGGACCTAATTAGGTCCTTAGGGAGGTCTAGAGGTGATGTACTAGGGTTAGGGCACCTTAATTTAGGTTCCTATGGGGTTGGATTGGGTTTAGGGACCTAGAGATCCAAGATCAAGGCTTAAATCTCAAAATAGGAATTGGAGAGCAGTATCAGACGTCTAATTATAGAATCAGACGTCTTATACTCAAAAATCAGAAGTCCAGACTTGTTGTCTGGACGTCCAATCGGAGTCAGGAAGGATTTCGGGTTCTGTTTTGGGTATTCTGCAGAAATTGGACGTCTGGCAAAGTGTCTGGACGTCTAATAACACTGCAGAAGTGGGTTTGAAGTGTGCGGGAGTTGGCTAAGGATCCTGGACATCTTAAAACTTATCTGGACGTCCAGAGAAGGGTTGGAACTAGGGTTTTAGGGCTTCCTAGGGTGTTATGACCTAATCTAAGGGTGGCTAAGGCTTGGGGAAGTCTCTAGGCTATCCTAGGGCTAGGATGGACCTAAGCTCTTCACATTTTACTGCTTTATTTCTACTTAATAGAATCGAAAACCTTTAACCCCCTTACATTATTATTCCTACATCTAAACTAGGCCTTCTGCTCCAGCTCTGCCACAACTCCCGTTATTTCAGATCCAGCTTCAGATCATGCTCCAGATCCAGCTTATTGCCTGCAATCGACATAATACACTTAATCAGCACATTATAACATTATTTTATGCATAGCTAAAGGAAAGCAGTAAATATGCAGATAATGCGTATGCATGCATGAATAACCCTAACTTATGCTAAGTCTTAGCTTAATTTAGGTCAATTAAGACCTATGATTGCTACGCAATCAAAAGGAAACGAGTGGTTCGAACCCAAAAAGATGTATTTCAAATGATCTGGAAGGGGTTTGAACTCCATAACAGGATTATCAGCAGCAACAGGAGGCTCAGGGTGGGGCTCAAGAGAAAAGTAGGAGCTGTAGGTGTATCTGGGTCAGGTTTAGGCTCCTCTACCTATGGGTTGTGATCTTCTTGTGGTTGAGAATCGAAAACAATCAGGTTTTCCTCTATGAGCGGGTCCTCAATCACAGAACTGATATCACATACTTGTTCAATGGACACAGTTAATTCCCTTCTGGGCCTTAAAGATATCTATCTTTAATGTCTTGCTCCCAAATTTTAACTCTATCTAGCTCTCTTTGCAATTTATGTTTGCCCTACCTATGACTCGGAATGGTCTTCCTAATATAATCTGTGCATTCTTCAAATTCTTAGGAGTATCCATGTCTAGCACGATAAAATCCACAGGGAAGTAGAAATCACATATCCGAAGTAGAACATCCTCGAGAATTCCTTTAGGTGACTTGATCGATCGATCTGCTAACTACAAAGTCACCTCTGTCGGTTTAAGCTCAGATTCCTCAAGATGGTCTAGTAGGGATGTAGGTATCCAGTTTATGGAAGCTCCAAGATATAATAAGGCTCGATCAAACTCTATATCACCGATTCTGCAGGAGATCAAGGGTACCAAGATCTTTTGCCTTTGGTGAGAGTTTACCCAAAGTGATGGAGCTAGCTTGCTCTGACAAGACAATTGAACTCCTGCCCTTGGTTCGTGGCTTACGCTTAGGCGTACATACATCTTTTAGAAATCTCGCATAAGCCGATACGTGGCAAATTACATCCATCAAGGGAATGTTTATCTGGACTTGCTCAAAGAGCTTAACCAGATCTTCCTCTAATGCCACGAGTTTGGATTTCCTCTTTCCCTTGGTTAAGGCCTTAGGAAATGGAACCTCAATTAGTTCCTCTAGAATTGATTCAAACTCTTTATCTGGGATAGGGGTGTCTTGAATCACTAATCTAGGGTTGGGTTATGAATTTTCAGGCTTATCATGGCTAGGAAATGGTGGATCTTGGGTTGATTTGCCACTATGGGTGGTGACGAAGTTAAGTCCTGCCTGATTTTGGTTTGGGTTAGGCAACATAGGTGTCTACTGCTGATATCCTAAATACAATGTTGAAGATTCCATCTTGTCGGGTGATGGAGCAGAAGGGGCCTGATAAACATAGTATGCTTGGCCCTGATTTGGGTTCATAACACGCTTCTGGGTCAGCACACTATTCGGATTAGGTAGAGTTTGGGAAGGAAGTGCGCCAGGCTGGCGAGCATTTGCCAGCTAGACTAGTTGATTGCAAACCTTTATGATCTCTTCGTTGTGCTATTTTTGCATGTCAACCAGAGTTTGAAGAATCAGAGACATTTGGTCTTCCTTAGGTGGCCTAGATTGGAAATTTGGATTGGGCATTGGTTGAGCAGGATGATAAGGTTGTGGAGCTTGTGGTCGGGGTTGGAATTGAGATCTCGAATTTGGGTTATTTCCCAACCACGCAAAATTGGGATGATTGCGCCATCTAGGGTTATAAGTGTTTGAGAATGGATTATTCTACTTGGTGTGGAGATCCTCGCAAGTCTGAAAAACTCCAGAAAAATCAAAGTAGGAGGGTTCAGGAGTTCCCCCAACTACAGTAGGCTAGCCTGGAGTTTCCTCCAAGACCGTAATCAGATGGGAGTGGATAGGCATCCATCCCCTGAGAATGGTAGATGTTATGTACAGCCTCCCTACCTAAAGGTGGGTGCACATATGGGCTTTGTGGTGCCCTGGTGATTCAATGCAGATGTTAAGTAAAGTCATCCACCTTCTTCTCAATGGTTGAGACCTTATCCAAGCAATTGGCTATCAACTCTAGATCGACAGATGTGGAAAGGCCTTGGGTCTCGTGTACCCCTTGATTATTTGCTAACGTGCGGGTGATCGACCGATTGTACACACCCAATGACTCATTGTTTAGGGAGTTCTCGCACATGTTCTCGAGAATCTCCTAAATCGTGTCTTCATGCTGACCCATGATGCTACCACCACAAGTTACATTAGCAAAGAGCTTGATATCGTCATAGAGCCCATGGTAAAAGGACTAGACTTGTTCCCATTTTGGAACTCTGTGATGGGGCACTTGCACATGAGATCCAAAAAATGGTCCCATGTATCATGAAGAGGTTTTCCCGCTCCTTATGAGAAGTTCATGATCTGATGCCGCATAGCGTTCGTCCGACTAATGGGAAAGAATTTTTGTAAGAATTTGGTTTGAAGTTCTCCCCAAGTGGTGATCAAATGAATCAAAGTCTAAAACCAATTGGTGGCTTTATCCAAGAGAGTAAAGGAGAACATTTTCATGAGTAAGCCATCCCGATTTTGTATAGATGGCCTGAAGGTCTGGGCCAGATGCTTCAGATGCTTGATGTGTTGGAAGGGATCCTTAGAGTTCAAGCCATGGAATTTCGGGATCATGTGAAGCATACTTGGCTTGAGCACCACCTCAAGTCCTCCCGCAGGGATTTGTACTCTAGGCTCGATTTCCACCGCAGTGGGATTGTAGTGATCTCGCATTTGATGATGCTGCGGTGGGTTGATGTGTACATGGACTAGATCTCTGAGGTCATGAAATTGATGCTGAAGGTCGGGTTCTTCTGCTTCATGATGCTTCATGGTTGTGACTAGAGATTTAGGTTCAGAAATGGAAGAGTCGAAAGCGATATTGATCTGATTGGGAAATAGCACAAACAAATGGGTCGAGGCTTGACCTCAACAAGAGTGGAAAGCTAATGGAGTCCTTAAGGGTGGTCTAAAGTACCTCCTCCCGAACATGCACTAAATGGAGTAGATGAGGGATAGAATGTCTGATGGATCCAATCGAGGCACCCAAATAAGCTTGGATGACTAAGGAGGTTCAAGGTGGATGATACCTCTTGATCAAAAAGTCACTCACCCGGGAAGTAATTTGGCAGCCACGAAGGGAGAGTCCTGTAAAGACCTCTACACGATAGAGCATCCCCATGGGTTACAGGGTTTCCCCCACCCAACCTTCCTTATCACCGCGGATCCAAATAAACCAAAATGAGCAACTTGACCTCTTAAGTCTACCAAATTTTAAATCTGAATTGAGTTGCTTAGAATTCCACTTGAACTTTAGAGTTGATTTGTGCTTGGTGACCTAATTTGAAGATTGGTTGACCCACAAGGTGGATCAACTTCACCTGACCTGTCCTTGTTATTAAGTCCCAATTTTAAGATTCAAGTAAATGATTAGAGCTTGATTTTAGGATCTCCTTGATTAGGTAACTTCAAGCAAGGGTTTAGGTAGCACACGATGCGGGAAAGTCAGTTCTTGTTATTTCAGGCACGTGTGTTTCTCAACCCTAAGATGAAAACCCTAATTTGGTTCTTTTTGGTCCAATCAATTTCTTCCAAATTTTTGCACCTAAGGCTCAATCAAGAAGGTGAATAGCCCTAAGTACCTTAAATGCCTTGTAGGTGCAGGAATCTTGGAGAGGGGTTTCTAAATAGATCAAGTTAGGAAACTCAGAAGTGATTAATTCTAAATAAGGAATGCAAGTTGACCTAATTGATTTTTCCTTTTTTAATCCTTCCAGAAATAGGGGTTTATGAAGAAGGAAACGAGGTTACCTGCCCCTGGAGTGGTTGTCGTGTGGCTGATCTTCTCCTATGTACCTTGAATAGCCACAACAAATCAGATAAAGCAAGTTAGATTCAAATCAAAAATTATAATCAATGAAACTGAACTGCACAGTGCTCCCCCGCAATGGCGCCAAAATGTTAACGCACGAAATTGATGTTTTAAAGGATGTAATCATCCTACCAAGTTAAAATCGCTCGAAAACACTTAAAATTTATAATTCGCAAGTACGAGGTCATTCACTGGGAGAAATAATGGCAATTCATTCTCACAGATCACAATTCTAAGCAAAATATAAGCAATTAAAATCAGAAGAACAATTCAGAATAATATATCAATAGATCCAAATACCAATGTGCAAAAAGATTAGGGTAAAATGGTGATTTGAATCACCAAATTACCCTTATAAGTTCAAACCTCACAAATACTCAAATATATGAATAGTAAGCTCAACCACAGAATCAAATGCCTCAGAAATTCGACAACAGAAATAAAGCCTTAGATGGCTTAAGTGTTCAGGAAGAGTAGCTTCAACAGAGAGGCAAAGGCCTCTTCTTACTTCCTTCAAGCCTCGAGAAAGAGACACAACACAGTGATTGCGCAACAATCATAGGCCTTAATTGACCTAAATTAGGCTAGAACATAAGCTAGTGTAATCCATGCATACATAAGCATTAATTGCATCTTTACTACTTTCCCTTAGCTATGCATGAAATAATGATATAATGTACTAATTAAGTGCATTATATAAATTGCAGGTAATAAGAAGCTCAGGAGCTGGATCTGAAGTTGGATTTGAAGCTGGATTTGAAGCTGGATCTGAAGCTGGTGATGCAACAGAGCTGGAGCAGAAGATTAGAATAAAATGTAGTAGAGAAATAATGTAAGGGTTAAGGTATGTTACTCTATTAAGTAAAAGTAAGGTAGAGTTAAATTATGAAGAACTTAGGATCATTCCTAGCCCTAGGATAGCCCTAGAAGCCTTTCTAAGCCTTAGCCACCCTTAGATTAGGTTACCATAGCCTAGGAAACCCCAAAACCCTAGTTCCAGCCCTTATCTAGACATCCAGATAAGTTATTGGACGTCCAGGACCCTTAGCCACAATTCGCACACCTTAAACCCATGTCTACAGTGTTATTGGACATCAAAACACTTGGTCAGACATCCAATTTCTATAGAATCCCCAAGATAGAACCCTAATTCTTCCCTGACTCAAAATGGACGTCCAAACAAGTGGTCTGGACTTCTAATTTTTTGGTATAAGTCATCTAACACTTAAATTAGACATCTGATACCCCTCTTCAGACACTGTTTTGGAAATCAAGCTTGGATCTTGATTTCCTAGGTCCTTAAACCCAATTCCTAATCGTGGGGAACCTAAATTAAGGTACCCTAAGCCTAGTACACTACCCTAAGACCCTCATAAGAACTTAATAGGTTCTCACTAAGCCTAATTGACTTGGATCACATAGTCAATTAGACTCATAGAGTCCAATTGAGATCAGATCTCAACCTACACAAGTCCAATTGGACTCAGTGAGAGTCCAATTGACTTAAGCCCAACTTAATTGAGTATTCTCACACTCAATTAGGCTTACACTCTTTCAATTAAACTTATGACAAGTTTAATTACACATTCACTTTAGTAATTAGGGTTTGCAACCCTAATTTGATGACCTAACCTAACCTAAACCTGATATAGACACATCTATTTAGGTTAAAATGCCTATTCATACATGTTCCTAGGCTTAGATTTGCATTTCATGTTATAAATATTGCATAACATGCATCATTGTGCATTTAAAGTAGTTGTATATATTTCAGATTAATTAGGTTCCTTTTATGGTCAGGAGAGGAGAGGATTTATTTCAGGGCCTCGGATGGACGATCGGACTGTACAGATGTGATTAATACGACAATCGGAGTCTAACGCCTCTGAAATCATCTAGATCAGAGTCCCGTAACATCACATGAAGCCAGAGGAAGATCAACAACCAGGGGGCAATGCGACATCCATATGGGTTTCAGATGGAAAATCCGACCATACGGATGGATTCAGAGCGACGATCGCAGTTCGGCAATGTAGGAATCATCCCGATCTGAGCACCGTGGCACCCTCTACAAAAGAAAGAAGAATGGATGGCCCAGGTGCCGCCACGTGGCGCCATCCAGGCCGCCCAATGCCAGCCAGCAGCAGCACATGTGCACAGCCGCAGCCACACGTACAACCACGGTCGTGCGTAGCGCACCGCGCGCGTGCTGCGCGAGTGCGCAAGGTGCGGGGAGCAAGGGCACGTGAAGCGTACAGCGCCAGCGAAGCGCGCCAGCGGGGCAGGTGACAGCAGGGCGGGCACGGATCTTCAGCGACACACCTTTAGTGATGCTTGCAGCTGTCACTAATGGTCTGCGCACGCCAGCAAGAGGATTTGAAAGGCGGATCTTCAGCGACAGCTGCAGCGACGTTTATGAACGTCACTAAAGGCCCGTGCGTGCCAGCGAGAGCAATTGAAGGACGGATCTTCAGCGACAGCTGCAGCGACGTTTGTGGACGTCAGTAACGACCCAGATACAATTTTTGCCTCTCCTCCTCCACTATAAAAGGGCCTACACCCCCTCCCTTCCAAGCCATCTCTACCTACTCTACTCCCACCTACTCCCAAGCTCTAGCAAGCCTACCAACTCTCCATTAGGCTTGTTCTCAAGCTCCCAAGGTGCCTATTAGTGTAGCGAACCTCTACCCCACCAAATACTCCTCCAACTTCCCATCTCCCTTCATAGGTCACCTTGGAGCCATCCTCTCACCTCCATTCCGGTAGCAAATCAACTCCATCTTCTCACCTCCATTCCGGAGCTATGCCGAAGCTTTCCTCAACCCGACATCCTCCAGCATCTCACCTCCATCGTCTCGCTCCTCACCTCCTTCATCCGAGCTTCCGCCAGGCACCGTCGTCTTGCCGAACAGCCGATTCAGGAGATTTCCTCTCACCTCCCTTTCTTTTTATGATTTTATAGTTCATTGTAATCGACATTGAATTGATATATATATCAGATTTGTTCCACATCTCTATCTTGTGAATCATTTGCTTGTCTTTTATTTCAAAAACACAAAAAAAAATAACAAAACCCCAAAATACCAAAAAGAAACAAATCGAAGCGCGGTTTTCAGTAAAGTAAACGTCGCCTCCCTGTGTTTGACTCAGGACTCCCTTGGAGTTTCGGTATAAATTTTATTTGATCGACGTGTTTTGCAACTACGACGACAGGTTACTTGTAACCTTGATTTCTAACACGCGAAACACGACACGACCATTTTGGTGCCGTTGCCAGGGAGGCAACGAAATTTACTTTTTTTTTTTATTGCGTTTCTTTGCATTTACATTAACCCTACTTGTCTTTGATCTACTATCTTGCAGGTACCCTAGCATGGAGATCCAAGTGCAGTAGACCAGAGTAAAGTGCGGGTAGAGTGTTTTCTAAGTGTCCCCCACACCACCCCCACCTTAGTTTTCATTCCATAACCTAATAACTCAAACTCAAATCAACTTAGGTGCTTTTTATAAACCATAGGATAGATTTGGTTGTTTGTTTTCCACCTTCACTCACCTTGCCATTCGCATATATAAAAAACTAAAAAAAATATTCTTCTCTTGTGAGATTTAACTAAAAGCTACACACTTAACACCCACAACTTCTTATCATAAGGCGTACAATCACTTTGATTCTACCACTTAACTGGGATATGACCTGTGGACCCGGTACACTTCAACTCAATACACATAAGTGAGTAGAAATCTGAATAGGTTAAGCATTCTCGTGTGTCTTAACTAAGTGGTGCAACAAGCCAATTGATTGAGCTATTTGGGCCACACCACTCAATCTAAAATTGATCCATCCAGTAGCTTGCCACTTAGGGTTGATTCTTAGGCTGAACCAGGCACTCCACATTATGTTTTATTTTTAAAGGAACATATCATCAGCCGTGCTTTCAAAACTTGGAGTGTTCTACTAAACCTTGATTGAACCAACCTAAGAATTAAACCCTAAAAGCTACTAAACAAGGTTAAATCCTAAAAGACACATCATCAAATAACCTTGTTTGTGCACACACGCACATTTTAACTAATCATTAAGGGCATAACCCATCTTAAGGGCCCATCACATTCCAAGAGCACGATCATCCCAAGCCTAACTAAAACTGAGTAGATGTTGGCCTTAAGGATTGATTCACTCTTTGGGGCTCAGACTGAGATTTTTTTTTATTAATCTGCTTTTGCTGGTCCATCTGATATCTAGCTAGGGGAGTAGCGTCAAACGAATGCGGCTGGGGGGTACACTAGGAACCGGAGGCTCAAGCCAAAGGAAGAACCTTCTCCCCAGTCCCTCCTTCTAACTGGTTGGATTGACTGGATAAAAGTAGACTAAATCATTTATAATCTCAAGACGGGTCCTGGGAGTCTGTAAGTCTTTAGGCTACCCACATAAGGACAGGTTTGGTTGATTGTACTGCAGGGCACCTTTCTCTCTTCTGTTTTCCCCCGTACTTCACCATGTACCCTTCCACTTCTTACACGCATTTCCCATCCTATCCTCCTACCACCACTTATCCCCAAGATGATTACTATCCCGACTTGACTTGTAATTACCCATCTACTAACCGGGATGACTTTGATTGGGGATATGAATCTGGACCTCAGGGTCCAGGGCCTAACCCTGGACGAGAAGACTATGATTATTATCCTTCCTAGAGCTATAATGATTATGGATCGCCATCCTTTAATGACCAAACCAACCCGATCTACAATCAGGAAGGATATCATGATTATAACACCTACCCTCCCCAGTATTCCACTGAATATAGGTCACCACCATCCTTTGAACAACCTAGAATGACCTACTTTCAGGGAGGGACCCGAGAACCTCGACATCTTGACTCCCTTAGATTTAACCTGAACCCACCTAAACCTGAACCGAACCAGTCGGTTCAATTGAACCAGCTCTAGGATAGGGTGTTGGCTAATTTGAGGAACACTATACAATATTTAGAAGCTCAGCCAACACCATGCACTGAAGCACTAGAGCCTATGATCAAAATGATTGATGAACTTAATAGTTCTCTATTGGATTTGCTCCAAAGTGTTAGGGATAGGGACTTGGGTGAGTTTCTTCTTGGGAAATTGTTGAGGTTGAGGATGAAATTTGTGGTTGCATTAGTCAAATCTTGGGAGGATTCTCAAGATGAACCCCCTTCAAGAGAGCCAATGTTTGAACCCGCTCAGGCGCCTGTCGGGGGGGATACATTTTCTGAGATAGGGGATGACCAGGATGGGCTAGAGCAACCATTTGAGGATGAACCGATTGATTCACCCAAGATCCCAGAGCCAGGGAGCGAGGAAAAATATGTCTCCACAGACCATGAAATGACATATGATTTTGAGACATATATAAATGAGAATCATGGATTCTTTGATTCTGAGGGTGAAGAATCTTTTGGTGAAGTCTCACTTGAACTTAAGGAAGAGGATTTTAGTGAGACAAATGGGCTGGAGGAATCTGACAAACCAGTTGATAGCCCAATTATTGAAGATTTGGATTTGGTTTGGGTTAACTTGGAGGATTCAAATCTTGCTGATTCAATCAATGACCCCAGTCCTCATCTGCACCTCGAAGAACTGACTTCTGAGATCTTTGTGCCCAAGTTAATCTTGATTCAGCCACGATTTCTGGACTTGGGAGAATCATATGGGGTGAATAATATGCTAAAGGTCCCGAAGCCTGAGCCTTTGATGTTGGAGGATAGAATTGTTGAAATAAAGATTTGGGAGGCTAATTCTGAGGGAAGTTTGATTTTGGATCTAAGGGTACCATTGACCTAAAACAACCTACTTTCTACCAGGACCCTTACGATATCTTTCACGAGCAACCCAAGCTCGAAATAACTGATTATTTTTCTGAGCTAGATGTTAAGTGGACAACCGCACCTATTGAACCATCTTTACCCATTGTCCGACACTTTGGTCTTGGGTTGCACACCACTAAACCGCAAGCCCAGCCCTACAAACACAACCTTCGGTTCTGGGTGATTTTCATCCAGAACTTGAGAACCACTCGACCTTGGGGCATGGGTCTGCACCATAATCTCATCCACGTCTGTGGACATCTTCTGCAGATGGGTTTCAGGATCAACCTTTTTATTTTGATTCTGACCTGCACTTGTGAATTCTCAATTTCTTCTTTGTATGTATGTTATGCCTAGCTGAAGGCATTAAACTTAGCACATGTGTATACACTCTTCTCTTTGCGGAGCTGACCGTATTTCACGACACTCAGGTGATGTTCTGCTTACTCTGCCCTTTTCATGTCTTTATTTTTACAATGAGGACATTGCATCATTTAGGCATGGGGGGGTGGATAATCAATTCCTGAAATCATTATGTTAACTCCGTAGAATTTCTTTTAGTTTCTTATAAAATTTAAAAAATTAAAATTTAAAAAAAAAATAAAAAAAGAAAGAAATTAGGAAAAGAGAACTTAGGCATTTGGAAGTTATTAACTTTAGGAACTGATATGAGAGGACCTAAACACTTAGACTCTTCAGGTCTTCGGGCTTAATTAGCCCAGGTGTCCACTCGAATGTGGATTTAGTCTCGAGTCCTCGCAAATTAAAATTTATTTTAATTTGGAAAATAATTTGGGATGATAAGTATGCGTCTTATCAACCCACCCTTTGATTTGGGGGGACATTAAGCCTAAGCATCTACACACATTATTTTGCACTAACTCACTTTCCGGCAGTTTTTACGGAAATTGGGTAGCTAAGGGACCGACTTGGGTGGTATGGCTGGCAAGTTGTCGGTGGTAACAGCTCATTGGCCGGTTGTCCAGAGCCCAGCCACAAGACCATTTTCGTTGTACTGCCTTTAGGTAAATCTTAGATCAGGGAAGCCACCTACTTAGAAAAAAAAAAGAAACACTCAAAAAAAAAAGAGAGAAAATAAAAAAATAAATAAAACCACACTTCACCACACGAGTATGGCTGGCAAGTTGTCGGTGGTAACAGCTCATCGGCCGGTTGTCCAGAACCCAGCTCAAAAAAATAAATGCACAATAATTCCCAAAACACTTAGGGAAGAAGTGGGGAAGTAGAATAAATCGGGGAGATATACACTGGGTTCGCCCTTGTGTTGACCCCATAAATAAAAGTAGGGAGAAAGCTACCAATCGTAAAGATAAACCTTTAGGCAATGTCACCTAGGGTCGTAGAAACCTGAAGTCCATCTAAATGGCCATTTTGTGAGTCTATCACTCTTCACAAAGATGCTTAGTACTTAGAGTCCTTTTCGAGTCTTGGGGCGGGTCAGGTAGCTATAAAAAGTTATCCCAAAACTCTCAAACTCCAAAAGTACAAAAAAAAATTAGAAAAGAAGAAAAATAAAAATATATATATCTTCCCTTCTTGAATAAGGTGAGGACTTGGGCGGTCTGCATTCTAGCAGACACTAGGGTACTGTTGAGTCTCCGTGGTTTAGGACCTTAGTTGAAATTTTCTATTGTTAATAAACGACTTAGGCCTAAGAAATCTAATCCTAATTTTGATTTTATACATAGCATGTAGTTTAATTTTGCTAGGGACTAGCAAAAGATAGGCATCGGGGTATGATATAGACACATCTATTTAGGTTAAAATGCCTATTCATGCATGTTCCTAGGCTTAGATTTGCATTTCACGTTATAAATATTGCATAACATGCATCATTGTGCATTTAGAGTAGTTGTATATATTTTGGGTTAATTAGGTTCTTTTTATGGTCAGGAGAGTAGAAGATTTATTTCAGGACCTCGGATGGATGATCGGACCATACAGATCTGATTAATACGACAATCGAAGTCTAACGCCTTTGAAATCGTCCAGATCGGAGTCCCGTAACATCACATGAAGCCCGAGGAAGATCAATGTCCAGGGGGTAATGCGACATCCATATGGGTTTCGGATGGAAAATCGACCATACGGATGGATCCAGAGCGGCGATCGCAGTTCGTCATCGCGAGTATCATCCCGATCTGAGCACTGCGGCACCCTCTACAAAAGAAAGAAGAATGGACGACCTAGGTGCTGCCACGTGGCGCCATCCAGGCCGCCCAACGCCAGTCAGCAGCAGCAGCACACACGCACAACCGCAGCTGCACATAGCGCACGTGTACAGCCACGGTTGTGCGCAGTGCATCGCGCGCGGCAGTAGCGCAGCGCATGCCGCGCCTGCGCACAAGGCGCGGGGAGCAAGGGCGCTTGAAGTGCGCAGCGCCAGTGGAGCACGCCAGCGGGGCGGGTGCGAGCTGGGCAGGCACGGATCTTCAGTGACACACCTTTAGTGATGCTTGCAACTGTCACTAATGGTCTACGCACGGTAGCAAGAGCATTTGAAAGGTGGATCTTCAGTGACAACTGCAGCGACGTTTATGGATGTCACTAAAGGCCCGTGTGTGCTAGCGCGAGAAATTGAAGGGCAGATCTTCAACAACAGCTGCAGCGACGTTTGTGGACGTCAGTAAAGACCCAGATATGATTTTTGCCTCTCCTCCCCTATAAAAGGACCTACACCCCCTCCCTTCCAAGCCATCTCTACCTACTCTACTCCCACCTACTCCTAAGCTCTAGCAAGCCTACCAATGCTCCATTAGAGCATGTTCTCAAGCTCCCAAGGTGCCTATTAGTGTAGCAAACCTCTACCCCACCAAATATTCCTCCAACTTCCCATCTCCCTTCATAGGTCACCTTGGAGCCGTCCTCTCACCTCCATTCCAGTAGCAGATCAACTCCTTCTTCTCACCTCCATTCCGGAGCTACGCCGAAGCTTTCCTCAACCTGACGTCTTCTAGCATCTCACCTCCATCATCTCGCTCCTCACCTCCTTCGTCCGAGCTTCTGCCAAGCGCCGTCGTCTCGCCGAACAGCCGATTTGGGATATTTACTCTCACCTCCCTTTCTTTTTATGCTTTTATAGTTCATTGTAATCAACATTAAATTAATATATATATCATATTTATTCCACATCTCTATCTTGTAAATCATTTGCTTGTCTTTTATTTCAAAAACACAAAAAAAATAACAAAACCCCAAAATACAAAAAAGAAACGAATCGAAGCGTGGTTTTCAATAAAGTAAACGTCGCCTCCCTGTGTTCGACTCGGGACTCCCTTGGAGTTTCAGTATAAATTTTATTTGATCGACGTGGTTTGCAACTACGATGACAGGTCACTTGTAACCTCGATTTCTAACACGCGAAACACGACACGACCAAAACCCTTAGGACCTAACCTAGACCACTAGACCACCTAGCCATCTAGGTTACGCATAGACCCACACACCCTCACCTAGACGTACACACCTAGAGTTCTTTAGAACTCTCCATAGGTGGTGTCCACCCTTGGGTGCTAAAAATATCAACCAAGGGATAGTCTTCTCTTAGATCCATGAATTGTGGATATAAGAAGACCTACTCCCATCCATCTTGACACCAAGATGGAAGCACTTCTAGAGAATTCTATAATTCTCTAGAGAGCCACACCCATAGCTGCCCAAGAGTCTATAAAAAGACCTTCTTGGATGGCCATGCACCCATCTTGGCTCTCTATTAGTGGCTCCTCACTCCATCTCCATCTCCACGAGCTCCTTCCACCTCCAACCACTAGTGAACATCCAAGAGCACCCCTCCACCACCTCTCCAAGGGCTGGCCTACCCACCATTGGCCGCTCCTCCTTCTCCCAACCACCTCAAAGGCCATTGGAGACCACCTCTGAATGCCTTTCCTTCTGCTAGCTAGATAGATAAGTAGTTCTAATTTTTCTACCTTATTTTATGCTTAGTAGTGTAGCTATCTCTCTCCCTCCTACATGGTGCACGTGCAATCTCCCGTAGGTCCACACATGTACGCATTTTCTGATAGCTAGTCATCTTTTAAGCTTTCATGTACAACCTTTCCTCTTGCTTCGCTTTGTAACCGCCATCATGCAATCAATGAAAAATCTCTGAGTTCTTTCTATATATATCTATGTGTGAAAAATCACCATGAGCTTTCTTGCAATATCTTTCTTGTGATAATAAGTTGACTGCTTTGATTTCTGATATTATTGCAACAGCATGTTGTGCATGAATACGTAAATAATTACAAATTGGCATGCATTTTTAAGCGAGTAGAGAGGAAAATATCATAACCAAGATTAGCATTTCCATAAATGCCTCCCAGAGACAAACAATCGGGACTCATAGTCTCGTTATTTTACAAATATTTCTGATGAGGGTTTCGAGTGACAATACTACGAGCCATGACATATTTCAAAACACACACGAAGATCACTATCACACAGCACCAATCAGAGGCACGAAAGCCTCTCAGCAGCTAAGTATAGAGAAGGCAGGAGCAAGGGCAAACCCCCCTCTCTCTGTCTTTCTTCTTCTATTTCTTAGAAACCCACGTAATCAGGTATATAATCGAGTATCAAGGCGGGTATTCAGATCCGAACAAGGGACCAAGGCTATTGAGCAGAGGTAGCTAACGTGCGCTTGTGCGTGTGTGTTAAGAAGTGTCGTTATAGTCACACTTGCAACACCGATTTTCAAGTAAATAAACGGAGGTGAGTCCGAGTGTCGGTCTCAGGGAGGCGTGAAAATTGAATTTTTCTTATCACTTGTCACGAAGAGCGCGGAGTTTTGCTTGCGGAGGTGCGGTTTGAAAAGCGAGAGAGAGATAAAGAGAGAGAGATTAGGGTTAGAGTGTTTCTTGCTTGATCATGTGACTTAAACAGAAATTAAAGTAAACAACTGAACAGAAAATAACTTCATTAATCATGCACTTTTAGTTCATAGCTTACAACATTAAATACATGCTCAAACAAAAGTAATGGAAATCTTAAAAGAGAGGGAGAGAGAGAGAGAGGAGGGAGAGCGACAAGGCAGCCACGGCAGTGGAGGAGGCTCCGTCTGCGGCTCGTCGTCTCCGACGATTACAAGAGGGCCTAAAGCTAGCTAAGAGAGGGGTGGAGTAGTTGCAAGGGAAGTGAATGCCTTGAATGAGTGGTTGGAGGGGGTTTAAATAGGGTTAAGGGCTTTCTAAAAGAAGAAGGGGCTTTAGCGACGTCTGGGACGTCGCTAAAACCACTCCAAAAGCGTCGGTGAAGCCTTCCAACCTGCCGGTCAACCACCCGCGCCGTTCTTCTTCATGCTCGATCCGTGACTGCTGCGTGAGAGCCATTCGATCAAAGATCGGATGGCTGAGATCACCCCTTGGATGTGCTCGGATTGTGCCTCGAGCGCGCGTGTGCGCGGGTGTCATCGCCTGGCGTGCCTGCGTGTGTGGGTGCTCACTATCTGTGGGTGCGCAGCTTGGTGCGATCTCGGCCACTCGCTGCTGATCGGGTGTCCCAATTTCGCCACGCACTCCCTTCACCTTCAATTTCACGCACCGCGCAGCTCGAACCCGCGTCGCGTGCGTGTGGGCGTGCACGCTAACCATTGGCCACGCCCGCACTTTGTCGCGGCGACTGTGGGTGGGTGCGTGGTTCTCGGTCGTCCGATCGAAGATCGGACGGCTGAGATCTGATCTCAGCTGAATGAAGAGGTGGCGTGCAGTGGAGCAGGGGTGACGTGGCGCAACGAGGGCCGTTGATCACCAGATCAACGATCAGAACTTCTTGAGCCCATTGTATGAGCTCCGGATGTCAGATTTGGCCGATCTTGAGTCCACTGGACTCCGTTCGTCGTTCTGAATCCATCCATGCAATCCGATTGCTCATCTGAGGCCTGCTTTGACAAGTGCTTACACAAATGACCATTAATACAGTTTTATAAGCAATCTTGGTACATGATGCATGCAATGCTCCCATTCTACTTATGTTGTGCCTTTTATTCTTAAGATGGGTCCTATTTAACATAATTATCACCCCCTTGTGCAGTGTTATCATACCCCCATGCTTACTCCTTGCTAGTCCCTAGCAAGGTTTATTCTAGCCTTTATTTTCTTTCAGAATTTAAGACATAATTGCTTAGACACTTCGTCACTTGTCAATAGGAGGAAATATACAAAGATCTTAATCTACAAAGACTAAGCAGCGCCTGGGTGTCTGCCAAAATACGAATCACCCAAATTCTTACTTTAACGTATATAACTATACATATGTATATATATATAGTTAGAATTTTTTTTCGGAATTCTGTGTGGGTTGGTAACTTTTTACAGCTACCCAACCCACCCAAAACTCGGTCAAAACCCTAAGTGCTACGCATCTTGGTGTGAAGATTGTGATAGACTCACTTAACGGTAATTTAGACAGGCTTCGGGTTTCTACGCCCCTAGGTGACAGGAGAAGAAAATATATTTGCCTGAAGGTGTATTTGTTCGATTGGTAGCTTTCTCCCTATGTTTGTTTTAAGTGGGGTCAACACAAGGATTTTTCCAGTGTATATCTCCCTGGCTTGTACTACTTCCCCGCTTCTTCCTTAAGTGTTTTAGTTCTTTTTGTGCAGTTATTGAGCTGGGCTCTGGACAACCGACCAATGGGCTATTACCCACGATCACTTGCCAACCATACTTGTGCGATGAAGTGTGGTCTATTTTCTTTTCTTCTCCTTTTTTTTATTTTTTTTTTCGTAGGTGGCTTCCCTGATTTCAAATGTACCTAGAGGCAATGAAGAAGAAATGGTCTGTGGCTGGGTTCTGGGCAACCTGCCAATGGGTTGTTACCCACGACAACTTGCCAGCCATACCACCCTAGAGAGTTCATTAGCTACCCAATTTCTATCAAAATCTCCGAGGAGTGAGTCTGTGCAAAAATGTGTGCAGATGCTTAAACTCAAAGTTTTTCTGAGTTAGAGGGTAAGTTGATAAGTCGTATACTTATCACCTTATTTAGTAGGTGAATTAGAATAGCTTAAGGTTTCAAGGATTCGAAGCTAAATCCATATTTTAACAGACACCAGGGCTGATTAAGCTTGAAGGCCTGAAAAGTCTAAGTGTTTAAGTTCTTTTTGTATTATTTCCAACTATTGACAAGTTTCTAATGCCTAAGTTTTCTTCCTAAATTCTTTATTATTATTATTATTCAGACTGATTAATGAGCTCAGGATTACGCAATTTACCACCCCCCCATGCTTAAGTTGGACAATGTCCTCATTGGCAAGTACATGGATGCATAAGGGTTCAAAAAGACAGTACCTGAGTGACGTAAAATATCGGATCAGTCTAAATCCTCTAGGTCACCTCCCAGGAAGCGCTGAGTTTAACGCCTCCAGCTAGGCGGTGCTCCGTGTCAGCCCTCAACGAGGGTGACACTCTCCTTTGGGAGAACCTGGGCCAGGAAATGCTTCAATCTTTGACCATTAACTGTAAAAATGTGCCCAGTGTTAGGATCAGCGATTTCAACTGCCCCATTAGAGTAGGGCTTAACCACCCGAAATGGTCCTGTCCATTTGGACCTGAGTTTCTTCGGGAAGAGTTTTAGGCGGGCGTCAAACAGCCAGACTTGCTGGTTAGGCTCAAAGGTTTTTCTATGAATGAGTCGGTCGTGGACGGCTTTCATTTTCTCCTTATACAGTCGACTATTTTCAAAAGCGTCCCGACGAATTTCTTCGAGCTTAGATAATTGGAGCGTCCTCTGCACACCGGCTAACTGGGGATCCATGTTACATTGCTTGATAGTCCAGTAAGCCCGGTGTTCCAATTCGACAGGAAGATGGCAGGCTTTGCCAAAGACCAGGTGATAAGGCAACATGCCTACCGGGGTCTTGAAAGCGGTCCTGTATGCCCACAGGGCATCATCAAGTCATGTGGACCAGTCTTTCCTGTCAAGTCTCACAGTCTTCTGTAAAATGTTCTTGATTTGTCTATTTGAGACCTCGGTCTGCCCGTTTGTTTGCAGATGATACGAGGTAGCAATGCGGTGGTTCACCCCGTATTTTCTAAGTAGGGCATGGAATTGGGAATGAATAAAATGGCTTCCACCATCACTGATCATGGCCTTGGGTATTCCAAACCGGGAAAAGATGTTCTTCTTAACAAAGTCCATGACAGTCCTGTGATCGCATCGACGGGTAGCGATGGCTTCAATCCATTTGGAAACATAGTCTACCGAGACCAGGATGTACTCGAAGCCGTTGGATGGTGGAAAGGAGCTCATAAAATCGATACCCCAAACGTCGAAGATTTCAACAATCAAAATAGGCTGGAGAGGCATCATATCTTTCTTGGTCATGGTCCCCAGCGTTTGGCAGCGTGAGCAAGTCTTGACAAAGTTGTGTGCATCCTTAAATAGGGACGGCCAGTAAAATCCGTACTACAGAACCTTTGCAGCCGTTTTCTTTCCAGAGAAGTGGCCACCACAAGCCTGGTCACGACAAAAGGAAAGCACACTTTGAACCTCATCTTCGGGGATACACCTCCTGATGATCTAGTCAGCACAGAGGTGAAACAGCATGGGATCATCCCAAAAACAGTGCTTGGCCTCAGCCAAGAACCTATCCCGTTGCTGTCTGGACCAGCTATGCGAGGTTTGTCCTACAACCAGGTAGTTGACGTAGTCAGCATACCATGGCATTTTCTTGTCTTGCACAGCCAAGATGTGTTCATCAGGGAAGGCATCAGATAGAGGTAGGGAGGGTCCAATGTGGTCTGGATGAAGTCTAGACAAGTGGTCAGCCACCACATTCTTTGATCCGGCCTTGTCTCAGATTTCCAGGTCAAATTCTTGCAAAAGCAGAATCCATCTGATGAGCCTGGGCTTTGCGTCCTTCTTGGCCGACAAGTGCCGGATGGCTGAATGGTCAGTGTAAATAGTCACATGGGATCCCAGCAAGTACGATCGGAACTTTTCAAGTCCAAAGACTACATCGAGCAGCTCTTTCTCTATGACCGTATAATTTCATTGGGCCTCGTCCAACATTTTGCTTGTGTAGTAGATCACCACGGGCTTCTTATCTTGCCTTTGTCCCAGGACAGTGCCTATGGCAAAATCTGATGCATCAAACATAATCTCAAAGTCCTGGGACCAGTCTGGGGGTTGAAGTACAGGTGCGGTGGAGACTAAGTCCCGGAGGGTGTGATAAACCTGGATGCAATCAGAAGATATGTGGAATATGGCGTCGTTGGCTAGAAGGTCAGTCAAGGGTTTGGAAAGCTTGGAAAAGTCTCTAATGAACCTTCGGTAGAAGCCAACATGTCCTAGGAATGAGCGAATCTGTCGGACCGAGCTAGGTGGAGAAAGTTTGGAAATCAAATCAACCTTAGCCCAATCTACCTCGATGCCCCTATGTTATACGATGTGGCCGAGGACAATTCCTTCTTGAACCATAAAATGGCTCTTTTCCCAACTTAACACCAGGTTAACCATAATACATCATTTCAGGATTTTCTCCAAGTTGCTCAGACAATGGTCGAATGAATTCTCGAATACATAGAAATCATCCACAAAGACCTCTAAGTATTCACCCACCATTTCTAAAAAAATGGCTAGCATGCAATGCTGGAAGGTCACAGGTGCATTGCATAACCCGAACGGCATTCGACGGAATGCAAACGTGCCATACGAGCAAGTGAATGTGGTCTTTACCTGATCTTCCGAAGCAATTGCGACTTGGTTATATCCTGAATATCCATCCAGGAAGCAAAAATACTTCTGCCCTGCCAATCTTTCAAGGATTTGGTCAATGAATGGCAAGGGGAAGTGATCCTTCTTAATGGCTTCATTCAGCTTCCTATAATCAATACACACCCACCATGCGGTGGTGGTGCAGGTGGGGATGGATTCGCCATGATCATTGGTGACAACGGTGAGCCCAGGTTTCTTGGGAACCACTTGAGTGGGGCTCACCCAGGGGCTATCGGAGATAGGGTAGATGATGTCGGCGTCAAGCCACTTGATAAACGACCTCCTGCATGTTTGGGTTTAAACGTCTCTGCATCTGGCGGGAAGGTCATGCCCCGTCTTCCAGGTAAATCTTATGGGTGCAATAGGTGGGGCTAATTTCTCTTAAGTCCGAAATGGCCAACCAATGGCGGCCCGATGTTTTTAAAGGGTCGCAGTCAACCTGAGTTCCTGATCCTTGGTTAGATGAGAATTAATAATCACTGGGAAGGTCTGGTCAGGTCCCAGGAAGACATACTTGAGATTCTCGAGCAATGGTTTAAGTTCAGGTGCGGGTGGAACCACAGTCGATGGGAAGGGAAAGGGCAGGAGTTGATCAACATCGATCTCCTCAAATGGTGTCGTGTGATGGTACTCAACCTTAAAGAGGTCCACGGGTAATGATGGTGACGGGTCAGAACAGTCACTATGGGTTTGGTGGTCTGATACAGAACTGAGGGTGAGGCATTCCTCGATTAGAGTTTCCACAGGATCATGTTTCTCAATGCAATCGCAATCAAAACACTTTGTCGCCCGGAAGATATCCAATTGCATTTTCTTATCCCCGAAGGTGATTTCCATACATCCTGTGTCGTAATCAATGTTTTCCTTAGCCGTAGCTAAGAAAGGTCTACCTAAGATTATGGGTGCGTTCTGTAATTTTTCAGGGACTTCCATGTCGAGCACCAAAAAGTCGACCGGGAAATAGAAGTCCTTGACCCGTACAATCACATCCTCGACAACCCCCTTCGGGGTTTTCACTGATCTATCAGCCAGCCGGATGGTGACAGGGGTTGGTGTCAGCTCTCCAAAACCAAATTGGTGGTACAAGGTTGTTGGAATCAGATTGATAGAAGCACCTAGGTCCAGGAGCGCTCTATCAAACGTCATGTCCCCAATATTGTAGGAAATCAGGGGCGCTCCTAGGTCAGTTCGCTTGAGTGGAAGGTTGCTTGATGTTATGGAACTTGCTTGTTCAGAGAGCACAACCTTCCTAGGTGCTTGAGGTCTCGGCTTACGCTTAGGTGTACAGGTATCATTTAAAAATTTGGCGTAAGCAGGGATGTGTTTGACGGCTTCAAGGAGTGGAATATTAATCTGTACTTGCTTAAAGATTTCCAACAGCTCCTCAGTTTCCACAACATTCTTCTTTTTCTTGATTGTTTCCAAGGCCTCAGGGTAGGGTGTCTGAATGTGGATTGGTTCTATTTCTGGGTCCTTGGTTGGTGCCTCTTCTGAGTCGGGTATTTCAGTGGGTGAAGTCTCGGGGAGAGTCGGCCATTTGGGATCCTGGGTTTTGGTGCCGCTTCTCAAGGTCACCGCATTTACAAAGGCATTGGGGCCATGGGTTGATCCTTGAGAAGACGAGGATGAAGAAGCACCAAACCCAGGAGGTGTTTGCGGGGCTGGCTGGACCATGTGAGCCTGCCCGGGGTTGCTTTGTAACCCTTGCGAATTGGGGCCTCTGTTAATTATGTTTCGTGGGTTCAGTTGTGGTTGGGAAGGTAGGGATCCTTGTTGTTTACAGTCCAAGAGTTGGCTTAACTGTCCCTTTACCAAGGCCATTTCCTCCTGATGTTTCTGGTTCATGTCAGCCATCATCTTTATTAGGGTATCCATTTGGTTTTGTGGTGGAGGGGCCGCTCTATTCTGATTATATTGGGGTCTAACTGGTGGTGCTTGCTGATAGGGGGGCAAGTGTGGCTGCTGGTTTGACCTGGGCTGGTTCTGGAATTGCGGTGGTTTCTGGTTTGTCCAACTGAAGTTGGGGTGGTTACGCCAGCCAATGTTGTAAGTGTTGGAGAAAGGGTCAGGTTTCACATAACCTTGGACAGCTTGCACATCTTCTAGGATAGCTGATGTTGATGAAGAGGGAAGGGAGTAATCAAGGGTTGAGGGAGCAAAGGTCCCTCCCTGGAATGTGGTTAGGGGTTGTTCCAGGTTCAGTTGGGTAAAGGGCTGGACCAGGTCAACATTATGTGCTCCCTTTGCTAAGGAGAAAGTCTGTAAGGGGTTCCTGGTCTGGTTCAGTAGCTCATAAATCTTTTTGTCCACCAATTCCACTCGATCCAATTTCTTGGCAATGATGTCCACGTCAACCATTCCAGAATTTGCTTGTACCTCATAAATCCCACCACGGGGTTGACTGGACCTGTTTAACTGGGACATAGAGGCATTGTTGAGCGAATTCTCACTCATAAACTCAAAGAGCTCAAACGCGCTTTCCTCCTCTTTGTTCAGGAAGTTTCCCCCGCATGAGGCATCGACGAAGTTCCGTAGGTTGCTGTCTAGACCGTGGTAGAAAATCTGGGCCAATTGCCACCTTGGCACTTCGTGGTGTGGGCATTTCCTCAAGAGTTCATTAAATCTTTCCCACGCCTCATGAAATTGTTCCCCACCCTAGAGTGTAAAGGTAGTGATAGCTCTTCTGAGGGCATTGGTCTTTCCTATGGGAAGAATTTCTTTAAAAATGCATGCCTCAGGTCTTCCTAGGTGGTGATGGGTCAACCTAGGGTTCTAAGCCAATGAGAAGCCTTGTCTCTTAATGAGAAGGGAAACATCTTGTTTAGAACAATGTCAAGGCTAATGTTCCTAGGTTTCACAGTTCGTGCTATGAGGTCGAGATCCTCTAGATGCTAGAAGGGGTCCTCATTTGAGCTTCCATGAAAGTGGTTCTGGATCAGACTTAAGACATTCGATTTCAGTTCAAAATCATCTCCCCCTTCGGGGATCCTAAGGTGTGGCTCGACTCTAATAGCAGAGGCATTATAGAAATCGCGGAGGGGCCTCGGCTGATCCTGAAATGGTGGTATATCAAGTGATGGTTGCCCTGGTATCTCTTGGAAAGGTGGTGGTGGTTGTTCTTGTGGGTTCTGTAACCATTGTATGGCTTGCATGATGGTGTGGATTTATTGTTGCTGAAGCTGGTGGTTAGCATTAATTTGGGGTTGGATGATGGCCATAGCGTCTGGTGGGGGTTGATCCTCAGCCTCATCTACCCCAGGTTCAGTCATGTTTCCAACAGAATTACGTCGCCTAGATTCCTGCCCCAAAACACACAACTCGGGATGCAATGAGCGTCTCCCGTGCATACACTAGAGAAGAACAGGAGGGGATGTGGAGGGTGACAGATGCGAGAAATGTGTTTCAATCAAGCACACAAGCCTAATCCTTATGGTGTATTTCTTAGGAGACCTAGAAATCTCACAAAGGGTGATTAAGTCCGTAAGCACTGGACTCCCCTTCCCAAGGCTAATCTGGCCAGGTTGATTACGAGGGGATTGCAGGGAAGGTTCTTCCTTTGGCTTGAGCCTCCAGTTTCGTAGACCCCACAACCGCGGTCGTTTGACACTACCCCGCAGCCTAGTCACCAGATTCTACCAAGGGAATGAAAGCCAAGTGCCTAGCAAACAAAACCTCACCTTTTGAGACTTAACTCAATCCTACCTAGGGCACGTCTACTCAGTTTTAAAGGGCTAGGATAGTACTTGTGCTAGGGTTATGTGATGAGGCGTTGATTGGGGTGGTGCCTCTTAATTTTCCACTTTCAAGGTGTGTGCTTCAGTCAAAACGTGGTTTTCAAACAAGGATTTTTAAGATGTGATGTCTTTTAGTGTTTTATCCTTACTTTAGTACTTTTTAAGGTTGACGTGTCTTAATGTTTTCAAACAAGTTTCAGTGGGCACGTCAAGTTCTGCACACAATTCGGTGAAAGTAGATTTCCTTTTATTCTGTAGAGGCTCTAAAACCCTAATGTACTCATCCTAATGATCATGCAGCTTCTATTAGATGAGTCGATTTCAGAGTTGAGTGGTGCGGCCCAGGTCAACTCACGGTGGCTTCGCAAACACCACTCAAAAGAAAAAGAAAAGAACACTCCAAGAATTTATTTCGGATGTTAGAGTGTACATTTTTTTGTGGGGTGGTGTTAAGGATGTGGGTCAAGCAATCATACACCACGCCAATTTTTTTCAATTTTTACAATTTTTTTTAGTTTTTTTTTTCACGCAAGCAAACAATCATGAGAAAAGAATTACTCACTATCGATCCTTGTTGCACCTACTCCCTTGTTACCATCGTGGGATGCGTCACTTCGCCGTCCACGCGCCGAATTCCTACAACCATCAAGTAAAAAGGAAAATAGGGCATTAGACGATGTGAGAATGAATGTGGAATGGAGGTGACAAAACAAATCCTGCAACGGCGCCAAAAATTGACGTGCGCTTGTGCGTGTGTGTTAAGAAGTGTCATTATAGTCGCACTTGTAACGTCGATTTTAAAGTAAATAAACGAAGGTGAGTCCGAGTGTTGGTCTCAGGGAGGCGTGAAAATTGAATTTTTCTTATCATTTGTTGTCACGGAAAGCACGGAGTTTTGCTTGCGGAGGTGCTGTTTGAAAAGCGAGAGAGAGATAGAGAGAGAGAGAGAGATTAGGGTTAGAGTGTTTCTTGTTTGATCATGTGACTTAAACAGAAATTAAAGTAAACAACTGAACAGAAAATAACTTCATTAATCATGCACTTTTAGTTCATAGCTTACAACATTAAATACATGCTCAAACAAAAGTAATGGAAAGCTTAAAAGAGAGGGAGAGAGAGAGAGAGAGGAGGGAGAGCGACAAGGCAGCCACGGCAGTGGAGGAGGCTCCGTCGGCGGCTCGTCGTCTCTGACGATTACAAGAGGGCCTAAAGCTAGCTAAGAGAGGGGTGGAGTAGTTGCAAGGGAAGTGAATGCCTTGAATGAGTGGTTGGAGGGGGTTTAAATAGGGTTAAGGGCTTTCTAAAAGAAGAAGGGGCTTTAGCAACGTCCGGGACGTCACTAAAACCACTCCAAAAGCGTTGGCAAAGCCCTCCAACCCGTCGGTCAACCACCCGCGCCGTTCTTCTTCGTGCTCGATCCGCGACTGCTACGTGAGAGCCGTTCGATCGAAGATCAGACAGCTGAGATCTCCCCTTGGATGTGCTCGGATTGCGCCTCAGGCGCGCGTGTGCGCGGGCGTCGTCGCTTGGCATGCACGCATGCGTGGGCACGCCACGTGGCACGATCTCAATCGCCCGCTGCTGATCGGGGGGCCCAATTTCACCGTGCACTCCCTTCGCCTTCAATTTCACGCACCGCGCAGCTCAAACCCACGTCGCGTGCGTACGGGCGTGCGCGCTAACCGTTGTGCCACACCCGTGCTTTGTCGCGGCGACTGCGGGCGGACGCGCGATTCTTGGCCGTCCGATCGAAGATCGGATGGCTGAGATCTGATCTCGGCTGAATGAAGAGGTGGCGTGCGGTGGAGCAGGGGTGACGTGGAGCAACGAGGGCTGTTGTTCACCAGATCAATGGTCAGAACTTCTTGAGCCCATTGTAGGAGCTCTGGATGTCGGATTTGGCCGATCTTGAGTCCACTGGACTCCGTTCATCATTCTGAATCCATCTGTGCAGTCTGATTGCTCATCTGAGGCCTGCTTTGACAAGTGCTTACACAAATGACCATTAATACAGTTTTATAAGCAATCTTGGTACATGATGCATGCAATGCTCCCATTCTACTTATGTTGTGCCTTTTATTCTTAAGATGGGTCCTATTTAACATAATTATCACCCCCTTGTGTAGTGTTATCAGTAGCCGAGGAGTGAGCGGGTGTGAGTGAAGAGGGACCCGACCAATCGTGACTGGGCGAGGGGTCGTGGATAGAAACCCTCTTATCTCACGTCATGGGCTCCCAATCCCACAATGTGGGACTTTCTTTCCCACTATGCTTCGCAGCGCAGCAGAAGATGGAGGGGCTTCCAATTGAAGTCGAAGGTGAGCTCATGGAGTGGAATTGAGGGTCTAGAAGGATGCCTGGGAATCACTCACGAAGCCTGGGACTGAAACCTAAAGCGAATGTGGCCAGAGGACTGAAGGTGTAGTCGGTGGAGTCGAGGCAGTGGTAGAGCTCCGATGGAGTATCTAAAACAAGTAATACGGCCTTACGGCCAAGTTAGAGCTGCTCAAGAGTTTCACTGTGGCACGACAAAAGTGATGGTGGTGGTGGCATTGGTGAGAGTGGTAGCGGTGGGTTGGCGAAGGTGGAGGTGTTCAGGGAGATGATGAGAGCAGCAATCCCCTCAATTTCTTGAGGGGTTTTGCTCGCATGGACATGGCGATGGTGTAGGAGTCGAAGGTGAGTGGTTTGGTGGCATGTAGCGGGTTGTCGAGGTCACCGGAGGTATGCCGAAGATGGGGGAGATGACGGTGGAGTGAGCGGATTCATGAGTGGACCTAAAGTCTAATGATGCCGGGAGGATCAGTGGATGAAGAGGAGTTGATGTGGGTAGCTAACAAACGAAGGCGAGTCAGAGAAAGCGTCAGCTGTGATGAGCCAGCGTCGGAGAAGGAGAATGCTCTGGGAAGGGGGACGGCGACAAGGAGGGGACCAGAGAGCATTGCGTTGGTATTGCACAATGCGGAATGAAGAAGGGAGTCAAAACTTTCCACCTATGGTGAGGGAGTCAAAGGTAGAGAGTCATCGGAGTGAAACTTGGAGCATGTCGGAGAGGGAAAGGAAGAAGGTTTTATAACCCAAAAACTCACTAAGGAGGTGAGGCAGTCCATGAGGGTCTTTTATAGGCCTTCAAGTAAGCTCCCAAGCTTGGAAACAAGCTTGAAAGGCTCGATTATTTAGGAAGAAGATTCTTGGAAATCAAGGATTCGCATGAGCTTCTTAAGCGGATTTAGGACCTAAAATTAGGTTTAGTTGTTTAGGGATGACCTCAAGATCATCCCTTCCAATTTTGGAAGGAATTTTTCGAGAAATCAGGGAGGTATCCCTAAATGAAGCTCAGCTATGTGGGTTCACAACTTCCATGGTGACAGGGACCCAAATGCGAAGAAGGCAATGAAGTTAGAAGGGTCTTTGTAATTATTTCAAAATTTGAGGGGCTGATTGAAAGAGAAAGAGAGTCAGATTGGACTAAAATGCAAACTAGGTCAAGATGATCTCTGATTGAGCCCAAATTTTGGTACAAACCTAATGTCGACTCAAGGAATTTGATGGTAAAGTTGGATTTTGGTTTTGACCAAGTTTTACTGGGTAATTTATGTAGAAACCCAAATTAGGGCAATTTCCTATCTGAGACTCTATTTTAGGTCAAAATAGGTTCCAAGGTCATATCAAATGTATCAAACCTTATAGGATATTTTTCTATAATTTTTATAAGGTTTAGATGGAATTTATCCTTACCATAACCTTTGTTATTTAAGCGGGTCTGGGATTAGGGTTTTGGGTTACTGTTAATTCTCAAAATATGTGAAAGCCCGTTTCTATCTGCATGAATCCATTTATTTGACTTTAATGCTCATTTGACTTTTAATTCATCTGTAGCCAACCCCTTAGTTATTCTGTGTTCATGATTTGCTATTAAAATTACATAATTAACCTTGGTTTCTTATTCTCTTCTTAAAACACAATGTGGTAGAGATATAACCCTCAAATGAATATGTAGGAGCTTTTATCTTTTATTCCAGACTAAAATGGGCTAGTTAAGGCCTATGATGGTGTTCCCATCACACCCACAACCAGATCCACTCACGAAATGGTTCCTTATACCATTTCAGACTACATCACTCAGGTCCCTCCTTTCATATTCCACCACTTTCAAGACCCGTATGATTTGCTTCCTACTCTTAAATCCTTATCCACCTCATCTGCAGTACTTATGAACCACTGTTTAGGGCTACCACTTGCTACCTATCACCTTAGCACCCGAATTTATTTCTCTAGTAGCACCTAGCTACAACCAATTCCAAGCCCTGATATTTTATTTTACCGACCTTGTGGGCTTGGTATTCACGAGTAGCTACTATGCATTTTTGGCCTGTTGATGAAAATGGAACTCCAAGTGCTTACCATATTGACTCTATCTCCTGCAATCATTGATCCATCTGATGGAGTTTCGCCTAGCTAGAGGTGCTAAACTCAGCATTTAGACATAACATCTACTTTCTATTTTTAGCATATTTCATTTTTGCATATTATGCTACATATTATGATTGTTTAGCATAGGTTGAATGACAAATCAGGATCAATTCCAAGTGAATTCTATCCACTTACACCCTGTCGGACTTTATTCTTCTCTCATTCATGCATGAGGATATGCAAGAACTTAGGCATGGGGGGGTAGTACACATAAACTAAAAAATGTATTTGCCAATACCTTAAGAAATAGATTTTTATCAAAAGATTTTATTAGGGATTTATTCTTTAGTTGATTCCTGAATTTAGAATCCAGAATAATTTCACACTTACAATGGATCCACTGTGAAGACTGATAGACATCTTTGTTTTGTCAAGAAGAAGCATCACTTCTTTTCCTAAATCGTTGAACAGAATTAGGGAGTTGGGCAAACCATCTTGCAGATCCACCAAATAATTTTGAGGTAAGAGTAAAGAGTCTACTGGTGCTCTAAGTCTAGTGTGAGGAATCTTAATTTCTGGATAATTGGATAATGATGCTCAGAGTTAGGCATAATTTTCACTCTCGGTTCCTATGTACAAATTCTTTGTGTGAATTTTTGAGAGCCACCAAATAAGGCAAATACACAGAGAGAGGGTTCTAATAAAACTAGGACTAAGGTGGATGGTCACGGCTATCCTTTACGAAATCCTTGACTGAAGGTGGGTATTAATGTCAAGGTCAGAAATATGTTATCAAATCCATTCTTTTTCTGGTGCAAAGAATGGGTACTTCTACCAAATAAGCCACCCAATATCCTTTTGAACATCACCAACCCCGAATAATGCCTCGTGAATAAAAGTGAGCATGTCATGTTACGATGCGTTGTGTTGGTAGATATATATGTGTGTGAAAAAAAAATAAAAAGAAAAGAAAAGAAGGAAAAAGAAAAATTCTTAAAAAAAAAGGAAAAAAAAGAAAAAAAAAGTCTGAAAAAAAAATGTTGAGTTTTATTTCATGAGGCAACAATACTTACTACCCTCACGATCCACCAAATACAGCCTTGACCTACTTTTCTGTATTTCTGACCGCCTAAATACTGACTGAGGTTCTGACTTAGTTATAGGGTTATCAGAACTTAATTGAAGTGTTAATGCCATGAGAGACCACCAAATATATTTACAAATCTGGTGAGATTGTAAGCTCCAAAAGAAAAAGAAAAGAAAAAGAAAAGAGAAGGAAAGAGAGAGAGAGAATGAGTACAAGGAACTAACGAGAGCACAATTTTTCCACCTCTCTCTAAGTTGATTTATTTGATAGTTTAGAAATCTAGATTTTGTAGTACTAGTCTATATGTAGCACCAGAGGAGTGTGAGACACCAAATACAAATCCACTTGACTCAAACATCTTCTACCTAAGCCAAAAGCAGGGGTTGAAATTACAGATTATTTCATATCCCCAAGAAAAGTTTGCCTATCCAGATAGAGTTTTACTAAGAGACAAGTATGAGCTTTAGATGTCGATTGACTTTTCACTTGGATCCATTGCATAGGCTACAACATTGTACCTTCACGATTATCTAGATTTCTAAATTTTTTTATGAAAACAAAAGAAATAGATCTCTAATCAAACTCTTGATGAAATGCATTTAATCTTACATTTGTTAGGGACTAGCAAGATTTTGGCATGGGGGTATGATTGCGCAGCAATCATAGGACCTAATTTACCTGAATTAAGTTAAATCCTAGCTTAACTTAGGAATAAAGCATGCATGAGCGATATGTTTTGCATCATAGTTGATATGTTAGCTTTATAAATAATAATGCTATTTTATGTTCTAATTGAGTGGCAATAATAACTGTAGGTAATTCGAGGCTACAAATGATAAATCCAACCATACAGATCTATTTAAGACAACGACGAGAGTTCAATGCTTCCGAGATCGTCTTGATTGGACTCCCATAACATCTTTTAAGGCCCACAAAAGAGCAAAGGCCAAGAAGGAAGGTGGCGTAAATCCAAACCTCAAATGCCAAATCCAACCGCACAGATGGATCCGGATCAACAATCGCAATCCAATCGTGCAAAAATCAGCTCAATCGGAACCCTGCAGCACCATCTACAAAAGGGAGAAAACCAACAATCAGGATGGTAACACATGGCACCACCCCAATTGCTGCTACCGCCACCCCATCCATTGAAGCACTTGCTACACACTTTGTGGGCCATTGGATTGTCATCCAACAACCACAAGAGCACTACATCGCCTATACCTGCGCTCGTCACCAAAGAGGATTCATCCCAGCCATTGGATCTTCATCTAATGGCTGAGGCAACACATGCAAAAAAGCAAAGGCGTGACCATCCACCCACGTAGCATGTTGGTCAGCACGCGTGGAACATATCCTCTACTGTTGATCTCCATGATCAAACGGTCAAGATCAAACGCACGCACGTGCGAGAAAAGCAAAGGCGGTGAGCTGTGCGGGCTCTCAATCGTGCAATCATGATCAAAAGGCTCAGCGGTTGCCACGTGGTGCAATCTGAGGTGATGTGCGCGTTGAAGGTGCATGGGTAGCTATTTTGAGGTGCGATATGATCCATTAATCTCCCGATCAACAGATCTGGTCAATCCAAAGTTGTTGCACAAGTTGGGGGCCCAAATACCTATTTTGCCCTCATTTTATCTAGGAAAAGGACCCTAGAGCTCCCATATGAACCATCTGAAAGCATATCAGTCATCATCTCTCCCTCCAGACATCTCGAAGCTTCTCTTGCTTGCTCTTCCTCTGAAACATCCATCAGGATCACCTTGGTGCACTGCTGCTACTCTCCCCAACCTCTCCAAAGGCCACCAAGGACCACCCTTGGTGCCCTTGTTCTAGTAGCTTAGATAGTTAATTTTAGTAGTTCTAGTTCTAGTCACTTAGTTAAGTTCTATTTGAAATTCCTGCCAAACATTCAACCGATTGCCTGATTATTATCTAATTATAGTTAGTTCTAATTAGATTAGATTAGTATTTAAATCAAGACATTTTTCTACCTCCCTTAGTTCGACCAAGACTCACCATCTAGTTATATTTTATTTCTTTCGACGTATTTTTATGCTATACTATGACATAATCATCTTAAAATGCAAATTTACGCCCGAACACTAACATCCACAGATGATATCAAGAGGGAAGCAATCAGATTCTTTAGGGAATCAACCAGAGACTCGAATAGATGACAGTGGAGGATGGCGCCGTATGATTTACCTAGAGTGGGGAATATGAAGGGGGAATAGCTGATTGTGCCCATTTCATAATAGGAGGTGGTGGAGGACATGTTGGCTCTAAATGCAGAAGGATCACTAGGTCTAGATGGGTTTCAGGTATTTCTTTTATAAGGAATTTTGGCTGACTGTGAAGAGTGATGTTATGGATGTCATAAGGGAGTTTCAGGGTGGTAACTCTGGATTTGAAAGAATCAATAGGTTGTATCTTTTCCTACTACCAAAGAAGCCAGGGGCAAAGAGTTTATTGGAGCTGAGACTGATTACGCTATCTAACTCCATCTATTTGATTGTTGGCAACATCCTGGCTAATAGATTGAAGGGGGCCTTGAAGGACATGATCAGCCTGGTGCAGTCCGCATTCCTTCCCAATAGATCGCTACAGGAGTCATTCATTATGGCACAGGAGATTGTGATGGGGTGGCACATAAGAAGATGCAAGGCTTATATGTGGAAGGTGAACTTTAGTAGGGCCTATGATTCAGTATCTTGGTCCTACTTATGGGAAATTTTCAAATGGAGGGGATTCCCATCTACTTGGATACAATGGATGAAGAGGTGCATAATAATGCATCATTCTCTCCACTAATTAATTAGAAGCCGTGTGGAACTTGGATCCAACCACAATGTGGGGTTTGATAGGGATGCTCGTTGGCCCCTTTGGTTTTTAACCTGGCAATGGATGTAGATTCTAACGGAGGGGGGTGAGATCAAACATGATAAAGGAAATAATGCAGAAGTAATGTAAACAATCATAAATAAGCAATCTCACAAAGCACACAAGTATTTTTAGGTGGAAACCCAAACTCGGGTAAAAACCACTACCTAAACCTCTCGATTTAGGATTTCCCAATCGACCTAGTCAATCAAATCAACTAACCAAGTCACTTAAAAGAGGGTGACTTAACCTCTTACAACCACGCTACTATGTATGAGGGTAGCGTACCTCAAACCCCTCCTCTTCACGAGGAGTATTTTGTCTCGCAAGGGAGACGGGAATTCGCAAAGTGAATACCCAAACAAAGACAATTACAATATATCCTATAGAGCCACAAAGTATGTATTAAATCTAGCTACTATAGACAAAGAAAACTTCCCTTTGATGGAAGTGTGTTGGCTAGCAACACGGGGTGCGTGAACCATACAAGGCATGACGACGCTCTCGTATGCAACGGTGGGAGAGTGGGTGAACAATGAAGATGGTGCTCTCTAGTGTATGCTAGAAGATCTTGGAGAGCAACAACACTTCTCTACTTGATAATCTCTTCTTTGACACAAATGTGGTGGAAAGTAGTATTACTTGGTGTGTTTAACAAAGGAAGAGTTCCCCTCTATTTATAAAGACCTTAAGAAGGGTTTAGAAAGCCTTGGAAGGCTTCTATAGCCATTGGGAATAAGTCCAAGACAAATTAGGTCAAAATTAGGGTTATTTATGATTCTGATAGGGTTATCTGACGTGTGGTTTTACAGTCAGACATCTTGGTCATCGTCTGATCTAGAGATCGATCATCTAATCTAGAAGGGTGGAAGATCTTATCAGGGTTGGATCAAGATGGACATCTAAGAATGCTTTTTAAGATGTCTGGGACAAAAGTCAAACGTCAAATTCTAAGATGGATTAGTTCCTATTTTAACAAGATCAAAATAGGGTTCTAGGGTTAAGTTGCATAGACGACAGGTCGGACATCTGGAAATAAGTCTAGATGTCTGGAGAAATGATTCTCTGTGGGAATTGATTTCCCAAGGTTCAAACGGTTATGTGGTCCAACAAAAGTGATTTGGGTTAGATCTCAGCCTAACGTCTATTTATCAGACGTCTGGAATTCTCTACGGACATCTGCAAGTAGGTGTAAATTAGATTAAGAGTTAATCCTCTAAGATCACATCTGATAAGCCAACGATCCTTTAGTTGGACGTCTGGCAATGGCTTCCGACGTCTTGTAAGACGTCTGGACTATGGGTTGGACATCTGAAGATGGTAGACAGAGAGTGAGATTCCAACCTAAGTGTTTTGGACATCTGATCAAACGATTAGATATTTGATTTCCAGATTGGACGTCTAATCAGGCTATCTGATTTCTATATTGATTTTCTGAGTTTACCTAAGCGTCCTAATGATGCATTAGTGTTCCTAGGACTAATGGTATGATACTTTGAGGCTCTTTAACAATCATCTAAGAAAATAAAAGAGCAAAGAACATAAAGACAAATACATATAAATAGAATAAACTTCTATCCTATTATTCATCTTCTTTCTTCAAGCTCTTGCTCCAAGCGAATCTCCTCCATCAAGCTCCTCCAATTGGCCATGGATGCGAGCCTAAACTCCTTCACACTTGTATCCATTTGCATTTGTCCTGAAACTTATATACTCAAATGCAAATGTTAAATCACAAGTGTTCGGTTATCATCAAAATTAACGATCGTGGTGCCCTTGCACCAACAGTGGATACACTTGAAAGATTTGCGTGTAAGCTATCTTCTGCGAGTATGGTAAGAGGATATTCGATGTCAAGCTTTCGAGCCTTGGCGCCAGTTCTCCAATGTGCTAACAATATGATCTTCGTGGAGGGTGGAAAAAGGGAGGTGGTGATCCTTTACATTATGGTCTCCATGTTTGGGGAAATTTCAAGCCTAAAGCTGAATGGTATCAAATCATCTTTAATATGCTTTGGCATGGTTGGTCAAGAGAGTGACGCGATAGCTACAATTCTGCATACACCAATTACAACTCTACCTGTGAAATATCTGGGGCTACCATTGAGAGACTCCAAGTTTAAAAAAAGTGATTGGTGTGCTCTATTTGAAAAGATTACTGCAAAGCTTGAGACCTAGAGTAGTTGTTTCCTTTTGAAGGGTAGGAGATTGATTCTCCTTAATTCTGTTATTACTTCTATTCCGATGTTTTTCTTCTCAATGTTCAGATCACTGAAATCTGTGTGGAAGAGATTAGATGTGATGTGAAAATGGTTTTTTTGGAAGGGGGCCAAGGCTAAAGGTAATTTTCTTCAACCCGTGAGTTGGCAAAGGTTATGCAAACCCAAGAAACAAGGAGGCATGGGGATATGTTCTTTGAAAGAATTAAATGACTCCCTACTACTAAAATGGGTTACAAAGCTATGTGATGGGGACAACAAAATATGGTCAGATGTAATCAAGGACACCTATGGGAGCTCACACGTTGTGAGGGCAAGATCAAACCTGCACAGACCCTCACCCTTTTGGAATTCAGTTTCAAAGGCACTGCAAGATAATTGGCTTCACTTCTACCTGGTTCTCGGTGATGGAGCAGAATTCGCGTTCTGGACAAATAAGTGATCCCAGCTGGGCTTGCTGAATGAGAAGTATCCGCGCACCTTTAATGTAGCTCTTGACAAAGCAATCTTGGTGGTAGATAGCTGGGATATAAAATGAAATGAATGGAAAGATACTGGTTGCAATCTGAGGGAGGGAGAAAGATCACGTGAGGGAGTGATCAGATTGCTACACGACCTAGAAGCATTTGAGCCAAAGAGAGGATTGTACATGTTTAGGTGGTCTCATGGGAGGTACTCATCTGCTGAAGCCTACAAGTAGCTGCTAGGCATCAAAGATCAGGTCAACATTTAAGACATTGACCGACAGTGTGCTTTGTTCTGGAAGCTACGCATCCCTCTCAAAGTCCAAATTTTTCTTTAGTTGAGTAGGAGGGAAGGTCTCATTACGGGGAAGCTACGACATAGAAGGATGGGAGTCCTGCCTCAGCAGTGTCCTCTTTATGATTTCCCTACCAACAACGCAAGGCACCTTTTCTCCTCTTACTTGGCGACCGACCAAGTATGGGGATCCATTTGTGGGTACCTTCTTCCCACATGGGATGGATTGTGGAGCCACTTTCAGGTGATTAGAAAAGTACATGTGAAGATGGCTTCTCTCTTATGCTGTGTGTGGAGGATAAGAAATGAGAAGGTGTTTAGGGGGCATCGATTTGTATGGGAAAGATTGTATGGGTATGTGGGTCTCTTATTAGAGAGTGGAGTGATACTTTGTAAATATTAACAATTGATTTTTTAATAAAATTGTTCCCGATTTACTATTGTTCTCGATAGCATTCCTTACTTTTTCAAAAAAAACATTGGTACCACACCTTAGATGAGAATTGTTCTACATGCCCAACCCTTAGAGCAGAATTCCTGAAGAAATGCTTCCCTATGAGTAAGACCAATCATTATAGAAGGGCCATCATTGGATTCTCACAACAAGAGAGAGAACAGTTTTGTGAGACTTGGGAGGGATTCAAAGACCTATTAAGGATGTGCCCACATCACCAAGTCCCTGGATGGCAACTAGTAGAAAGGCTTTACACTAAATTATCTGATAAGCATTGGAAGAATATCAAAGTCGCATGTGCAGGAACCTTTCTCACAAAAACAAACGACGAGGGTTGGAATCTCTTTGAGACCGTCAACAGAATTCTATCCACTTGACTTCTTCCTATAGAGTTAGATCTTTAACTCTTTTACAAAAGAAGTGGGACGTGAACAAAATTGTTGCAAATATAGAAATGCCTAATAAAAATTTGATAGACTTCTTTCATCAAGTTTTCAACCTATGCACCAAGTTAGACCCCAAACATAACCCTTAGTTGAATGCTCTATGTGCCAAAGCACTTACCATTCTACTCTTGATTATCATTTGGCACATCGATTCCCTGATTTGATTTAACAGCAAGTGATTGCTACTCAAACCTATCCTCAACCTGGAAATAATCCCTATTCCAACACCTACAACCCAGGATGGAGGAACCATCCAAACCTCTCTTGGAAACAACCCGAATCTTCTTCCCTTCACAACCAATACTTCCAAAATCCTCAACCCAAACCCCAATCTTTTGATTTAGATGAAATGAAGGCAATGATTAAGACTATGCAAGAATCCAACCAAATGCTCCTTTAATCTTACTCTAAGATTATAGTTGGCATGCATTCCTAAATCTGACATTTAATGGATGTTGTGAGGAAAAGAAAGGATGGGAAATGATTAGTTAGACTAAGGAGTATCCAAAAGGGAAGAATGTGATCTTTAGGGAGTGTGCTCATGAGGTTGTTGACACCTCAGTTATGATGAACCAAAATTATGTTTATTTGTAAACTAATCTTTCAGGTAATCAACCATGGATCTTCTAAAGCTAAGAGAACAAGTCCTGGAAAGATAGTATAGTGTTAAACAATTTATTTTCTTTCTTTGAGTCTAAAATTTTTATATGGAACCTCAAATTTTATGACCAAATGACATTCATTGATTTTTGATTTCATAGACATTTGATTGACAAAAAAAATTAGCGATTGACCATGATGTCGTCAAAATGCATTAAGTTAAATTTGTCATTATAGCATGCATTTGCAACATCAATTTTAAATGAAGATATAGATTAGGTGAGTCCAAGTGTCGAACACGAGGAGGCGTGAAACTAGATTAGTTTGTCACTTTAGGGTGTCACAAAAATGTTTGTTTTGTTTGCTTGCGAAAAAATGAGAGAGAGAGAGAGAGAGAGAGAGTAGGGTTAGAGACTTGAGATTATAGCATGGTGATTACTTAGCTAGACATGAAACATGACATGATGAAATATATTGTGCAAATAGAGTTGTTTTACAATTACAATGATAGAGGAAAGCTTAAAACAATGTAAACATTAAACTAGGGTAGAGAAATGCGAAAGGGAGAGGCAAGGTAGCCACAACGGTGGATGGGGCTTCTATCGATGGCTCAATAACTCCGAGAGAGTGTGAAGTGTGCTTGGTAGAGCTAGGAGGAAGCTAGGAGTGAATGCTCCTTAATGGAGTGGTTGTGGGGATTTTTATAGTGGAGAAGGGGTCTCTAAATCAGGCAGGGGTTTTAGCGACATCCAGAACATCGCTAAAACCATTCAACAAATATCAGTGAAGGACCCTACCTGCCAATCCATCACGCACGCACGTACTTCCTTTGAGCGATTCGTGTGCGTACCATCATAGGCTATCTGATCTTTGATCGGACGACTGAGATCGCGCTTCACGCATAGCTTCAAATCGCGCCTTGCATGCTTGTGATGGCGCATCGCCCTATGCGTGATCACGCGCATTCCCACCTCAGCGCATCCAACGCTTGAGATGGCGCCGCGTGGCGCGTTCCTCATCGTTCGCTTTCACATAAATGGGTGAATTCCACCTGCGCACGCAAGAACGGCTCGAATTTGCGTGCGAGGGTTCGACCCTGCGCCTGGTGTGTGGTGGGGCAAATCGCTAACCACAGTGCCACCACGTGGATTGACGCAAGGTGCATGCGATGTCAGCCGTTGATGGTTGATCCGACGGTTGTGATTGATCTTGCGCATGATGAAGAGGAAGCGAGGCGCATGATGGCTCCCACATGTCATCTTTTTGGCCATGGATCAATAGATCAACAATCAGAACTTCCCAGACTTGTTGTCAGAGCCACGGAGGTTGGATTGAAGTGATTTTGAGTCCGTTGGACTCCATTCGTTGATCGGACCCATCCGTGCGGTCTAATTGCTCATCTAAGGCTTGTTTCAACATGCACATGTACACATGGCCATTAACATTGATTATAAGCAAACTCAACTCATTATGCATGCAATGCTTCGAAGCCCATTATGATATATCATTAATGCACATATACCCTTAAGATTGACTCTAGTTGATGGAATTATCATCATTAAATGTAGAGTTATCATACACCCATGCTTATCCCTTAATTGTCCCTAGCAAGGTTATCCTAGATGTTATTTCCAACTAGAATTAGGAATCGATTGCTCAGGCATATGTTAATTGTCAACAGGAGGAAATTTATACTAAGAACTTAATCCACAAAGACTAGCGCCCGGGTGTCTACCAAAATGTTGACTGCCCAAGTCCTCGCTTTAAATTTATGCACAAATATATATATATATATATATATATATATATATATATATATATATATATATATGCATATATTTCTTTTTTTCTTTTTCATCTTTTCTATTTTTTTTGGATTTTTGGAGTTGAGTGTCTGGGTAACTTTTTACAGCTACCCAACCCACCCATAACTGGAAAAAGACTATGTGCTAAGCATCTTGGTGTGAAAATTGTGATAAACTCACTCAATGGTAATTAAAGTAGACTTTGGGTTTTTATGCCCCTAGGTGACCTAAAAAGAAGATGTTGCCTAAAGGTGTATCTGTCTGACCAGTAGCTTTCACCCTACTTTTATTTTATGTGAGGTCAACACAAGAGTGTTTCCAGTGTATATCTCCCTAGATTGTTCTACTTCCCCATTTCTTCCTTAAATATTTTGGAATTTTTTTATGCATTTTCAGAGCTAGGATCTGGACAAACGACCAATGGGCTATTACGTACGATAACTTGCCAGCCATACTCGTGCGATGAAGTGTGGCTTATTTATTTTTTTCTCCTTTTTTTATTTTTTCTATTTCTCTCTCTCTCTCTCTCTAAGTAGGTGGCTTCCCTGATCTAAGACTTATCTAAAGGCGATAGTAAAATAGAATGGTCCTGTGGCTAGGTTCTAGACAACCGACTAATAGGCTGTTACCTATGACAACTTGCCAACCATACCACCCTAGAAGGTTCATTAGCTACCCAATTTCTGTTAGAATCGCCAAGGAGTGAGTCAGTGCAAAATGTGTGCAAATGCTTAGACTAAGAGTCTCCCCGAATCAGAGGATGGGTTGATAAGTCGTATACTTATCACCCTACTTTATTGATCAGATTAATATAAATTAAGGTGGTTAGGACTTGAGATCAAATCCACATTTTAGTAGACACTTGAGCTGATTAAGCTTGACAACCTAAAGAGTTTAAGTGTTCAGGTCCTTAACATATTATTTCCTACAGCTGACAAGCTCTTAATGCCTAAGTTTTCTTTTCCTAATTCTTTTTTTTTAATTTTATCACAATATAATTCAAAAATTCAAGCTGATGGTATGAACTCAGAAAATACGAATTTACCACCCCCCATGCTTAAGTTGGACAATGTCCTCATTGGAAAATAAATGTATGCAAGGGAGTAAAGAAAGAAGTCATCTGAGTTTAGCTATGTGTCCGGTCAGCCTGAATCTTCTGGGTTGCCTCCCAAGAAGCGCTGAGTTTGTTACCTCCAGCTGGGCACAGCTCTGATTTAACCCTCAATGAGGGTTACAACTTCCTTTGGGGGTACCTGGGCAAGAAAATGTTTTAATCTTTGGCCATTGATTGTGAAGGTTTGCCCAGTTTTAGGATCAGCAATTTCTACCGCCCCGTTTGAGAATGGTTTGACCACCTGGTAAGGTCCCGTCCACTTAGATCTTAACTTCCCAGGGAAGAGTGTGAATCATGCATTAAAGAGCCCGACTTGTTGATTTGGCTCAAAAGTTTTCCTAGTGATATGTCGATCATGGACAACTTTCATCTTCTCCTTGTAAAGTCTACTATTCTCATAAGCGTCCTGAGGAATTCGTCAAGCTCGGAGAGTTGTAGCTTGTTGGTGCTAGAGCACCACGATCATTTGTTTTGATGATAACAAAACACGTGTTATTTAACATTTGCAATTTGAGTCCTAGATTTCAGGTCAATTGCAAATGAAGACGTGTTTAGACGGAACTCAAGCTCGCATCCAGGACGGATTGGAGGAGCTTAATGAAGAACAGAGGAGGTTCGCGTGGAGCGACAGATTGAAGATAGAAGACAAGAAGAATAGGATAGATTCTTTTTAACCCTTTCTTGTATCTTTTGTCCTTATTTTCTTGCTCTTTATTTCCTTAGAAAATTATGTTAAAGAGCCTCAAAGTACCCTAACAGTAGTCCTAGGAACACCGGCACAACCCTAGGATACTTAGGTTTTCTGTAGAATACTTAGAAAACCAATATAGGGTTCAAACAGTACTTCCAGACGTCTAATTCCCAAATCAGATGTCTGATAAAGTATTTTAAGACGTCTGACTGTTGTTTCAGACGTCTAATATCTGTTAGGCTGGAGATAGCTAGTTCTGTCTGATGAAATCAGACGTCCATACCTAATACCAAACGTCTTAGGAGACGTCTGATGGACTTGCCAGACATCCAGATAGTGGACCGTTGGCTAGCTTAGCAGGCACTCAAGGATATGATCGTTAGAGCCTTATCAGATGTCCATAGGACTGTCCAGACATCTGATAATTGACCGTTTTGCCTCGGCTGACCCAAAATCTCTTCTCAGAGATTTTATAGCCGTTGCAACGGTTGGAAAATCCATTCCGTAGGAAAAGTTGGTTTCCAGACATCCGGGCATAGTGCCAGACGTCCTGTATGTCGTCTGATCAACTTGAACAAAAACCCTGTTTAGATCTGATTCAAGTCAGGAGGAAACCCGCATAGAATCAGACGTCTGACCTTGAAATCAGACGTCTTAAAGTGGCCTTCCAGACGTCTGATGACAGAATTAGACGTCTGATCACCCTGTCAAATGTAATCATTGTCCTGATTTCGGCCTAATTCTCTTGGGCTTTGCACCCAACGGCTATAGAACCCTTCCTAAGCCTTCCAAAGCCTTCCTAAGGCCTCTATAAATAGAGGGGAACCTTTGCAACACAAACACACACTTAGAGACACAAGATACACTTAGCTACACACTTTCACACTCTTTTGTGTCCAGAAAAGATCTTGCTCTCCAAGCTTAAGTTCCATTCTCTAGAGAGCATCAAGCTTCGCGCACCCGCTCTCCCGCCATTGTTTACGAGAGCGAAGTTGCGCCGTCGCGTGGCACACGCACCGCGTCACCAACTCGACGCACTCCTTGCAAAGGGGAGTTTCCTTATTCCTATAGAAGCTAGGTTCATAATTTCTTTGTTGGCTCTATAGGACTTGTTGTTTATTTTATCTTTGTCTTTTGGTTGGGTATTCGCTTTGCGAATTCCCGTCTCCTTCGTGGGACAAAATCCTTCTCATGGAGAGAAGGGGTTGAGGAACGCTACCCTCGTACTTGTAGCGTGGTTGTACTGAGGTTGAATCACCCTCGTTTTAAAGTGATTCGGTTAGTGGATTTGATCAACTAGGTTGATCGGAAAATCCTAACTCGAGAGGGTTAAGTGGTGGTTTTCACCCGGTTTGGGTTTCCACCTAAAAATACTTTGTGTACTTTATGCGATTGTCTTTCTGTGTGATTGTTTATTGCTTTATATTATTTCCGCATATTATTACGTCACCCCTCCTGGTAGGGCCCGAAAACCTTCATAGCTTCCTTTGAGTTCCGATCAAATGGGAATCCATATTGCATTGTTTGATAGCCCAGTATGTACGGTGCTCTAACTCAACCGGAAGGTGGCAAGCTTTGCCAAAGACCAACCGGTATGGTGACATGCCAATCGAGGTCTTAAAAGCTGTCCTATATGCCCATAGGACATCATCCAATCGTGTGGACCAAGCCTTCCGGTCAGGTCTCACAGTCTTTTGTAGAATATTCTTCATCTGTCTATTTGAGACCTCAATTTGCCCATTTGTTTGTGGGTGATACGGGGTGGCAATGCAGTGAGTGACCTCGTATTTCTTGAACAAAGCACAAACTAGGCATTGATGAACTGGCTCCCACCATTGCTGATCATGGCCTTGGGTATCCCAAATCGGGAAAAGATGTTCTTCACAAAGTCCATGACGGCCTTATGATCACATTTCCGGGTAGGTACGGCTTCGATCCATTTTGAGATGTAGTCGACTGCGACCAGTATATATTCGAAGCCGTTTGATGGTGGGAAGGGACCCATGAAATCAATACCCCAAACATCAAATATTTCGATGACAAGAATGGGTTGTAGAGGCATCATATCCTTTCCGGTCATGGTCTTTAAAGTCTAGCAACTATCGCAGGTTTTAGCAAAGCTATGTTCATCCTTGAATAGTGATGGCCAGTAAAAACCAGACTGCAAACCTATGCAGCCATCCGTTTCCCAGAGAAGTGGCCACCACAAGCTCGGTCATGACAGAAGGATAACACACTTTGGACCTCCTCCTCAGGCATACATCTCTTAATGACCTGATCAGAACAGAGTCTAAATAGCAAGGAGTCATCCCAAAGATAGTGTTTGGCCTCAGCCAAGAACTTGTCTTGTTGCTGTCTGGACCAGCCGTGCGGAATCTACACCACCACTAGGTAATTAACCAAGCCAGCATACCAAGGGAGACTTGTGGCTTGTACGACCAGAATTTGCTCATCGGGAAATGTATCAGTCAAAGGTAGTGAAGGTCCAATGTGCTCTGGGTGAAGTCGAGATAAGTGGTCGGCTACAACATTCTTGGATCCGACCTTGTCACATATTTCCAAGTTAAATTCCTGCAAGAGCAGGATCCATCTAATTAGCCTGGGTTTAGCATTATTTTTGGCTAACAAGTGCCAGATAGCTAAGTGGTCAGTATAAATGATGACGTAGGATCCCAACAGGTATGATCTAAACTTTTCTAGTCCAAAACTACGGTGAGCAGCTCCTTCTCTGTTACATTGTAGTTCCGTTGAGTGTCATCCAAGGTTTTGATCACGTAGTAGATCACCATGGGTTTCTTTTCCTACCTCTATCCTAGGATGGCCCCAACGGCAAAGTCTGATGCATCACACATTATCTCAAAATCTTGGGACCAGTCTGGGGGTTGTAAGATAGGTGCAGTTGAGACTGTGTCCCTTAGAGTGGTGTAGGCTTTGATGCACTTGGGTGTCATGTCAAAGTGCACATTGTTGGCTAGAAGGTAAGTTAAGGGTTTGGATACCTTGGAGAAATCTTTTATGAACCTTCTGTAGAATCCAACATGTCCTAGGAAAGATCTGATGTGTTTAACCAAGCTCGAAGGTGGATGTTTGGAGATTAAGTCAACATTAGCTCGGTCGACTTCTATGCCCCGATGCGAGATGATGTGACCAAGGACAATCCCTTCTTGAACCATAACGTGGCTCTTTTCCCAACTTAAATCAAGGTTGACCTCAATACATCGCTTTAGGATTTTCTCCAGGTTGCTAAGGTAATGGTCGAATGAGTCTCCAAAGATGGAGAAATCATCCATACAGGCCTCTAAATATTCACCCACCATCTCTGAAAAGATGGCCAACATGCAATGCTGAAAGGTAGCGAGTGCGCTACATAACCTGAATGGCATACGATAGAATGCAAACATGCCATACGAGCAGATGAATGTGATCTTCTCTTGGTCCTTGGGTGCAATAGCAACCTGGTTATATCCTGAATATCCATCCAGGAAGCAAAAGTATTTCTTCCCTGCCAACCGTTCGAGAATCTGGTTAATGAATGGCAGAGGGAAATGATCCTTCTTGGTAGCTTCATTGATCTTCCTATAGTCAATGCATACCCACCATGTGGTGGTTGTGCGAGTAGGGATGGATTCGCTATGGTCATTTGTGATAACGGTGAGCCTAGCCTTCTTTGGTACCACTTGAGTAGGGCTCACCCAGGAGCTAGTGGAAATCAGGTAGATGATTCCTGCATCAAGCCATGGTTTGATTTAGTTGCCTTTGCATCTGGCAAGAAGGTCGATCCCCGTCTTCCAAATAGATTTTGTGTGTACAATAGCTAAGGTTAATGCCTCTTAGGTCAGAAATTGTCTACCCAATTATTGCCCGATATTCAGAAAGAGTTGTAGTCAACCTAAGCTCTTGGTCCCTGGTCAGATGTGTATTGATAATCATAGGGAAAGTATGATCAGGTCCTAGGAAGACATACTTGAGGTTGTTGGGCAGAGGTGTCAATTCAGGTACAAGTGGTGCAATATTTGATGGGTAAGGGAAAGGAGGGAGTTGAGTGACATCAATCTCCTCAAATGGAGGTTGCTGGTGGAAATTAGTTCTGCAAAATTCTACAACCTCCCGAGATTGGGGTGGGTCAGGGTAGTCTAAAGCTGGTTGAGTTAAATGGTCCTCTAAAGAGCTTGCTATTAGGCATTCCTCAACCAAAGTTTCCATGAGATCACATTCCTCGACCCAACCACAATCGAAAGACTTTGTTGCCTTGAAGATATCCAATTGCATCTTCCTATCTCCAAAGGCAATCTCCATACATCCCATGTTGCAATCGATGTTAGCCTTGGCCGTAGCCAAAAAAGATCTGCCTAGGATGATGGGTGTATTTTGTAATTGTTCGGGGACCTCCATGTCAAGGACTAAGAAGTCAACTAGGAAGTAGAAGTCCTTAACCTAAACAATTACATCCTCAACTACCCCTTTCGGGGTTTTCACAGATTAGTTGGCCAGTTGGATAGTCACGGGTGTAAGCTTTAGTTCTCTAAATCGAAACTAGTGGTAAAGGGTAGTCGGAATCAGGTTTATCAAAGAACCTAGATCCAGGAGCGCTCGATAAAAAGTCAAATCCCCAATATTACATGAGATCAAAGGTGCTCCAAGGTCAGTCCTTTTTGGAGGTAGGCTACTCAATATCACCGAACTATCCTACTCAGATAGCACTACCTTCCTAGGTGCTTGGGTTCTTGGCTCATGCTTGGGTGTGCAAACATCCTTCAGAAACTTTGCGTAAGCCAGGATATGTTTGATTGCATTGAGGAGGGGTATATTGATCTATACTTGTTTGAATATTTCTAACAACTCCTCATTCTCAGCCATATTTCTTTTCTTCTTGGCCTTATCCAAGGCTTCAGGGTATGTGATTAGCTCATATTTGTGGGCTATTTAAATGTGTAAATGCCTAGATATTAAGATATCCTTAACATTTAGCTAGCATATATTAGGATGTAAATAAATTACTTCATATTTTTACCTTGATTGCATAATTCATTCATTGCATGCATTTAGAATTAACTTAGAATTGCATGCATTTGATTAGTTAATCAATTAGGTGAATTACTTGCATTGTTTTAATTTAACATAGAAGTTAAGGGTTTGAGCATAAATAATCATAATATTTTATTATTTTCTTATTCTCTTCCTCCACAGGTAACGGCTGCTTGTTGGGAGTTCGTAGATCACATTTTTGATAAAAGCGTCGTAGTATAGTTGTGAAATACGATCCAACAAAGATATTATTTTGAAAATAACGAGACTTTGAGTCCCGGTCGTTCATCTCTAGGAGGTGTTGTTTTTGCTTTTGAAATCGATCTTAAAGCCACTCTACTTTATTTAAACGACATGCTGGTGTGTAATATGTAGGCGGTTAAAGAACAGGCACTTAAATCACGCAAATATGATAATCATTCAGCTCAAGGTGATTTCAAACACATAAGAGATATATATATATATATATATATAATGAAATTTCATTCATCATGGGAGAGTTGTTGCACAAGGAAATCTAGAGGAAAGCTTATACATGAATGCTTAAAATTAAATCTAACTATCAGAAAACGATTGCATACAAGAATCAACGGGGGGATTTCGCATGCATCATTGGGGGAGAAGTAAGACTACACTACTAAGCAGTAAATGAAAGCAATAAAGATTATGAAGAGCATGATTTAAAGCTAGAAGAATAGAGGGCATTCAAGGGTGGTCCCCGATGGCCTTGGAGTGGTCGAGAGAAGAAGGAGGGGCGGCCAATGGAACTTAGGCCGGCCCTTGGAGAGAGGTAGGGTTGATCCAGCATCCCGGCATGGTATCCTCCATGGTGGTGGTAGTGAGCTCGTGGAGGTGGAGTGAGTGGCTAAGTGGAGGTGGCGTGAATGGCACCAATGGAGAGCAATTGCCAAGGGAGTGAATGGGTGCCAATGGCCACCCATGGGGTCTTTTTATAGACCCAATGGAAGCTCTCTAGAGAATTATGGAATTCTCTAGAGAGGCCTATGGTGGGAGCTCGTGGGAGAGTGAGAGAGAGAGGGTGGATGGTGGTTTTTAGATCCACCAAATGTGGATCTAAAAATTGAATGGCTCTTGGTTGCTATTTTTGGCAACCAAGGCAACCACACATGGTAGAGAGTTCCAGAGAACTCTAGGCTAGATATTTTCGTGTGGATGGTGTGTGTGGGTGTGTGTGGGTGTGTGTGGGTCGAAACTTAGGTGGCTAGGTTGATTAGGTTGGGTTCTAGTGGGTTTAGGTCAAGGTAGGTCTCAAATTAGGGTTATAAACCCTAATTCACTAAGGTAAAGTGCAATTAAACTTAATACAAGTTTAATTGGTTGTGTGGAAAATTAATTGAGAGTAAAACAACTCAATTAAGTCAGGTCTAGGTCAATTGGACTCTCACTGAGTCCAATTGGACAGTGTGTGCTGAGATCAGGGCTCAATTGGACTCAATGAGTCCAATTGAATAGGCTGATGGATTTGACTAAGATCGAAGTCAATTAGGTTTAGTGAGGACCTCATTAGGTCCTTAGGGAGGTCTAGAGGTGATGTACTAGGGTTAGGGCACCTTAATTTAGGTTCCTATGGGGTTGGAATTGGGTTTAGGGACCTAGAGATCCAAGATCAAGGCCTAAATCTCAAAATAGGAATTGGAGAGCAGTATCAGACGTCTAATTATAGAATCAGACGTCTTATACTCAAAAATCAGAAGTCCAGACTTGATGTCTGGACGTCCAATCGGAGTCAGGAGGGATTTCGAGTTCTGTTTTGGGTATTCTGCAGAAATTGGACGTCTGACAAAGTGTCTGGACGTCCAATAACACTGCAGAAGTGGGTTTGAAGTGTGCGGGAGTTGGCTAAGGGTCCTGGACGTCTTAAAACTTATCTGGACGTCCAGAGAAGGGTTGGAACTAGGGTTTTAGGGCTTCCTAGGGTGTTGTGACCTAATCTAAGGGTGGCTAAGGCTTGGGGAAGTCTCTAGGCTATCCTAGGCTAGGATGGACCTAAGCTCTTCACATTTTGCTACTTTATTCCTACTTAATAGAATAGCAAACTTTTAACCCCCTTACATTATTGTTCTTACATCTAAACTAGGCCTTCTGCTCCAGCTCTGCTACAACTCCTGTTATTCCTGATCCAGCTTCAGATCCAGCTCCTCATCAGCTTATTCCCTGCAAATCGACATAATGCACTTAATCAGCACATTATAACATTATTTTATGCATAGCTAAAGGAAAGCAGTAAAGATACAGATAATGCGTATGCATGCATGAATAACCCTAACTTATGCTAAGTCCTAGCCTAATTTAGGTCAATTAAGACCTATGATTGCTGCGCAATCACTGCTTCTTCTCCTTGCGCAACCATTCACGCACAGCTGCAGGCATTCATTGGCCATGAAGAGATCTGATCCTGCCTCTTTGGATTTCAAATTCATCACTTGCAGCTACAAAGGGAGAGGAAGAGGCAGCTATGCTTGGGGAGACACCGCCACACTCCACCACTATGCACTCCACTCCACCATCATGGTCTCCAAGGCCGAGCTCCAGCACACCGTGGACCGACTAGGAGATATCTCGCCGCGCCAATCCGATGAGCTTGGCCATCACCGTGCAACTACCAGATCACCCTCCCTGTCCACACACCATCAACACCACCTTCTTTTTTCTCTTCTTCTTTTGCCTCTGTTTTCAGAACAAAACCATCCCTGCACCCCTTGCTGCACCTTTGTGCCACACCCACAGCAGCGTGCAACCTCCTGCACATGCTCTCTCGCCATCCCCACGCGACCAGCCTCCAGCTCCACTGCAACAGCAAACGCACATCCTTGCTGCGTGCACCACCCTCTAACTCCACCGTGGCAGGCACGTGCCCACTAGTGCATCCCCTCAGCATGCCCACTCGCCTCCTGCGTTCTCCCGCACTCCCTGCAGCGGTCGTCAACGCTTGCAGCAACAGCGGCCCTTGCCCGCACGCGCTACAGTTGCACCTCCGCCAACAGGGACATCCATTCACTGTGCCTACATTCAGCAACACCTCCAGTGGCCTCCCGCACCACGCACGCATCCCCCTGCACTCCTACTCGCCGCCAACCTTCAGTAGTGTGCTCGGTTGCATAGCAGCCACGCGTGCGTGCTTGCCCTTCAGCAGCTCCACTTCCGCACACAGAGCAGTAGCGATAGCCACCACCGCCGCCGTCGCTTCTCTCCTCCGTCCAACCAGCCCAGGCCATCTCGTGACGCACCGCTGCCACTGCCGCAAAAGCCTCGCTCCAGTCGACCTTTTCCTATAGTAGCTCCTCAAACGAGCCTCTCTCCCGTGCGCGAGGAGGAGAGAGGTAGAATCCCCTGTTTTAGTGTGTATTTCTATTTACATAAATTTCCATTGTCAAGAATAATTTTCTTGATTTCTTAGATTAATTAAATTGTGGTGATTTTACAGCTTTATGCTTATTCTTCTAGATAATGGTTAAGCCTTATTGATTCATATTTATATGCATTACATTTAATTTTGAATTACATTTTAGTATGCATGCAAGTGAAAAGTACATGGCATACCATTGCACATGGATAATTTTCTTACGTGAAAATTACGTCAACAACGCTTGACTTCTCCATAAATTTAAGGTTTACATTCAGAGCGACATATGAATTGTTTGATTTGATGAATATTTCAGCGAACTCGATCTCTTCTAATTGTGAGCTTAGATAGGTCATTGCCTCCCTGTGGACACGACCCGCTCTCCTATGAGTGGTTTTATTTTAATTCTAATTATTTTGATTTGTCGATTTTCCACCACTTAGAAATACAACGATAAATCTTCTTAATCATAATTTTCGAAAGCGAAAATCGACTCGTCAGTATGGGATTTAGATTTGAACTGGGTCAAGTTCCTGATCCTTGGGTTCTTCCTACCCGTCTTCATAATTAACTATCTCGAGTAGTGTAATCACGAGAGGAGCTGGCCATTTGGGATCCTAGGTTTGGGTACCACTTCTCAAGGTAACTGCATTAGCTAAGGCATTGGGACCAGGGTTAGGTCCTTAAGAAGAACAAGAAGCAGCAAACCCAGGGGGTGTCTGTGGGGCTTGTAGAATCACTTGGGCTTGCCCCTAATTTTGTTGGAACCCTTGAGGATTGTGGCCTCTGTTCATGACATTCCTCGGGTTTGGCTGTGGCTGAGATGGAAGGGACCCTTGTTGTTTGTTATCCAGCAGCTGACTCAATTATCCCTTCACTAAAGCCATCTCCTCCTAATATTTCTGATTCATATCAGCCATCATCTTGATCAGGGTGTCCAGTTGGTTTTGTTGTGTAGGAGACACCCTATTCTGGTTATAGGGTGGTCTAGTAGGTGGACTTTGCTGATAGGAGGGAGGGTTTGGCCTAGGTTGGTTCTAGAATTAGTTTAGTTTTTGGTTTGTCCAGGCAAAATTTGGGTGATTGAGCCATCTGGCATTGTAAGTGTTAGAGAAAGGGTCAGGTTTGGAGTAACCTTGGATGGCATTAGCATCTTCCAAGGCAGGAGGTGTTGAAGGGGAGGGGAAAGAATAGTCAGGGTATGAGGGAGCAAAGGTCCCTCCCTGGAACATAGGCAGAGGTTGTTCCAGGTGTGTTAAGTCAACATTGTGAGCTCACTTTGCTAGGGAGAAGGTTTGCAAGGGGGTCCGGGATTGATTTAGAAGCTCATCAATTTTCTTGTATACCATCTCAACTCAATCCAGCTTATTCACTATGATGTCCATGTCAACCGTGCCTGAATTAGTTTGAACTTTGTAAATCCCACCACGGGGTTGACTGGACCTGTTGAATTGGGTCATGGAGGCGTTATTAAGCGAATTCTCACTCATGGACTCAAAGAGTTTGAACGCACTTTCCCCATCTTTGTTTAGAAAATTGCCTCCACATGAGGCATCAACAAAATTCCTAAGGCTGCTGTCTAGACCAAGGTACAAGATCTAGGCCAATTGCCACCTTAGAACCTCGTGGTGTGGGTATTTCTTCAGTAATTCATTAAATCTTTCCCACGCCTCATGAAATTGTTCCCCATTGTAGTGTGAATGTGATAATGGCTCTTCTGAGGGCATTGGTTTTACCTATGGGGAAAATTTTCTTCAAGAATGCATGCCTCGGTTCCTCCTAGGTGGAGATGGGTCTCCCTAAGATTCTAAGCCAATGAGAAGCTTTGTATTTTAGGGAGAAAGGGAACATCTTAATTAAAATAATATCTAAGATAATGTTCCTTGGTTTCACATCCGGGCAATCCGGTCTAGGTCCTCTAGGTGTTGGTAGGGGTTCTCATTTGAGCTCCCATGCAATTGGCTTTGAATTAAGCTAAGGACATTAGGTTTTAGCTTAAAATTATCTCCCCCTTCGGGGACCCTAAGATGTGGCTCGATCTAGATAGCAGATGGATCGTAAAAATCAAGGAGAGGCCTTGGTTGGCCCTCGGGAGGTTGTGGTGGGTTAGGTGGGTTTAGTGGGGGTTGCCCTTGAGGGTTCTGCAATCGGTGTATGGCTTGCATGATGGTTTGGATCTGCTGTTGTTGGAGTTGGTGGTTGGTAGAGATTTGGGCCTAAATGATGGCCATAGCATCAGGTTGAGGCTGGTCCTCAATCTCATCAATTCTTGGGTCAGCCATTTCCTTAATCCTATCTTTTGAAAAATAAAGTCTCCTCCTGATCTCCTTTTCTAAAATAAATAACTCAGGATGAAGTGATCATCTTCCATGTATACACTAGAGAAGAACAAGGAGAGGTGCGGAGAGAGACAGGTGCGAGAAAAGTGTGTGCACAATCAAGTCTAGTTCCTATAGTGTAGACTATTGCAATGCTTTGTCAGGCTTTTAAGTCAGTAGCATTGTAGTATAGGTGACCAAGCGTTGATAACAAATAAGAATTTATTACTCGAAAGCCTAAGTATCCGAGGTCGAACATAGGGAATAAATGGAATTTATTCACTAATCTCAATAACGTAATTGAACACTTAGAGTTACTAAAAACTTAATTCAAAATATAAATGCAAGAATTTAAGAGTCAATTGTAGCAAAACTAGAGAAATTGGGATCAGATATCTTAAAAAGATATCTCTCTTTTAACTCTCTCTTATTTCCTTCTCCTTTCTTCTTTCTCTTCTTCTTTCTTTCTTTCTCTGATTTTCCTCTTTCCTTAGCTTTTTTTCTTCTATTCTTCTTTGACTTTGGTCGTCTACTTCTTCTTCCTTGTCTCTCCTTTGCAGCTCCCTCTCTTTGCTCTAGCCTTGCATTTCTTCTTCCTTCTTCTCTTGCACAGTGCCTTTCTCCTTCTTCTTCCTCTACGATCTTCATCCTTCTTTGTCTTGCCTCTCCTTCTGCCTTGTCTTTCCTTCTTCTCTTCTGACTTCTCTTATTTGTGGCTAAGTGTCAGCTTCACCTTGCCTTTGTTTCCTTCAGCCTTAGCTCTCCTCTAATGTTCTCTTCTCTTTGGCCTTCCCGTTGCAGCCAAGCCTTTCCTTCCCTGCTTAGCCTCGCTTCACCGTGCCTTAGCTTCAGCTGCGCCTTCCTCCTTTTTCTTCTTCCCTGCACAAACACTGAAGAGAAAAACCTACCTCTACCCTCCCCCGTGTCTCTCTCTCTCTCTATTTCTCTCTTCGGTGTGCTCTCCCAGAGCCGGGTAATCGAGTTGGATGCATGCCCGGGTCCAGGTGAATCGGCGTGGGTGTGATGCACAAGGAGTGCTCGGATAGGTAATCGGGTCGGCTGCCAGGTCCGCTGGGGAGTGTCGCAGACGAGGCGTGGTGAGTGAGGGCGAGGGACCTCACCCCTATGTTCTCGAGGCAAACAGCATAAAACACAAATCCAATTTATCCTACACGCTGTGCTCTTGCGTTCACAAGGTGGGACTAAATGTCCCACCCGCTTCTGCGCTCGCGCCTGTAGGAACTCCTTCAATTGCTGCTACTAGGTTGCTTGCCAAACCAATTGCTCGGCTATATGAGTTCGCGCACTCATCTGCTTCCTCTGGGATTCTGACACCTAGAGCGCGCAGCCTGGGATGAAGCTCACGACCTTCTCGCTATGTGCTTCAATGGCGGCAAGTGGTGAGATCTGACATACACAAACATGGCCTTGCGACCCCATTAAAACACATGGGAAGCTTCTCCATGTCCAGGCGAAGGTGGGACGATAGGTGGCAGGCCGCGGGGCGGCCTAGGCATGCGTGCCTAGGTCACCCTGTGGCCATGCTTATGGGTTAGGTCGGGGGTCGTTTATGGCGGTGTGGGCGGTCGATGGAAGGGTGGATGATGATCAGTGGACTGTGGTAGAGGTAGTGAGGTATCTGGCGAGGTGTGTGGAGGTGTGGAGTGGTGGAGGCACCTCACCGATGGGTGGCCGGAGATGGAGAAGATGGCGGTGGTCTGCGGCTGCGAGGGGTCGAAAAGGGGAAATAGAAAGAGGGGAATTGAAGAGGGAATAGAGATGAGTAATTCTAACCTAACTAAGTGGACGAAAGGGGAGAGGTGGCGACTGGCGGTACCCGCTGTCACCGGAGAAGAAGGTGTCCAGTGGAGGGAGACAGCGGTGACGACGGGGCTAAAGATGCTCGCACGGGTGTTGCGCGATGCGAAGGAAGATGGTGAGGGCAGCTCTACCACTAGTATGGTGGTAGAGCGACGAGAAAGGGGAGGGAGGCTCATCGGAGCTCGCTGGAATTCTTGATCGGAGGAGAAGAAGATGAAATTGGGGTGGATCTCTGGCCAAGTTGAGCTGAAGAGATACAGCCGAAGGTGGTGGTGCTTTTATAGTCACTGGTAGGGACTCTTATGCTTGGAAGACAAGCTTCCAAGCACAAGAGACCTCGTTGAAGATAGAAACTGTTGGAGACCCAAATCTCTCGTACGTCCGCATGAGAGATTGGGTGAGAATCAGAGATTAGGACCATGCTCAGATGGAAGGGAATTCCTCAGAGAATATCCCTTCCAAATCTAGGAGGAGATCTCTAAGGAATCAGAGAGTAGTCCCCCTCCATTCCTCATCGGAGTAGGATTTCTCCCCACTAATGGTTGAGGGACCTGTTTGTAAGAGTGGCTAGGAAGTTAGGGGGGTCTGTGCAATGGTTTTCAAAAGATAGGGGTCAAAATGTAATTAGGTGTACTATTTTGCAAAGTAGGTCAAGATGACCTCCCCTTAGGTCCAAATTTTGGTACAAACCTAATTTTGACCTAAGGAATCCAATGGTGAAGTTGGATTTTAGGTTTGATTACGTTTGATTGGATATTTTGCACAAAAACCCAAATTAGGTCAATTAATGAGCTAGAACCCCAATCTATGTCAAAATAGGTTCCAAAGGCCAATTTGAAGGTTCTAAACCATAGGAAATATTTTTACATGAATTTTATAGGGTTTACTTGATTTTTATCCTTATCAGAACCTTGTTGAATTAAGCTGTTCTATTTTAGGGTTACAGAATGTCATTTAATTCTTGGATTGCATAATAACCCATTTCTGATTGAGCCAACCCACTTTTTATCTTATTCAGATCATTTGACCTATGTTTTGCCTCTAAGATATCCCATTTATGTACTGCAATGGTAAATTACAATTTTAACCTTTGTTTCATGTTTTCTTCTCAGAACACTTATTCCTTGAATTAGGTCCTTCTCCAAGTTATGTAAGAGTTCTTATTCTCTTTCTTAGGTCAAAATGAGCTAGTTAGGGCTCATGATGAGTCTCTCATCGTAGACGTAGGTGACCTAAAAGCCTTAGAAAGAATAATTCAATCTGCAAGCCCTTAAACCTTCCTTCTCAAAGTTAATCTACCCAGGTTGATTATGAGAGGATTGAGGGGAAAATTCTTCCTTTCGCTTGCGCTGCCAGTTCCTTTGTACCCCACAACCGTGGTCATTTAACACTTCCCGCAGCCTAGACACCAGATTTTACGATGGGAATTAAGGCCAAGCACTTGACAAACCCAATCACTCTTCCAAGACTTAGATTAGTCTTACCTAAGGCACGTCTACTCCATTTTAATATGGGGCTAAGTTAGTACTTATGCTCAAGATATGTGATGAGGCGTTGTTGGGGGTTGTACGTCTTAGTTAATCCAATTGAGCATGTGTGTGCACTCAAGAAAACATGATTTTCAAGCAAGGTTTTTAGGATGTGGTGCCTTTTAATGATTCATCCTTGCTTTAGTGATTTTTTCTCAATGGATTCTGACAATGTTTAAGTAGGCACACAATGTTTTGCACACAATGGATGATAGTCGATTTCCTTTGAGAGAATGATGTGGCCCTAGAAAAACAACCCTAATGTATTCACCCTAAAGTTCATGCAATTCTACCAAGTGAATTGATTTTAGTTGATGTGGTGCGGCAAGTACAAAGCACGGATGGCTTCACAAACACCACTTGAAAGGAAAAGAACACTCTAAAAATATTTTCTTGAAGAACATTAGAGTGTTTTTTTTTGTTTAGGTGATGGATTTACGATGTAGGCCAAGTAATCATTCACCACGCCATTTTTTGAATTTATATTTTTTTGGATTTTTAAGCAAGCAAATAATCAACTAACCAAGGGTTTATGCACGAGCCTAGATGCAATTTTTTTTTTCTAGATAATGGTAAGATGAGACTACGCTAGGTCAAGTGGTACTCACAAAAGTTCTTCACCGTACCTTGCTCCGACTCTATCAATGTGGATTGCTCTCCTCTGGTCGCCGATGCACCGAGTTCCTGCAACCAAAGAAAGAGAGACAAAAAAGGGTTAGAAAATGTGAATACCAATGCAAGGATAAAAGAGACAAAAAGATCCGTTGCCTCCCCGGCAACGGCACCAAAAAACTGACATCGTCGAAACGTGTTAAGTTAAATCTGTCATTATAACATGCGTTTGCGACATCAATTTTAAATGAAGATATATTAGGTGAGTCCAAGCGTCGAACACAAGGAGGCATGAAACCGAATTAGTTTGTCACTTTAGGGTGTCACAAAAAAGTTTGTTTTGTTTACTTGTGAAAAAAATAAGAGAGAGAGAGAGTAGGGTTAGAGACTTGAGATTATAGCATGGTGATTACTTAGCTAGACATGAAACATGACATGATGAAATATATTGCGCAAATAGAGTTGATTTACAGTTACGATGATAGAGGAAAGCTTAAAATAATGTAAACATTAAACTGAGGTAGAGAAATGCGAAAGGGAGAGGCGAGGCAGCCACAACGGTGGATGGGGCTTCTGTCGATGGCACGACAACTCTGGGAGAGTGTGAAGTGCGCTTAGTAGAGCTAAAAAGAAGCTAAGAGCGAATGCACCTTAATGGAGTGGTTGTGGGGGTTTTTATAGTGGAGAAGGAGTCTCTAAATCAGGCAGGGGTTTTAGTGACATCCAGAACATCATTAAAACCATTCCACAAATGTTGGTGAAGGCTCCCACCCACCAGTCCATCACGCATGCTTGTGTTTCCTTCGTGAGATCCATGTGTGCGCCATCATAGGACGTCCGATCAAAGATCGGATGGCTGAAATCGCACTTCGCGCATAGCATCAGATCGTGCCTTACACACTTGTGATGGTGCATCACCCTGCGAGTGATCACGTGTGTTCTTACCTCAGTGCATCCGACGCTTGAGATGGCACCGTGTGGTGCGTTCCTCGTCATCTGCTTCCGCATCAACGGGTGAATTCCACCCACGTGCGCAAGTGCGGCTCAAATCCACACGCAGGGGTTTGACCCTACACCTGGTGTGTGGTGGGGCGAAGTGCTAACCGTAATGCTACCCATGCAAATTGACGCAAGGTGCACGTGTTGTCAGCCGTTGATGGTTGATCCGACAGTCGTGGTTGATCCTACTCGTGATGAAGAAGAAGCGAGGCACGTGATGGCTACCACGTGTCATCTTTTGGGCCGTTGATCAGTAGATCAACAGTCATAACTTCCTGAACTTGTTGTGGGAGCCACAGAGGTCAAATTGAAGTGATTTTGAGTCTGTTGGACTCCGTTAGTCGATCCGGACCCATCTGTGTGGTCTGATTGCTCATCTAAGGCTTGTTTCAACATGCACTTGTACACATGACCATTAAACATTGATTATACGCAATCTCAACTCATTATGCATGCAATGCTCCCAAGCCCATTATGATATATCATTAATGTGCATATACCCTTAAGATTGACTCTAGTTGATGGAATTATCATCACTAGATGTAGAGTTATCACACTACAACATATTGATCAACAAATGTAAATTGATATTTCCGTATTTATTTATGTAATTAATGCCTAGCTAATGTTAGTCTAAGGGAAATTTGGGTTAGATTGCATTTAGTTAGGTCAAATTAGGCATTTTAGGTCATTCTGTAAATAATGTATACTTTTGGGATTTTGTGTAATTTTTCTTGCAATTGCATATGGTACCTTGATGTGCTTATTTTTATAAGTACAGATACAAAATTTCAGGTTGATCAGAGCAAGGTTAATTGGATTTTCTGAATTAAACTCATTTGGAAGAGAACTAGCTTAGTTAGTGACCTATTTGGAGACCTAATTAACCTAGAACCTAACCTAATTTTAGGAGCCTAATTGACCCTAGCCTAGCACCTAATTACCTAACCTAATTAACCCACCAAGTGGCCGGCCAAGGACCCAAAATTCTAACCTATTATGGTCGGCCAACTTAGGTTTTATCCCTTAGAAAAACCAATGCAAGACTAGATTTCATCCTAACCTAACAACCTATTTAGTTGCACCCACCTAACCTAAACCCTAGAACCTACCTAGCTGCCACCTAGCCCTCCTTATCCCTTCCAAGTTGGCCAACCAAACCAGCTAGTACTTATCCTAAGTGGCCGACCACCAAGATTATTTAGGAACCTAACAAAACACCACCTTATCCTAGCCCTCCATTCTAGATCTAAGGGACCATATCCTACCTATGCTAGCTACCCTAATGTAAACATGTTTATATCACATAAACTATCTATTTACGCGTGTTCTTAGGCATAGAATTGCATCACATACTATAAATATTGCATAACATGCATTATCTTGCATTTAGGTTAGTCTGTATAAAATGTAGGTTAATTATCTCCTTTTATGGCAAGGGATAGGGCAACTTGTTAATTGAAGCCTCAGATTGAAGATCCAATCATACAAATCTGATCAGGGCGACGATTGGAGTTCAACGACTCCAAGATCGCCCTAATTGGACATCCGTAGCACCAGATAGAGATTGAGGAACCCTAAAGATCAAGGGCCAAGATGGTGCCAATCCGTACTTCATACGACAAATCCGACCACACGAATGGGCTCAGATCGATGATCGCAACCTAATGGCATGAAAATCGATCCAATCCGACACCCATGGCACTATGTACAACACTTAGAAGATGGACAGCTAAGATGGCGACACGTGGCTCCATCCCAGCCGCCCAATCGGCCCTCAGGACCTCCGCTGCCTCTCCAAAGGGTTTCCAACACACATGTCGGCCACGTTCAAGCCTTTCGTGATGGATAAATCCATCACTAAAGGCCCTGAATTAATGTTTTTGAAATTAAAATCTCCAAGATGCCCCCACTCCTTGCAACTATAAAAGGAGACCCCTACCCTAAAAATTTCTCATCCCTTTCTTCTCCTCTCTCCCTCTCCAAAGCTTAAGAGAAGCTTGTCCCACACCTGGGATGCTCCTTAAGAGCTAAAATCAAGTTTTTGCCCCCGTTCCGGAAGTGGATCCCATGGCGACGACGACGTGCTGCCTCATTCTCGTTCTTTCGACTTCGTCCTCCTTCTTCCCGCCTCGTCCTTCGTCTTCCAGGCATCGCCTCTATCTGGCTCGTCCTCCAAGCATTCATCGAGGAGGATAACTTCTCTCTTCCTTCTTTTTCCACTTTCTAGAGTAGAATATTCCCGCTTTCTAGTTGTAATAGTTTTCCTCTTTCTACTGTAATCATTTCCTGCTTTCTTAGTTGTAAAATATTATTCAAATATCAAGTGATTGTTCTCTCTCTCTCTTATTATTTATATCGATTCCATCGTGATTATTTCACCTTTTAAACAAAAAATATAATTGCGGATTTTAAGATCGACATAGGCTCCCTGTGTTCGACCCAGAACTTCTTTACGGATTTTTCAGTATAAATTTTATCTGTTGAACGGATTTCTTTGCAACTCAAACTACAATGACAGGTTTTCGAATCCAACTCCGAATGCGTAGTTTTCCGCCCTCAACATTTTGGCACCGTTGTCGGGGAGGCAACGCTCTTTGATTCTTCACATTTTCCAACTTATGAATCGTTTACCTCACTTCTCTCCTTTCTTATTGTGATTGCAGGTACTCTTTTGAGACGAGCAAAAGTGGTAGATTGGAGCAAAGTGCTATTGAAGGTTTTGTAAGTTTACCCCTACCTCCCACCCATTAGTTTTCATTAAACCACGTAATAACACAAACATAAATCAACCTAGGTGTTCTTATAAATCCTAAGGTTAGTTTTGATTGTTTGTTTGACACCTACACCCACCTTACCCTCCGCATTTAAAAAGAAAAATTAAAAAATCTCACAGAGGTACACAACCTCATCTGATTTTCAAACTCAATCGGTAAATCGATCTTTGGAACCGATACACACACCCAAACACATAATCAAGTAGAAATCAGATTATATAATCACTTGTGTGCCTAATTAAGTGGTACAACAGGCTGATTGTTTGAGTTGATTATGCCGCACCACCTCAACTAAAATCAACTGATTAAGTAGCTGCCACATAGGTTCAACTCTTAGGGAATTACCTGGTACTCCACATTCTTTTAAGTTTTAAAGGAAAACATCTTTACCTGTGCTTTCAAAACTTGGTTTGCCAACAAAACTTGATTGAAAATACCTAAAGTTGAATCCTAAAAGCTACTAAGGAAGATTTGAACCCTAAAATTTACCGCATCAAAAATAATCTTGCTTGAAAATCACTGGTTGTGCACGCACACACACATCAATCAATCATTAAGGGCACAACCTAGATAAAGGGCCCATCACATTCCAAAGCACATTCAAACCTAACCCTAATTAAAATAGAGTAGATGTTGGCCTTAAGGATTCAACTCGCTCTTCAGAGCCCAGAACGAGATTATTTTCAATTAGTTTGTTTCTACTATTCAATCTGATGTTTAGCTAGGGGAGCAGAATCAAACAATTATGGCTGGGGGGTACACTAGGAATCGAAGGTGCAAGCCTAAGGAAGAACCTTCTCCCCAGTCCCTCCCTCTAACTGGTTGGATTGAACAGACAGAAGTAGATCAAATCGTTTCTTTATCTCAAGACGGGTTCTAGGAGTCTGTAGGTCTTTAGGCTAGCCCACTTAAGGACAGGTTTGATTGTTTGTATTTCACGGTGCCTTTTTTCCTCCCATCTATCATGAATCTTTCCACATTTCATACGCGTTCCCACTCTTTCCCTTTTGTTATGCCTTATCCCCAACATGATGATTATCCTGACTCGTACTGTAATTAACCATCTCTTAGTTAGGATAACTCAGATTGGGGATACAGTTCTGAACCTCCGTGTTCAGGGTCAAACCCTAAACACCATAATTGTGATTTCTATCCTTCTTCGAGCCACATCGACTATAGATCGCCACCCTTTCATGGATAACCTAATACGATCTATAATCAAGGAGGATACACTAATCCTTACCCATACCATAAATACACTACCTTTAGGTTATCACCACTTCTTGAATAACCCGAAATGACCTATTATTAGGGAGGGTATCACGAATCTCAATTCGTTAACTCCTCTACACTGATCCCAAACCTACCCAACCCTGAACCATGACATTTGGTTCAGGTTAACTAGGTTCAAGATAAGGTTTTGGCCAACTTGAGGAATACTATACAATCTTTAGAAGCTCGGCCAATACCTTGCACTGAAGAATTGGAGCCCCTGATTGAAATGATTGATGATCTGAACAAGTATTTGTTGGATTGGCTCCAAGATGTTAAGTAAGAACCTGGATGAGTTTCTACTTGGGAAGTTATAGAAATCGAGAATGAGATTTGTGGTTGCTTTAGTTCAATCTTGGGATGATTCCCAGGATGAACCCCCTTCAGGAGAGCTAATGTCAGAACCCGCTCAGGCACCTATTGGGGGGACACGTGTTATGAGGCTGACCAAATTGATCTAGAGCAACCAATTAAGGATGATCTGATTTCTTCACCTGAAATCCTTGAGCCGAGGTACGAGGAAACGTATGTCTCTATGGATCAAAAAGTAATTGATGATTTTGAGACACACATTAATACGGATTTAGATTTCTTTGATTCTGATGGTGAAGAATCAATTTGTGAAGTCTCACGTGGATTTACATAACACAATTTCTATGAGGCAACTGGGCCTGAGGAATCCGATAGATCATATGATGGCCCAAGAACTAAGGAAACTGATCTTATTAGGGCTTTATTAGGGCTTCTATGGCATATTCAAATCCCTGCATTAAGGATTCAATTCAACGCCCTAATTCTCATTTTCACCCCATTGAACTTACTGACATTCTATTTTTGAGATAACTAAACCCAAGTCAATTCTGATTCAGTCACATCTTTTAGACTTGGAAATTTCAGACGGGTGATTAATATACAGGAGGTTTCGGAATTTGACATTCTGAAGGAGGATAGGAGTTGGGAAATATTGATTTAGAAAGTTAACTCCAGAGGATGTAGAAGATTGAGTCTAAGGGATCCAATTAATCTGACACCATCAAACCAGGACCTTACGACATTTGTTCTGAGGATGTCCAACCCAAGCACACATTCATTGATTATCCTTTTGATCTCTAATTCTCTGTAACCCAACTTTTTGGTTTTGGGTTGCATCCTCATAAATTACAGGCCCGACCTCGCTTGCATACTAATTTTAGGTTCTGGGTAATTTTTATCCAGAACCTTAGATATACTCGACCATGGGGTATGGGTCTGCATCACAATATGGTCCACATATGTGGACATTTGCTGGTAGGTCTTAGGTTTCATCTTTTAATTCTGATTCTAATCGGCACTTGTGAATTCTTTATTTCTTTTTCTTTGTATAGTGTGCCTAGATGAAGGCACTAAATTTAGCACGTATACAGTTTCTATTTATCTCGAAGCGGACCCATCATTCATGTAATTCAGGTGCTTTCTACTCTACTCCACTCTGTTTCATGTCTTTTTAATACAATAAGGATATTGCATTAGATAGGCATGGGAGGGTGGATATTCATCTCTGAATTATTTCATTAGCTCCGTAGATTCATTTTGTTTCCTTTTTATTTATATAAAAAAAAAGAAAAAGGAGAAAAGAAAGAAAAAGAAGCAAAATAAATAAGCCACACTTTGCCGCATGAGTATGGCTGGCAAGTTGTGAGTGGTAACAGTTCATCGACTGGTTGTCCAGAACCCAGCTCAAGAAATGTACTAAAAATTCCAAAACACTTAAGAAGAAGCGGAGAAGTAGAATAAGCCAGGGAGATATACAATGGATTCACCCTTGTGTTGATCCCATAAAAAATAAAAGTAGGGAGAAAGCTACTGGTCGTATAAATACACCTTTAGGCAGAACTCTTTTTAAAGTCACCTAGGGGCATAGAAACCTGAAGTCCGTTCTGATTGCCGATTAACGAGTCTATCACTTTCACAATAAGATGCTCAGAACATAGGGTTCTCATCAAATCTTGGGTAGGTTGAGTGGCCGTAGAAAGCCGCTCTGTAACCCTGAACTCAAAAATCCAAAAAAAATTAGAAAAGAAGAAAAAGAGAAAAGGAGATCCCTCTTTGAATAAGGCGAGAACTTGAGGTGGTCTGCATTTTGGCAGATACCCAGGTGCTGTTGTGTCTTGACGATCGCAGCCTAACGGCATGAAAATCGATCCGAACCCATCCGTGCGGTCGGATTTGTCATCTAAAGTGTTGATTGGCACCATCTTGGCCCTTGATCTTTAGGTTCCTCGATCTCTGTCTGGTGCTACGGATGTCCGATTAGGGCGATCTTGGAGTCATTGAACTCTAATCGTCGCTCTGATCAGATACGTATGGTTGGATCTTCGATCCGAGGCCTCGATTAACAAGTTGCCCTGTCCCTGGCCATAAAAGGAGACAATTAACCTACATTTTATATAGACTAACCTAAATGCAAGATGATGCATGTTATGCAACATTTATAGTATGTGATGTAATTCTATGCCTAAGAACATGCATAAATAAATAGTTTATGTGATATAAACATGTTTACATCACACCCCTATGCCTATCTTTTGCAAGTCCCTAGCAAAACTACATGCTATTTATAAGAGAATTAAGTCGGATCTCTTGGGAAATAGTTATTTTCAACACTTAGGGATTTCAACTAGGACCTGAACTACAGAGACACAATAGCACCCGGGTATTTGCCAAAATGCAGACCGCCTCAAGTTCTCTCCTTATTCAAAGAGGAATCTCCTTTTCTCTTTTTCTACTTTTCTTTTTTTTTCTAATTTTTGAGTTCAGGGTTACAGAGCGGCTTTCTACGGCCACTCAACCCACCCAAGATTTGATGAGAACCCTAAGTTCTAAGCATCTTTTTGTGAAAGTGATAGACTCATTAATCGAAAATCAGAATGGACTTCAAGTTTCTACGCCCCTAGGTGACCTTAAAAAGAGTTCTGCCTAAAGGTGTATCTATATGACCGGTAGCTTTCTCCCTACTTTTATTTTTTATGGGGTCAACACAAGGGTGAATCCAATGTATATCTCTCCGGCTTATTATATTTCGCTGCTTCTTCCTAAGTGTTTTGGAATTTTTAGTGCATTTCTTGAGTTGGGTTCTAGACAACCGATCGATGAGCTATTACCACCGACAACTTGCCAGCCATATTCGTGTGGCAAAGTGTGGCTTATTTCTTTTATTTTTTTATTTCTTTTCTTCTTTTTCTTTTTTTTTTTTGTAGGAGGCTTCCCTGGTCTAGGATTTACCTAAAGGCAGCAAGAAGAGAGTGGTCCTGTGACTAGGCTCTAGACAACCTACCTATGAGTTGTTATCCACAATAACTTGCCAGCCATATCACCCTAGAATGTTCATTAGCTACCCAATTTCCGTTAAAACTGCCGAACAACGAGTCAATGACGAATAGTGTGTAGATGGTTAGACTTGAAGTTTCCACAAATCAGAGGGCGAGTTGATAAGTTGTGTACTTATCACCCCAACTTATTTAATCAAATTAGAAATATTTTCATATTGGCAAGGACTCGAGAAACAAATCCACATTTTAGTGGATACCCGGGTTGATTAAGTCCAAAGACTTGAAGGGTCTTCGTGTTTAAATCATACAGTTTTATTTCCTAAGATTGAAAATTTTCTACAGCCCAAGTTCTCTTTCCTAATTCCATAATTTTTTTTGTATATAAATAAAAAGAAAACAAAGCGAATCTACGAAGCTAACAAAATAATTCAAAGATGAATATACCCCTTAGAATTTAATCTAGGCCATCCAAATTAGTGATCCTAGGCACCTTAGATTGACTAATAGGAAGCCACCTAGATTCCTATAAAAGCACCTACCACCCCCCACCCCCCCGCCCGAGATCATAAAAAATCTCCACTTAGTTTTCCTACCTCCACATGGTCTCCACCTACTAGAACTAGTGCTTCTTCCACGCCACCTTTGGTGATCCTGGCGGGTGCGCATTCGCAACCATGTTTAAGCCATCACTTCAAACTTCGCCTTCAAAGCCTTACTCTGCATTTCTTATAGTCTAGTTCTAGTTGTAGTAATTTCATCATTATGGAAACATTCTACTAGTTTTACTTGTGCGAAACTTCTTGTCATACCCAATAAAGTTCTAGTAGTTATTTTTCAACTTGTCTTCAAGTTGTATGCTTTCTATTAGTATTTATATTATAGTTCTAGTACTTAGTTAGAAGTCGCATGCTATTAAATTTTGTGTTAGATCTAGTTCTAATAAGCATCCTACTTGTTATTCGATCTACTTAGTTAAGAATATGACTTATTCCAACTACCTTCCTACAAACAACTCGGACTCTGTTTTTGAGAACCATGATTTCCATATTTCACGAGTTCGATTTATAAATCCAAGAGTTTTTGTATGCACTTACTACAACAAAAAGCAATTTTTTTTTCAATCATACCCGCGAATAGAACATAAATCTTTTGATCGACCAAACATTGCAAATAAGGAAGTCTAGTTTTCAAAGATTAATCGATCAAATTAAACCTTTAATCAACCAGAAGATGATCAGGACAAGAAATTAATCGATCAATCACTATTTTGATCAACCAAACATTAAATCTCATCTACTAATTAGTTTTAAATTATTACCAAATCTATACGGATTTCAAGTATAAATAGGACCTCTTTGCATCCTTTTGCAACACTCACTTCAAAGCACATCTCTAAGGGAAAAAGTGCTCCTACTATCTCATTCTAAAGTGCTTCTACACTCATTCTTTTACGCTTTCCTAAGCACTTCAATATGAGCTGCTATAAAAAATTTTGGTTTAATTTCTTTTGTCATTTGAGGTTTGTTAGGTTATAAAGTTATATACTTTTATTTCCATTGGTTTGATTTGTTATTGTTGATCTTCTCTTCAAGTGTACAAGAGAATGGTTGTTGTAAGAGGTTGTGCCACCCTTATTTTAAGTGGTGCATATTAGTGTAATGAATAGCTCTGTCTAATCGAAAAAATCTTAAGCTAAAAAGCTTAGGTAGTGGTTTTTACCCGAAAGGGTTTCCACTATTGTTGAAAGCGTTTTGCATCAAGTATTAAGAGATGTCTGTTGTAGTACACAAAAAAATGCAACAAACACTTAAATTTATAAAACTCGAAATTGATGTGAGTTCGTGGTCGTTCACAGGGAGAAAATTAGCAATTTTAATCACTAATCACAATTATGAGGGAAGATATGCAAATATATTCAAAATGATGCTCAATGTACATATCAGAATAACAATAAACCAGAAATGAGTGTGCAGAAAGATGGGGTTAAAATGGTGATTTGAATCACCAAATTAACCCTAATATTTAAGCTCAACAATCAACTCAAATAATTAAACAATAATCGTAATCAAATATTCTAAATATCCACTGCAGTATCAGAACAGAACCAGTATCAAGCCAATCCAACACCAAGTCAGACGACAGTGTAAGGCTTAAGATGCCTTAACCTCAAGGCACCAAGGCATAGTAGATAGAGGCACAAGGGCCTCTCCAAGGCTCAGTAGCAACTAAGTATTGAGAGAGGAGAGGGAGTGTATGGATATTGAAGCAACAAAACCCCCCTCCTCCCTCTCAGAGTTTCCTTCCTCAGAACCACATCGGACCCGGGTACCCGGGTTAATCGGATCCAGCCCAAACCTGTGGGAGTGATCGCAAGCGAGGGTGCGTGAGGGATCACATGCGTTTGGGCATGAGTGGGGACCTCATCCCTGTGCATTCAGAGGCAAACAACTCAGATCAGAATTTCCTTTATGCGCGATCGAGCTTTTATCCCACACAATGTGGGACTAAGTGAAGAGTGCTTCTCCTTGCGCTTCCGATGAGAACCTCATCATGAACCCTAACTAGCACATTTTGACCAAATAAATTGAACAAAAGCTCCTACATAGCCTAAAAGAAGGCCTAAATCAAGGAATTATGAATCTAAGAATAAAACATTATACAAGGGGTAAAACTGTAATTTTACCATTGTAGTGCATGAATGGGATTTCTAAGGGTCTAAAAACAGGTCAAGTGGACTTAATAAGAGAAAAGTGGGATAATTTGGTCAGAAAAGGGTTATAACAAAATCTAGGAATTAAATGGCATTCTCTAACCCTGAAACAAACCCACTTTAATTCACGAAGTTTCAGGCAAGATAAAAATCAACCAAACCCACTAAAATTCATGGAAAAATATCCTCTAGGGATTAGAACTTTCAATTTGGCTGTTGAAACCTGTTTTGACCTAGATTGAGGACCATACCCAATTTTTAACCTAATTTGGGTTTCTATGCAAAATGACCAGCCAAACATGGTTAAACCTAAAATCCAACTTCACCATTGGATTCCTTAGGTTCAAATTAGGCTGGTACCAAAATTTGGACCTAAGGAAAGGTCATCTTGACCCACTTTGCAATTTAGTCCTCAAAATTACTTTCAGACCCTCAACTTTTTGAAACTCTTACAAATACCCCCTTTCTTTCCCATCATTTTCTTCAATCTGGTCCCTCTTCCAGCCGCTGCACAGGCCACACCTCCGGCGACTTTGCACGGAGGATGGCGCCGCGCATGCATGGGGAGCCGACCCAGATTTGAAAGGGGAGCTCCCTACGAAGCCACCTACCGCATGGGCTGGCTCCCATGCCCTGTCGACCGCCATACCTCTCGTGCGAACGCATGAGAGGTATGGGTATCCGTCTACCTCAACTCCGGCGAGACTTTTCCCGCCACTCTCACGCATTTCTCGACCAGCCCTCACCTATTTAAGGAGCAGCACTCCTCACCACATCCTCCAAGCTCCATTTTGGCCCAAGAATCCCCTCCAATTCCTCTCCTCCCTACTACGGCCATTCGCCCAGAGCCTCCGGCGACACTCCCTCTCCTCTCTCATTGCCCTGCCACCATACCAGTGGCAGGGTTACCTCCGCCGTCTTCCGCCACGCCGCGCTGTACCAGCGGGCACCCTCCAGCCCCTTTTCCTCGTCATCGTCTCTTCCCCTGGGTGCCTTTGTCTCCATCGATGGCAGCACCGGTCGCTCACCACCTCCGCATCCCCCCTTCACTCTAGACTTATATTTAAGCTCTCCTTACTCTCCCTTGTATTTCCCTTCTATCAATTGGTTATTTCGACTCCTCGACAGCACTATCCACCATCTCCATCTCCACCTCCAACCACCAACTCCGACGAGGCCATTTCACCACCACAGACAGTTCCACCCTCGCCAACCAGTCCCTGAGCTTCACCTCTACCCACTGATCATCTTGCGACCCTTCATTCACCGTGCCAACCACTGTCGCCTCCCCCCGAACAAACCCACTCACACAGACTCAGATCGACCTGGGCACGCATGCCTAGGTATCTCTGAGCCAAGCTGACCACTGCAGTAACTTCACCACGCTCTGGCGAAGCCTGCCGAGCATTTTCACGTGGCCACGAGGCCGTTTGCGTACTTTCAGGTCCTGTGCCTCCGCCGCCATTGACCCGAGCTTGGTGCAAGCTCGCGAGCAGCTCCAAGCCCTTCCAGCTCTAGGAGACGCGCCCAGGTTGCGCAAAAGACTTTCGTGCACAACTGCAGGTCTTCAATTGGCAGCGAAGACCTCAGCTGGAGCGGCTATTGCTCTCACTCCCTACTGTGGGCGCGCGAGAAAGGAGGGGAACAGATAGTCCCACCTCGGGCATTTTCAAGCGCCCCACGACACATAAAGGGAAAAAGTGACTAAGGCTTATCGCCTCAGTCACACGAGGTAAGGTCCCTCTCACCTGCTCACCCAGCCTCATCCACGACCACCCCCCGCAGACCTGGCCCGGCCCGTTTACCTAAGCTGTGCACACCTCGCCCACCACCGCACGCCAGTGGGCCTAGTCCCGGGTGCGTTACCCAACCTGCATACCCGAGTAGGCTCTGGGAGAGATAACCTAGAGTGAAACAAAGAGAAAGAGAGATGCAGGGAGGGTAGGGGTTAGGTTTTGCCTAACCATATGCCTGTGCAGGGAACTGAAGAAGAAGAAGAAGGAAGAAGAGGAAGCAGAAGAAGCAAGGAAGGAGCGGCCGAGGACTTAGCCGCACCAAGGAGCTAAAGCAGAAAAAGAGGAAGAGGAGAAGCAAACTGAAGAAGAAGGAGACGCAACTCAAGAAGGAAGAAAAAGAAGAAAGAGCAAAAGCTGAAGCAGAAGAAGAGGAAGAGCTGAAGCCAAAGGAGGAAGCTACAGCCGAAGAGAAAAAAAAAGAAAAAGCCAAGAAGAACCCATGCACTATAGCAAGTGGCTACTTAAGGCGTCTGATTCCTAGAATCAAACGTCTGGAGATAGAAAGAAGAAGAGAAAGAAGAACAAAGAGAGAGAGAAGAAGAAAAAGAGAACATTTTATTTCTCTCTAGTTCTTTTTGTAAAAGAGTGTATTATTGTAAATTGTTATTTTCTATGCTTCTAAAAATCAAGCTTGCTCCCTAAGTTCGACCTCGGAGAATTTTAATATTCGAGTAATAAAATCAAATCACACACTGGTATCTCACCAATTTTTGGCGCCGTTGCCGGGGAGCAACGGGCATTTTTAGAAGCTTCAAAATCATAATTTCTGATTTTATACTGACTTGATCTCTCTTCTGGTTGTGCAGGAAAGGCAAGAAAGGACAAGCAGCCGCACAACAACCACACCAGGGACAGGTAACCTTCAGCCCTCCCTCTTGAGCCCCTTACATTCTAAAGAGGAAAAAGAAAAGAAAAATCAATCTAGGGCTACCTGTCTTCTGTACTTGGTAATTCACAGAGTTGCCTGATTTTGAATTTCAACACACTTTAGCTACATATCCACTTAAGGTAACTAGGGCTAAAATCTTCTTACTTGAGCCCTAGTTGCCCATTTTTGAGGTAACTAATTGGACCAACTAGAGCCAACCTAGGATTCCAAGATAGGGTTTTAGAGACACAACTTCTAAACAAAGAACTGAAAATTCCAAAAGGAGGTGTGCCTAAACCATTGCTTGAAAAGATCTATTAAGAGAAACCCTAAGAAATTCGACTCTTAATTCACTTGAACACTAAAAGAAAGGACCTAAGAAGAACTCATAGGAACAAGAGGTGAAGTTGATCCTTTGGATCAACCAACCTTTAAATTAGGTCACTTTTTCACACAAAAGGCTTAAAGTTCAAGTGAAACCCTAAGCACCTTGATCTTAATTAAAAGTGGTAGACTTAAGAGGTCAAGGTCCCCATTCTGGTCTACCTGGAATATCAGTGACAAGAGAGGTCAGGTGGGGGAAACCCTGTAACCCGTGGGGGCGCTCTACCGTGTAGGGGTCTTCGCGGGACTCACCCTCTCTGGCTACCAAGGTAATTCTCAGGTGGACGACCTTCTGATCAAGGGGTATCATCCGCCCCGAACCTCTATAGTCACCCAACATATTTTGGGTGTCTTGATTGGGTCCAACACGTTCTAACCTCATCCAGTCCATCAGTGCATGTTTGGTAGGAGGTCCTTGAAACCTCCTCCTGCAATCTACTCTCCTCGAGGCCAAGCCTCGGCTCCCTTGTTTGTGCAACAACCTCTCCACATGGACCTTTCTTCCGATTCTAAACCTAGTTCCCCTTCTTCTTCCATCATGGCTCAGCCTGTTGAAGAAGAGAATAATCTTGAGCACCAGCTCCATCATCTTAATGATCTCTTCCAGAATTTTATGAACCCACCGCAGCGCCCCATGATGCAAGATCACTATAATCCCGCTGCCGTGGAAATTGAGCCTCGAGTCAGAATCCCGACTGGAGGACCTGATTCTGAATTGAAGCCCAATATGATTCATGCCATACCTAAATTCTATGGGTTTAACTCTAAAGATCTCTTCCAGCATATCAAACACCTTAAGCATCTAGCCCAAACCTTCGGGTCAGATGCACAAAATCGGGATATCTTACTCATGAAGATGTTCTCTTTCTCCCTTATGGACAAGGCGGCTCATTGGTTGCAGACACAAACCCGCCCGATCAACACCTGGGAAGAACTTCAGTCCGAGTTTTTGAAGAAGTTCTTTCCCGTTGATCACACAAACGCCTTGTGCCATCAGATTACTCACTTCACACAGCAAACGGGAGAACCTCTTCATGAGGCATGGGATCAATTCTAGGATCTCATGAGAAAGTGCCCCCATCACGGAGTTCCTAAATGGGAACAAGTCCAGTCTTTTTACCAGGGACTCCGTGAAGATATTAGATTGTTCGTCAATGCAACTTGCGAAGGAAATATCATGGGTCAACATGAAAACACCGTGTGGGAGAATCTCGAGAATATGTGCGAGAACTCCATCAACAATGACTCCATGGGATTATTCGACCGGACGAATACCCACACGGCGACGAATCTTAGGGGAGCACATGAGATGCAGGGCCTGTCCGCATCCGTCGACTTGGAACTAATGGCCAGTCGGTTGGACAAGGTCTCTATCATTGAGAAGAAGGTGGACGAGCTGACTCAGCACTTGCAGCGAGACACCTCTACGCAGAACTCCTTCGCACAGCCACCTCCCGCAAGGGAAACTGTGCAGAACATTTTCCATCGACCTTCTCCTGGGATGGATCCATATCCACCCCCATCTAACTCCAGGACCGGAGGGACCTCTGATCCTTTCTATTCTTGTCGGGGGAACTCTACTCCCCCATTGTCCGACTTTCCTGAGGCTCCTCAGACCTGCGAGGACCTCAACGCCATCTAGAATGACCCATTTTCCAACACCTACAACCCTGGATGGTGAAATCATCCTAATTTCTAGTGGGCAGGAAATTCTCAGAACCCAAGACCACCCTATCAGCCCCGTCCACAAGCCCCTCATCCTTATCAGCCGCCTCAGCCTCGACCCAACCCCACTTATCCATCCGGGCCCAACCAAGACCAAATGTCCCTCATCCTCCAAACTCTGGCTGACATTCAAAAAACGAATGCGGCTATCCAAAAACAACACAAGGACGAAATCACAGAGGTCTGCAACCAACTCGCCCAGTTGGCGAATTCTAGCCAACTGGGCACTCTTCCTTCACAACCTCTGCCAAACCCGAATAACGTGCCGACCCAGCGGCACGTTATGAACCTGAACCCAGGCCGATCACACTTGATCTATCAGGCCCCTTTTGTTCCATCACTTGACGGGATGGAAGCATCAACCTCCTACGTGGGTTACCAACAGCAGTAGCCCATCTTACCAACCCCCAACCAGAACTAGGTAGGATTAAATTCTGTAACAACCCGTAGTGGTAAAGCAACCCAAGACCCACCTTACCCAGACCACTCCAAGCCTGGTGGTGACCCAAACCCTAGGATAGTTATCCAAGATGTCCCTATCCCTATCCCAGATCAAAAACCTGGACCTATCCTAGAGGAACCAACCAAGGTTCCATTTCTTGAGGCCTTAACCAAGGGAAAGAGGACAGCTAAACCTGTGGCTCCTGAGGAGGACCTGATCAAGCTCTTTGAGCAGGTCCAAATAAACATCCCATTGATGGATGCAATCTACCACGTATCGGCTTACGCACGATTCTTGAAAAATGTGTGTACACCCCAGCGTAAGTCGTGAACCAAGAGTGGTAGTTCGATTGTACTATCAGAGCAAGCCAGCTCTGTGATCCTAAGTAAACTCCCACCCAAGGCAAAAGACCCAGGCACTCCCCTGATTTCATGTAAGATTGGTGAAACCCAGTTTGATAGAGCATTATTAGACCTAGGTGCCTCCATAAACCTGATACCCACATCCCTGCTTAACCACCTAGAGGAATCCAAGCTTAAACCAACTGAGGTGACATTGCAGTTAGCTGACCGATCCATTAAGTCACCTAAAGGAGTTCTTGAGGATGTTATTGTTAGGGTGTGGGATTTCTACTTCCCTGTAGATTTTATAGTTCTAGACATGGATGCACCTGAGAATCCAAGGGAAACACCAATTATACTAGGAAGACCTTTTCTGGCCACTGCAAGGGCCAACATAAGTTGTGAGGAGGGCCAAATAGAGCTGAAATTTGGGAATCAGACTCTCAAGATTGATATCTTTAAGGCCCAACAAGGGATTAATTGCGATGTGGTAGAGCAAATTTGTGATATCAGAGCCGTAGTTGATGAACCGCAAATTGAGGACAACATGATTATCCCTCATCAACCACAAGAAGATCTAAAATCGCAATTAGAAGAGTCAGAACTTGATCTAGACAAACCCATAACTCCTACCCTTGTTCCCCACACCCACTCTAACCCACCCGCTGCTGCTGATAACCCTGTTCTAGAACTCAAGCCCCTTCCTGATCATTTGAAATATGTCTTTTTGGGTTCCAATCAGACACTTCTTGTGATTATAAACTCCAAACTCACCCCTGACCAGGAATCCCGTCTGATTGTTACTCTCAAGCAGCATCGTAGAGCCATCGGTTGGACTCTCGATGATTTGACTGGAATAAGCCCCTCTTATTGCACACACCGCATCTATTCCGAAGAAGGCACATGACCTTCGCGTGAGATGCAGAGACGTTTAAACCCCAATCTGCAGGAGGTCGTGAAAAAGGAGATCATTAAGTGGTTAGATGCAGGGATCTACCCGATCTTCGACAGTCGCTGGGTGAGCCCAATCCAGGTTGTGCCTAAGAAGGCAGGGCTCACCACCATCATGACTAAGACCGGAGAGGTCATACCTACCCGTATAGCCAACTCGTGGAGAGTCTGCATAGATTACCGAAGACTCAATGCCTCCACGAAGAAGGATCATTTCCCACTACCGTTTATTGATCAGATTCTCGAAAAACTAGTGGGAAATAGATTCTTCTGCTTTCTTGATGGGTACTCCGGTTACAACCAAGTGGCGATTCATCCAGAAGACCAAGAGAAGACCATGTTCACCTATCTCTTCGGGAAATACGCATTCCGGAGGATGCCTTTTGGTCTCTGCAATGCACCCGCGACAGCGATGCATGCTTGCCATATTCTCTGATATGGTAGGTGATTATCTGGAAGTCTTCATGGATGACTTATCAGTTTTTGGGACATCATTTGATGATTGCCTCCAGTACTTGGTTCACATACTCAGGCGATGCATTGATGTAAATCTAGTTCTTTCCTGGGAAAAGAGCCACTTCATGGTGCCTGAGGGGATTGTCCTGGGACACTTGATTTCTGAGAGAGGCATCCAAGTGGATCGAGCCAAGGTTAACTTGATTTCCAAACTTCCCATGCCTAGCTCGATCAGGGACAACCAATCTTTTCTGGGGTACGTCGATTTTACTGCTGTTTCATCCCTGATTTCTCAAAAATCGTGTGCCCCCTGACCACTCTTCTCTCCAAGGATGTGCCTTTTGAAATTTCCAAGGAATGCACTCAAGCTTTTGAGATCCTTCGTGACCGAGTCACCCAAGCCCCAATCCTACAGTCCCCTGATTGATCTCAACCCTTTGAGATCATGTGCGATGCATCTGACTTCGCTGTAGGAGTGGTTCTGGGGCAAAAGATTGACGGGAAACCTGTAGTCATCTACTACACTAGCAAGACACTTGACGAGGCTCAGCGTAACTACACAGTTACGGAGAAAGAGCTGCTAGCTGTAGTATTTGCCCTTGAAAAGTTCAGATCTTATCCCCTGGGTTCCCATGTTATAATCTACTCGGATCACATAGCTATGAGGCATCTCCTTGCGAAGAAGGACACGAAGCCTTAATTAATCCAATGGATCTTGCTGTTGCAAGAATTTAACCTCGAGATTCGCGATAAAGCGGGAAGACAGAACGTGGTAGCTGACCACTTGTCCCGCCTTCCTTCTGAGATCATCGACCCTTCGGACCAATCACGGAGCATTTTCCTAATGAGCACCACCTCTTGAATATTGGTACTGGGCTTTCATGGTTTGATGATATAGTAAACTATTTGTCATCACACCAGATCCCTTCTGATTGGCCGAAGGCCAAGAAAGACAAGTTGCGTTCCGATGCCAAATATTACATTTGGGAAGACCCGTACTTATTCCGCATAGGTGCTGACCAAATTATCCGGTGATGTGTCTCGGAGGTCGAAATCAATGACATACTCTCTTTCTGCCATGACCAGGCATGCAGTGGCCATTTTTTTGGGCATAAAACCGCATCGAAAATCTCCAGTGTAGCTTTTACTAGCCCATTATCTTTAAGGACTAATACAGTCACTATAAGGCATGCAGCCATTGCCAACTTTGGGCAACATGAGCCATCGTGACATGATGCCTTTACAACCGATTCTTGTATGCGAGATTTTTGATATTTGGGGGATTGATTTTATGGACCCCTTCCCTATCTCGGATGGCTTCGAGTACATTTTACTCACTGTTAACTATGTGTCTAAATGGATCGAAGGCATTCTGGCTCGGACCAATGATCACAAGATCGTCATCAAATTCATTCATCAGAATATCTTCTCACAGTTCGAGATTCCTCGTGCAATCATCTCTAATGGAGGGACCCATTTCACCAACGCTTAGTTCAGGCCACTGATGACCAAATATGGGGTGTCATACTGAATCTCTACTCCTTACCACCCCTAGACTAATGTCTAGCTGAGCTATCAAATCGGGAGATCAAGAAAATCCTTCAAATTACTTTTCGACCTGATAGGAAGGATCGGTCATCCCGACTTCCGGAAGATTTGTGGGCTTATAGGACTACCCACAAGACCCAATTAGGCATGTCTCCTTTTAGACTAGTGTACGGGAAGGCATGTCACCTCCCCGTCGAATTGGAGCATAAAGCCTATTAGGAAGTACGGAACTGCAACCTAGATCTTTCTAAGGCTGGAACCCACAGAAAGCTTCAGATAAGCAAGATTGATGAATTACGCCTTGATGCATATGAAAACTCACAAATCTATAAAGAGTGGGTTAAAGTCTTTCATGACAAGAACATATCTAGAAAGATCTTTCACCCTGGTCAAAAGGTCCTACCCTTCAATGCCCGACTTAAATTGTTTCCTGGAAAACTACGATCCAAGTGGGTCGGACCATATCTTGTCCGACAAATCTTTGGAAATGGAGCCGTTGAGATCAGTCCACTCAGCCATGATTCCGAACCTTTCGTCGTGAAAGGTCAGAGACTCAAACCGTTCATTGACGTGACCAATACATATTTGGCTGAGTCATCATTTATCCTCCATTCTCCCTGAGCTCATTATGCCCAGCCGATGGCGTAAAACTCAGCGCTTAACGGGAGGCAGCCCGTCATTCTTTTGAAAACCCGAAACCTTTTCTGACATTTCTTTGCACTTTAGGTTCATTCCTTAGGACTGCCGACTCCAGCTCAGGTACTCGTACCTGAGATTAAAAATCGCCTGCAACAGTCACTCGACCCATCCACTCACCCAATACATGTCCTAATGCATAAACCAAGCTAAATAAAAACCCACCTAATTTACAATGACATTGCAAATCTTATGCATGGGGGGGTATGAAAGTGCAATGAAAACTCATAACGAGAAAAGGTTTCAATAAAAAGATCACATATGTCAAAAAAAAAAAAGTTTGGGAGGAGGGAAGAAAGTATTAGTGAGCTTTACAAAAGGAGGAGGAAAAAGCTAGATGCTAAAAAGGAGCACAGAATGAAAAAGAAAAGGGATAGTCATTAGTAAGAAATTAAGGAATTAACCAAAGTTCTAGACCACATTAAAGAAAAGTAAAGTGAAAGTGCACAAAAAGATTAGTAAGAACACTAACCGTAGGCCTTCCTGGCTAGACTCTTAGTACTCGTTAAGATCTAGATATTCCTAAAGAGGTTGAGGAAAATGAAAAGCTTAAGTATTAGGTCTAAGGCTTAGGGAGTATTCGGCCTCGTTAACTAACCATTGATTTACGGCACTCGGTAACCTAAGCACCCAAATTCACACACATTCCGGTTCAATGAACATAAATATCAAAACCACGCAAAAGCATTTCAAATGTTCTGAAAATGTCACCTAGATTAGGAGCAGCCGATCAACACAAGTTGATTTGGACGAGTTCCCGGCACGGAGAGGTGGAAAATTCCCCTCGAAGATGCGAAACAACATATCGTCTCCTTGGTGCTTGTCTCCTAGGATATTTACATATCCTACTGGGGGCATGTAAGCACTCTGCTGATTCAGATTCCATGGATGGCATTATCACGAAATGTCAATTGCTAGGGTCTAAATTCGACCACGGAATGCCATGGGCGGGATTATCTCGAAATCTCGAAAACCAAGGTTCTGGGGGTTACCATGGGCGGTGCTATCTCGAAGCATCAATTGCCAAGAACCTTTGAGGATTGATGATGGGGACGAGGAATCCAATACAGATCGTGTTGTGAAGCCAATCCTAAGCTAGAATTAAAAAGAAAAGAGAGAGAAAACTCTCCAAACAAATAAACCCTCTGTCTCTCTCTTACAAAGTGCACTGCAAATTGAACCAAGGCTAAAAATGTCTCAAGCACAGGTGCTTTAACCGCAGAGTCCAATAAACCTTAGGGTAGTTCCTGTGAGCCTTAAAAACCTTTGCTAAGGACCGAGGCTAAAGCTAGACAGATCTGGATCTTGGTTGGTACTAGAGTACCTTTAGGCCCATGGTTGGCATTCTGACCTAATCAAAGAGACAAGATAAAGCACTTATCAAAATTAGTGAATGGAATTCAAGGTCTAAAACAGAGGTTAAAGCCTTAATATTTTGCTAAGGGACTAGCAAAACCTAGGCATGGGGGTATGATGAGAACCTCATCATGAACCCTAACTAGCACATTTTGACCTAATAAATTGAACAAAAGCACCTACATAACCTAAGGAAAGGCCTAAATCAGGGAATTGTGAATCTAAGAATAAAACATTATACAAAGGGTAAAACTACAATTTTACCATTGCAGTGCATGAACGGGTTTTCTAACGGTCTAGACACAAGTCAAGTGGACTTAATAAGAGAAAAAGTGGGATGATTTGGTCAGAAAAGGGTTATGACAAAATCTAGGAATTAAATGACATTCTCTAACCCTAAAACAAATCCACTTTAATTCATGAAGTTCCAGGCAAGATAAAAATCAACCAAACCCTCTAAAATTCATGGAAAAATATCCTATAGGGTTTAAAACCTTCAATTTAGCCGTTGAAACCTGTTTTGACCTAGATTGAGGACCATACCCAATTTTTGACCTAATTTAGGTTTTTATGCAAAATGACTAGTCAAACCTAAAATCCAACTTCACCATTATATTCCTTAGGTCAAAATTAGGTTCGTACTAAAATTTGGACCTAAGGAAAGGTCATCTTGACTCACTTTGCAATTTAGTCCTCAAAATTACTTTCAGACCCTCAACTTTTTGAAACTCTTACAAATACCCCACTATCCTTCCCGTCATTTTCTTCAATCTGGTCCCTCTGCCACCCACTGCGCAGGCCATACCTTCGGCACCTTTGCGCGGAGGATGGCACCGCGCATGCATGGGGAGCCGGCCCCAGATTTGAAAGGGGAGCTCCTTGCGGAGCCCCCTACCACATAGGCCGGCTCCCATGCCCTGTCAGTTGCCATACCACTCGTGTGAACACACGAGAGGTATGGGTCTCCGTCTGCCTCAACTCCAGCGACAATTTTCCCGCCACTCCCGCGCATTTCCCGGCCAGCCCTCGCCTATTTAAGGAGCAGCACTCCTCACCACATCCTCCAAGCTCCATTTTGGCCCGAGAATCCCCTCCAATTGCTCTCCTCCCCACTCCGGCCATTCACCCAGAGCTTCCGGCGACACTCCCTCTCCTCTCTCGTTGCCCTACCAACATACCAGTGGCAAGGCTACCTCCGTCGTTTTCCGCCGTGCCGCGCCGTACCAGCGGGCACCCTCCAGCCCCTTTTCCTCATCGCCGTCTCTTCCCCTGGGTGCCTTCGTCTCCGTCAACGGAAGCACCGGTCGCTCGCCACCTCCGCATCCCCCCTTCACTCTGGACTTATAGTTAAGCTCTCCTTACTCTCCCTTGTATTTCCCCTCTGTCAATTTGTTATTTCGACTCCTCGACAGCACTATCCACCATTGCCATCTCCACCTCCGACCACCAACTCCGGCGAGGCCATTTCACCACCACAGACAGTTCCACCCTCGCCAACCAGTCCCTGAGCTTCACCTCTACCCACTGATCATCTTGCAACCCTTCATTCACCGCGCCAACCACTGTCGCCTCCCCCCGAACAAACCCACTCACACGAACTCAGATCGACCTGGGCACGTAGGCTTAGGTAGCTCTGAGCCAAGCTGACCATTGCAGTAACTTCACTGCGCTCTAGCGAAGCCTGCCGAGCATTTTGACATGGCCACGAGGCCGTTTACGTACTTTCAGGTCCCGTGCCTCCGCCGCCATTGACGCCGAGCTTGGAGCAAGCTCGCAAGCAACTCCAGGCCCTTCCAGCTTCAAGAGACACGCCCAGGTTGCGCGGAAGACTTCCGCGCACAACTCCAGTTCTTCAATTGGCAGTGAAGACCTCGGCTGGAGCGGCTATTGCTCGCGCTCCCTGCTGTGGACGCGTGAGAAAGGAGGGGTGCAGATAGTCCCACCTCAGGCATTTTCAAGAGCCCTGCAACACATAAAGGGAAAAAGTGACTAAGGCTTATCGCCTCAGTCACACAGGGTGAGGTCCCTCTCACCTGCTCACCTAGCCTTGTCCACGACCACCCCCCGTGGACCTGGCCCAACCCATTTACCTAAGCTGTGCACACCTCGCCCACCACCGCACACCGGTGGGCCTGGTCCTGGGTGCGTTACCCAACCCGCATACCCGAGTAGGCTCTAGGAGAGCGAACCTAGAGTGAAACGGAGAGAAAGAGAGATGCGGGGAGGGTAGGGGTTAGGTTTTGCCAACCATATGCCTGTGCAGGGAACTGATGAAGAAGGAAGAAGAGGAAGCAGAAGTAGCAAGGAAGGAGCAACCGAGGACTTAGCCGCACCAAGAAGCTGAAGCAAGAAAAGAGGAAGAGGAGAAGCAAACTGAAGAAGGAGATGCAGCTCAAGACGGAAGAAAAAGAAGAAAGAGTAGGAGCTGAAGCAAAAGAAGAGGAAGAGCTGAAGCCAAAGGAGGAAGTTGCAGCTGAAGAGAAGAGAAGAAGAGCAGCAGCAGGAAAGAAGAACCCATGCACTGTAGCAAGTGGCTACTTAAGGCGTCTGATTTGTAGAATCAGATGTCTGGAGACAAAAAGAAGAGGAGAAAGAAGAACAAAGAGAAAGAGAGAAGAAGAAAAAGAGAAGAAACATTTTATTTCTCTCTAGTTCTTTTTGTAAAACAGTGTATTATTGTAAATTTTGATTTTCTATGCTTCTAAAAATCAAGCTTGCTCCCTGAGTTCGACCTCGGAGAATTTTAATATTCGAGTAATAAGATCAAATCACACACTGGTTTCTCACCAGCTTCTTTCACAAGCAATAGCTGAATGGTGCAAGAAATTAAGGATGCTGGAGATGTTCAATCAATTGAAGCCCCAGGTGGGCTTCTGGGATCTATCCGCGTCAAGTGCAGGTTGCAACAGGGTGGATGATGGTCGGAGTGGAGTTGTTGTTATCGGAGAAGATAGTGGTAGCGACGGAGCTTCGATGAAGACTTGCACGCATGCAAACGGGCTAATCGCCCTAATTAGATGATTCAGAGGGATCGCTGGAGCACAGCAAATGCGATGGTGGTAGTCTTGTAGTGTTTGGTGACTGATGGAGGGCAGTCAGAGTTAGAGAAGGACTGCGGTGGAGGTTGTGTTCGACAAAGGGAGCGAGGGACCAATAAGCCCAACTAGGTTGGGGCTTTTGGTCAGTGAGGTACTGCAAAGGTGTAGGTGGTCGTGGCATGCGATTTTGTGCAGTGTAGCATTGACACGGGCTCATCGGAGCCCTTGCTGGTCGTGAGGAAGACGACAGAGTGGAGGGGTGAACAGTGGTTCAAACGAGGATCTAAGGGTGTAAAAATGATCTAGAGAGAAGAGGGAGAGAGTAGGGGACTTAGAGAAAGAGAGAGAGTGAGGGCACCCGGCTATGATGGGTCGAAGCCGGAGAAGGTGAAGGCGACAGTGACACGACGACAAGGAAGGAGAGGTGGAGAGCAGTCGTGCTTTGGCCGGCGATGGTCGCGAGGAAGAGGGAGGACATTGGGCCAGTCAATTTGACTGTTGGCCGACCAGAGAAAGGTGTTGGAGAAGCTCACTGGAGCTCAAGTTGCAGACGACTGGAGAAGAAAGAAGAGGAGGTATCTCAATCTTTTTCTGAGCTAAGGAGAACGATCAAGCATAGGGAAGCTTATATAGAGCTTCAAGACGAGCTCCAGATAAGGAAAATGGCTAATCTTGGCCGTGAAATCAGAGAGAAAGATCCCTGATTTCTTCAAGTTCATTCAAGCCGCATGATATGAATCAAGGTTCAAGATCTAATCCAAATGATAGAGAGATCTCTCAAGATCAACCCTCCAAATTTAGAGGGATTTGGTCTTGATTTGCAAGAGAAATCTCTCCGTGAATCTCAACTGAGGTGTGTTCCCACGTTTAATGGAGGTAGGGACCTAAATGAATAAAATGACTAAAAGTTAGGGGGTAAATGAATAAAATGACTAAAAGAATTCAAAATTTGAGGGGCTAAATGTCAAAAATAGAGTTTTAAAGGGCTAAATTGCAAACTAGGTTAAGATGGACTTTGATTCAGCCTAAACTTTGGCATTAACCAAATTTTGACCCAAGAAATCTAATGGTGAAGTTTTAGTTGAGTTTTGACTACATTTGACTGGGCAATTTGCATAGAAACCCAAATTAGGGTAAAATTATGTCTGTAAGTCTATTTTATGTCAAAATAGGTTCAGATTGTCAAACCAAGGGTACCAAACCTCTCAGAATATTTTTATATGAATTTTAGGAGGTTTAGATGAATTTTATCTTGACCAAAACCTCTTTAATTTAAGCAGGTCTGAAATTAGGGTTTTGTATGTAGTTACGATTCTTGAAAAGCGTGAAACCCTGTTTCTGTCAGTGTTGACCTACTTTATAGAATTTAAAGCTCATTTGACCTTCATTTAACCCCTAAGTGACCCCATGGTTAATCTGTGTTCATGATGTGCTGTTAAAATTACAGAATTGACCCTGATTTCATGTTCTTCTCTCAAATTAGAATGTTATGGAATTACGACCCTCCTATGATCATGTAGGAGCTTTTATCAATCAAAACTGACTAAAAGTGGCTAGTTATGGCCTATGATGGTGTTCCCATAAACTATAAATCTAGGTGCATTTACGTGATATGTTATGTGGTTTGATTAATTTTTAAAGTTCATTACAATCTTATGATCTACACTATTCACCCCCCCCTATGATATAGTTTATAGATTGTCTAGGCATCTACATTTGGTATCAAAGCACAATTACTGTCTAGAAGACATTAAATTCCTCTACTGACGTTTATGTTGAGGGGCAATCTGTCGTAAAACCACCCTTATTCAATAGTACAAACTATGGTTATTGGAAAACTAGGATGCAGATCTTCCTGGAATCAATGGACTATAAAGTATGGGATGTCATAGCATCAAAATATACATGTCCAGAAAAGGAGTACCAATTACGTCTAATCAGAAAAAGATGCCTACTCATAATGCTAAGGCAATGAATGCCTTCTTCTGGAGGTTATCAAAAGAGGAATTTAATAGAGTATTGACATGCAAATCTTCATTTGAAATATGGAACACATTGGAAGTTACACACAAGGGTACTTCAAAAGCCAAGGAAACTCAAATCATCCTCTTAACATAGAAGTAAGAGCTTTTCAGGATGAAGAAGGGAGAGACGATTAAGGAGATGTGATGGTAACACTATCATTCCCCATAACTAGCTTAAATTAGTTGGAATCAAGAGATAAAATGCTCCTGAATGATCGCCTGAGGATAGTAATTCCACTCAGATCTGTTTTAAGGAGAGAGCAATAAAATAGGGCTAAATCTACAATTTTAACATCACATCATGAATGCAGAATAACAACGAGGTCACCCAAGGGTTAATCGAAGGTCAATTGAGCATTAAAGACCAAGAAGTGGGTTCACACTAATAGAATAGGGCTTCACTGATATTGAGAACCGAATTACTACACAAAACCCTAATTATCAACCTTGCTTAAATTGAAAAGGTTCTGGTTAGGATAAAATTAATCTAAACCTCCTAAATTCATAGAAAAATATTCTAAGAGGTTTGGTACCCTTGGTTTGACCATCTGAACCTATTTTGACCTAGAACAAAGACTCAGACAGGATTTGGCTCTGATTTGAGCTTCTATGTAATTTGCCCATTTAAACATGGTCAAAACTCAAAACCAAGTTCACCATTAGATTCCTCAGGTCCAAAGTAGGTTATCACCAAAATTTGGACCCAATCAAAGTCCATTTTAACCTAGTTTGCAATTCAGTCCTTAAGATCTCTATTTCTCACCATCAACCCCCTAAATTTTAGATTTATTACATTTACCCCCCTAAGTTTCTCATCTTCTAAAAATCCAGGTCCTTGCCACCATTGTTGGGTCAAATCCTACACCGCCACCTTTGACCGACCTAAAACCCCAGCAAATCAACACCAAATCCCACCAAATTTGGTGGGATTAGTATTCAGATGGTGAAGAACAATTCAATCAAGATCTAGGACCCTGATTTGAAGCACAAAGACCATACGAGCTTGAGATTTTAGGGGATCTTTTTCCCCTGAAACCACGGACAAATCATGCCTCTTTCATCATCTAGAGCTTGGTTGCAAGCTCTATAAATACTCCCCTAAGCCCCAGCATCATTTTTAGCTAGGTTTAAGGCCAAAAACAAGCCTTCCTCCTCTCCCCAGCCAGCTCTGACCTCAGCTCCAGTGACCTCCTTCCCCATCCTCCCATGGCCTCTCAATAATCAAATTGAGCTTTTCCTCTGCTCCTGGTGGGCTAAAGCCAGGGCCTCCTAACCTCATCGTCGTCGCTATCCTCATCACCAGAGTTATCTTTGTCTCCAATGCCGACCAATCACAACCGATGCCATTCTTCCCCTTTCATCCATTAGAGTAGGTCTTTTCTTCTTCCTCATCCTCCCTAGATCTTCCCCATCTCCTTTACTTCTCAAATCGATCGTCGTTCGCCACTCTCCCCTTCCATCTTCCCCAGCGACAACGACGCCTCCACGAAGCCGCGCACTCGCTATAGCCCACCAAACTCATAACCAACACCACCACAACCTTCCTCTCATACTAGATTTCAAAAGCCCCAATTTTATTGGAGCTTTTGACCCTTGGACACCCCCATCGACCAAACCCACAACCCACGGTCATCTCCAACTTCATTCGACCACATCCAACCACGAAACACCTCGCCATCACCATCGTCACCCTCCTCACCTCATGACGACGCTCAGGAGCCTTCTAATTTGGGCTTGAAGCCTATATTTTTCTTTTTCAGGTGTCGCCAGAGCTTTGCCTTTCATCGCAGCCAACTATCGTGTCTCCACCGCCATCACCACCACTACCACCTCCAGCAAATGCGGATTAGCATCACAACACAATCCAGGCTTTCAATTGGCCATGGCATCAACCACAGCAGTAGCAATCGAGGAATTTCGCCACTGCAGCCACACATGAAGACAACGAAGAGAGACTAGGACGTTTAGTCCTACATCATGAACGAACATGACAGAAGAGTCGTATAAGTGGATTTCGTGCATTGGGCTCCTTGCCTCTTCATACGAGGGGTGAGGTCCCTCTCACTCTTGGCTCCACTCCTCGCTCACTATTCACACCCAGTAAGCTTGGTCCCCTGGTCTGGATTCGATTACCCGAATAGTGACCCAATTAGGAGAAAATCCGAGGGTGAGGGAAGATTTTGCCTTAGGCTTCGTGCCCTATGCCTCGAGATGCATGCCCATTCATGCCTAACACTTGGCACATTCTTGAGGTGCTTTGGCTTGATACTTAAGTCATCTAAGGGTTATGCCCGATGTCTGGTTGTGGCATTATTGAGATACTATGGACATATATGCCTATTATCTAACGTAGCAAGTGGTTCAAGACCACTGTAGAGAAATTGAATTGATTGCTACATTGGGATATGTGCTTGATTATGGGGATTAAGTGGTGATTCAAATCACCATTTTATAGTCCTTTCTCATTCTTTTTATCCCAATAATTTCTGAGATACATTTGTTATTATTAAACTTCATTTTGAGTAAAATTCTATTATTCATTGAATATCTTATTGTGCTTATTGTTATTAATTGTGATTAGTGTTGTGAATTCCATATTTGCTCCCTGCAAATGACCTCAGACTCACTTGTGTTTTCGAGTTTATATATTTAAGTGTTGTTGCAATTTTCGTCACTATACTACGATGCTATACTTTAAACGATGATTTTCGCCCATCAACAAGATGTACACAAGATTTATGGATATCATAAATTCCTTGAGGAATTTTGATTAAGAAATCAAGAAGGAAGCTCTAGTACGAAAGATCCTCCGATCCCTAACCAACGATTGGGAAACAAAGACCACTGCCATTCAAGAATCAAAGGATTTGTCAACACTACAACTGGATGATCTGATAGAAAGTTTGATGGCTTATGAAGTTCAACTTCAGCATATGAAGGAAAGTGAAAATGAAGGGGTAAAGGAAAAAGATATAGCATTAAAAGCTAACACTGATTTAGATAGATCAAGCAATGAAGACGAGGATGACATCACTCTCCTTTTCTAGAAATTTAGAAAATTTCTCAAAAACAAAAAGAATTGGAGAAAGAAGAAAGAAGAAACCAAAAAAGAAGCGGTTGTCTACTATAACTGCAAGAAGAAGGGGCACATCCGAAAAGACCATCCATTCCTTAAGAAAGAAGCTGAGAAAGAGAAGGCAAAGAAACCATTGAGAAGGGAAGGGAAAAAGAAAGCACTCAAAACCACTTGGGATGACTCAAACTCAAGCATAGAAGAAGAAGAAGAAACTTCAGGCGAGGAAACTCTCCTTCGACTTATGGCCCTAGAAACTGAGGTAACCTCTTTCACTCCTAATGAACTTCTAGAAGCTTTTTATGAATTACATGACCTTGCTGAATCCCTTTAGGTTGAAAATAAAAAGCTAGCAAAAAGTTTAGAAGATGAAAATACTCTTAAACACATATATGCATCACAAAATTCTGAGCTATCTCAAGAAATCACCTCACTAAAAGCCCACATAGACTCTCTAAAATTAGAACTTGATAAATTAGTCAAAGGCCTAAAGCATAATCTTCTTAGCATTAGTCAGATTTGTGATAAAGGATATAAAATTAGTTTCACATCAAGAGGATTTAAGATAAAAGTCAAACAAACAAAAGAAACTTTACTTAAAGGTGTTAGATATGAAGACATCTATATTGTTGACTTCGACAAATGCAACACCTATAATTGTCTAGTCTAGGAGGGTGAGGTTACCTCAGTTTCTAGGCCAAAGATTAATTTCAAATAGAATAAAATTGGTGACTCTTGTGAACTTGGAAAATTAACTAAAACCTCTTTTAAAGAAAAGAAGATGGCCAACACTTCTTAACCTTTGGACTTACTCCACCTAGATTTATTTGGACTCACCAAATTCGAAAGTCTAAGTGGTTGCCGCTATTGCCTCATCATTATTGACGACTTCTCTAGGTTCACCTGGGTATCATTTCTCAAAACCAAAGACTTAACTTCTAAGGAATTAGGTATACTTGTGAAAAGATTACAAATAGAGAAAGGATATATGATTACCAAGATAAGAAGTGATCATGGAGGAGAGTTTGAAAATTAGTAGTTTTCTAATTTCTTTAACCAATTAGGGATTAAGCAGGAATTTGCCTTTCCTAGAGTAGCTCCCCAAAATGGTGTAATTGAGAGAAAGAATTGGTCTCTGCAAGAGTGTGCCAGCACAATGCTGTGCAAGTCAAAGCTACCTTGATATTTTTGGGCCAAGGCAGTAAACACTGCTTGCTTCATCCATAATAGATCCTTAGTCAGACCAATCGTAAATAAAACACCTTTTGAGTTGTACATTGGAAGAACTCCTAGAATCTCTTACTTCAAAGTTTTTGGATGCAAATGTTTTATTGTAAACACCAAGGATAATCTTGACAAATTTGATGCTCGAAGTACCGAGGGGATCTTTCTAGGATACTCATCTAGAAGTAAAGCCTATAAGATTTTCAATAAGATTACATCTATTGTTGAAGAGACACTACATGCATTATTTGATGAAAGCCTATCTAAACCCAGATCTCTTACAAATCAAGATGATGAACATTTAAAAGATCCATCCTATGTACCAGAGGAAAACATAATGACTGATTTACGAAAAGATGTAACTTATTTGTGAGATCATCCTAAGGATTGGTGATTGGTGACTTATCCAAAGGAGTACAAACTAGATCATCACTTAATATTCTAGCATTTACAACTTTTGTTTCACAACTAGAACCAAAGAATGTAAAAGATGCCTTTAGTGATGAATGCTAGATTTTGACAATACAAGATGGATTGAACCAATTCAAGAGAAATAGAGTATGGGAATTAGTGCTAAGACCTAAATCACAAACTATAATTGAGACAAAATAGGTATTTAGGAGCAAACTTAATGAATTAGGGTAAGTAGTGAGAAATAAGGCTAGACTTGTGGCCCATGGCTACAACCAAGAAGAAGGAATAAATTTAATGAGACATGTACACCTATAGCTCGCCTAGAATCCATTCAAATGTTGATTGCTTTTGCTGCACATATGGGATTTAAATTGTTCCAAATAGATGTCAAGAGTGTATTCTTGAATGGATTCATAAAAGAAGAGGTCTATGTTAAACAACCTCTAGGTTTCAAGAATGGTGACCATCCAGATTATGTATATAGATTACATAAAGTCTTATATGGCCTTAAGCAAGCTCCTAGAGCTTGGTATGAAAGGTTGAAAAACTATCTAACAGAAAATGATTCTAAATATGGAAAAGTAGATCCAACCCTTTTCACAAAGAAAAAAGATAATGACCTATTATTAATCCAAATTTATATTGATGACATAATCTTTGGTGCTACTAATGACCAACTATGCCAAGAGTTTGCAAAGGTTATGCAGGAACAGTTCGAGATGAGCATGATGGGAGAACTAAATTCTTCCTGGCCTGCAAATAGTCCAACGGAAAAATGGGATATTTATATCTCAAACCAAATACACAATAGAGATACTAAAGAAGTTCTCCATGGGAAAGATGAAAGGGAAGGAGACACCTATGGCCACCTCAACACAACTCAAAAGCGATGAAACAAGTAAGTCAATAGATCAAAAAATGTATAGAAGCATGATAGGAGCTCTATTATACTTAACCTTAAGTAGACCTAATATTCTACTTTGCACTTGCTTATGTGCACATTTTCAAGTAGACCCTAAGGAATCACATCTAAATGCAGCTAAAACGATATTTAGATATTTAGTTCACAACTTAGATTTAGGGCTTTTTTATCCCAAGTCAGCCACACTCAACTATATTCGTTTTGTGATGCTGACTGTGCGGGTAGTCATACAAATCACAAGAGTACCAGTGGAACATGTCAGTTTCTTGGAAACTTTAGGGTCTCTTAGTTCTCTAGAAAGCAAAATTATGTCTCATTATCAACCACTAAAGCTAAATTTATTGATGCATCCTTAGCTTATTCACAACTTCTATGGATGAAATAAACATTAGAAAACTTCGGTCTAACCAACTAAAACAAAAAAAAATTATGTGATAATGCTAGTGCCAGTAATCTCTCCAAAAATCCTATGCAACACTCAAGAACAAAACACATAGATGTTAGACACCACTTTCTCAGAGACTTTGTACTAAAAAATAAGATCAACTTAGAATTCATACAAATAGAAAACCAGTTAGTAGATATATTCAAAAAACCATTACCAAAAGACAGATTTATTTACATCCATCGTGAATTAGGTCTATCATGGCTACAAGAACTATTAGAGAAATCTTGAAAAACCTTGTTTTACCTTATTAATCGACCAAAATAAGCATTTTTTTTTAAAAAAGAAAGGATGACTATTGATAGCAATAGTCATATGTGATTTATCATTAATTCAAAGCTAAAAAGCCATTACAATTATGCCAAAAAATGCATCCATAGGTCAAATAGAAAGAAAGCCTCCTCGCTCACATTCTCAACCCATGCTCAACCCCTCCTAAACAAGACATTTTGAGCCCACCAAACCATCCAAAGAATCGCAAAGATGAGCTTTCGGTTCCAAAAAGTGTCCCCCAAGGCAATCCATAATTCATCCTAGGTCAGCAATGATGACCATACGAACTTCTCCCAAACATCTCAAGTAAATGGGCACTCCAAGAACAACTGCTAAATATGATCCTCCTCTGTTGGACAAAGTGGGCACTGTTGGAGAGGGGTACCCATCAACCTCCGCCTGAGCCCCACGGTGATCAGCCCATTCCTCCTAACCAGCCATAGAAAAATCTTTACTTTTAGGGGAACTCGAACCAACCAAAGCTTCCCACATGTCTTGTCCTCCTCTGAAGGCATTGATAAATCTAGGAGCTTCTTGTATGCCTTCCTAGGTTGATAGGGGCCACCCTTCTAAGATATATCGTTAGAGCCCGAGCCCACAGAAAAGTCCCAGAGAAGAGCCTCCAGCTAACCTCTTTCCTCCTCGATCCAACCCACCAAAGGCCTATCCGAAAGAGGAATGGTTTAGGTAGAAGAATAAGTATCCCAACAGTTCGAAATAAAGGCATCCTTGCTTCTTGAAAGCCCATAACACTGGGGAAAGTGGGATGCCAAGGGCCCCAGACCCATCCAGTCGTCCGACCAAAACCTAAAAGCCCTACCACCCCCCAAGGACTGGGCGAACTGGTCCCATGTGAGCACCCAGTGCTGAAGTAACCGAGCTTCAGAAGGGAGACGTGGCACTAGGAACCTACTAGTTGTTCTCCAGACCCCATAGGAATCTAGAATAATATCCTACCATAGACTTCTCTCTCCTCACATAAAGTGGTCAACCCACTTAAGGAGGAGGGAGTCCCCAAATTCTGCCAGCTGCCACACCCCAAGCCCACCCTTCTTTGGCCGACAAATTCATGTAGCTTCCACTTCATAAGCTACATGAACTGCCGCTCAGCCTAGCGTCCCTTCCAAAAGAAGCACTTTCGCACCACCTCCAGCCTCTTGATCACCATCTTGGAGGACCTGAACATGAACAAGAGAAACATCGAAATAACAGAAAGGACAAAATTCAAAAGGATCAATCTACCACCTTTTGAGAGGAGCTTCCTCCACTCAGAAAGCCAAGCCAAAAGCTTCTCAAACAGGTATGTCCAGTTTGCATTCTTCATCCTCTTAGCCTTAAGAGGTAACCTGCAGTACTCTTGCTTGGGCTAAGTGAACTACGGTAATTTAGCAAAGTTACAAGTTCAAAAACTTGTCGTTGTAGCTTAAATCGCCCTTAGCACTCATGCATTTAATTTTTATTATGGAACTCGAAGGGGCTTAAGTCAAGGGAGTCCCAGTCGAACCATGAGGAGACTTGAATGTAATTGGGGCCTTGAATGCCTAGGTTGAGTTCCTTATTCTATTTTTTTCTTTCATTTTTTTTCTTATCTTATGAAATAGAAACTAACCTAAGACTAAACTAAATGCTTATCTTTTTTTTTTAATGACAAAGTGGGAAATTACCTAACTCATTTTTTTATCTTTTTCTCTTTTATATTTTTTTTGGCTTTTCAAAGTTGCGAAGGAAAGCGGGAAATGTATTTACAAATGCCAACTAAAAAGCAAAATGATCACTTTTAGGGTTTCCATTTTGTGATTTTTTTGGCTTTTCACAATAGGTATATTCACAAAAGTAACGGAAAACTAATTAAACATTTACTGCATGAAAGAAAAGAGAAACAATACTTGATATTGCAAAAGAAAATCCATTACACTAATGTTGGTAGAGACCTCTTATACAAAACTTGAAGGGAAATATATACAATCACACTTCACTCACTCCAACATTTGGTAGATAGAAATGACAAGATCAACATGGTGTGTGGTTTGGCGGGGTCTCTCTTTGTAGGAAAGGGATCCCAAATGGTGATGGGACAAAGGTTGATGTAGTTTTGATGATGGGGGTGATAAGGATTAGGTAAAAGGTCATCTAATGAAGGATAAAGTGCTCAAACTCCCTTTTGTGGTTTAGGTTTAAGGGCTCGGTGATGTTGGTGATGATATGTTCGTTGGTCCTAATGTTGGTGGTAAGGATATGGAGATGAAGATTCTATACTTAGGGGTGAATAAGGTTTGTTCCAAGGTGGTGTTCTCTATGGAATCAACTTGGTGTGCTCTATGGAATGGTGAAGGAATGGCCATAGGTTTAGGGTTCTAAGGATGGTAGTGGTGGTTATGGGATTGGGAGATGGTCCTAATGGTGGGGGAACTAATGGTATACTGTGTGCACTAGGGATTTGGTGAGTGAGTGAGTGAGTGTGATGGTAGGCATGCAAATGTGAAGTGGGTGAAAGGAGTGGTGATGGTGATGATGGTAAAAATGGAAGTGGGAGTGTGGGCATGTGAATGTGAGTGCGTGGGAATGTGTGTGAGTGATTTGGAGAACCTATTCATGCCATGTAGCATCAAGTCCACCATCCTCCTCGTCATCGTCAATCTACTGCAGCTCCTTCACCTCCTACCTTAGACACTTAGGCACAACAGGTCACTCCACCATGACAGACTACACCATAGCCAACACCTTCTTCTTCTGTGCAGTGATAACTTGGCCTTGGTGAACCTGAACCATCCTTTTCAGTGGGTCCTTCTAGCTCAGCCTCCATGGACCCCATGGATCTTGAGATAGATATAAATTTCCAGGCTAGCTTGGATGCATTTTTGGCCACTTTAGGATGATATATCTATTATATTTAGACATTTTATCATGATATCTCTATCTATGTCATTTCTACTTTCCAGCTAAAGACAAAACTTTATATTTATGTGTGCTTGATTTAACATTTCTACTTATATCATTTCTAGTCATTCAATTCTAGTTTAAAAAATTTTTCAATATGCTTTCTTTCCTCTTGTTAATAGAATACCAAAATAATAATTACATTCAAAAGGGGGAGAATAAATTATCATGTCTAATATTTTTTCTAAAACAAAAAGGGGGAGAGAATTATGCATAAAATAACATACTACATTTCTTGCTAAATGATTACATTTCTTGATTCAATTCTCTTAGAAAATTTATTATTCCCTCAGAAAATTTACACTTGTTATTTTGCACAATTATAATTTTGTTGACATCAAAATGGGGAGAATGTTGACACCTCGATTTTGATGAATCAAAATTATGTTTATCTGTGAACTAATCTTTTAGCTAATCTACCATGGATCTTGTCAAGCAAAGAGTACAAGTCCTAGAAAGATAGTCAAGTGTTAGATAATTTATTTTCTTTCTTTGAGTATAGAACTTTTGTACAGAACTTCAAATTTTATGATCAAAAGATGTTCACTGAATTTCGATTTCATAAGCATTTGATCAACCAAAAATAATTAGTGATTGACCAAAACATGTTGCTCGACCAATGTAAATCTTTTGATCGTCCAAACCTCGCAAATAAGTCTAGTTTTCAACTATTAATCGATCAAATTAATCCTTTAATCAACCAATAGATGATCGATTAGGACAAGAAATTAATCGATCAATCACTATTTTGATTGACCAAAAATTAAATTTCATTGACCAATCAGTTTTAAATTCCTACTAATATGTATGGATTTTAAGTATAAATAACAAACTTCAAAGCAAATCTCTAAGAGAAAAAGTACTCCTACTCGCTCATTCTAAAGTGCTTCTACGCTCATTTTTCTACGCTTTCCTAAGCACTCTGATACGAGCTACTATGAAATATTTTGATTCGATTTTTTTTCTCGTTTGAGGTTCCCTAGGTTATAAAGTTGTATACTTTTATTTTTGTTAGTTTGATTTGGGTCCCAAGTTGTCTGGAAGCCTCATTATTGTTGATCTTCTCTTCAGGTGTATATGAGAAGAGTTGTTGTAAGAGGTTGTGTCAGCTCATTTTTAGTGGTGCATATTAGTCAATTGACTAGCTCCGTCTAGTCAAAAAAATCCTAAGCTGAGAAGCTTAGGTAATGATTTTTACTCGAAAGAGTTTCCATTATAAATGCAAGTGCATTTGTGTGATATGTTTTGTGGCTTGATTAATTTTTAAAGTTCACTATAATCTTGCGATCTACAATATTCAACCCCCTCTAGTGTAGTTTCTAGATCTTGCAAGCATCCAAAGTGATGATTGTATTGCAAAGTGGGAAGGAAATCCAAAAGCCTGATGCTCCTCAATGATCCCCTAAATCTGAGACTTTAGAGGGAGAGAACAATTCTGAACCTCTTGAGACCCCTAAAGCCTCCCCCTCGTTCTATGAACCTAAGGCCCCTTTACTAGAGAGACTAAAGGATCCGAGTAATACAAGGCCCTTTTGTGATAAGCAAAAAGCTAGGATGGATGAAAGTTTGGAGACATTCAAACAAGTTCACATCAACCTACCTCTTCTAGAAGCCTTGAAGCAAATTCCATCCTATAATAAGTTTCTTAAAGACTTGTGTACTCAAAGGAGAATATCTAAGAAACAAGTCCCAACAAAGTTGTCTTGCCTAATCCCGTGAACTCAATAGTACAACATGGGACCTCACCCAAGCTTAAGGACCTAGGAGCTCCATACATCTCTATGATAATTAATTGGTGATCAAAGAATAGATGAGGCGCTCCTTGACTTGGTTGTGGGGGTGAATATCTTGCTGCGTTTTGTTTACAAATTATTTAGAGGAGGTGAGTTGAAGCCTAGTCCTATGATCCTCCAAGTAGCTAATAGATCACTGAAGAGATCAATAGGTTTACTTAAGGATATGCTAGTCAAAGTAGAAGAATTTTGCTTCCCAATAGACTTTCTGATTCTAGATACCGACCCCTCTAATCAACCTTCCAAATCCTCTATAATCTTAGGTCGACCCTTCCTAGCTAGTACAAATGCCTCAATCAACTATTAAGTCTGGAGCTTTCAAAATGGGATTTGGGAAATGATATATCCATATTTATTGACATAATTTATACCTAACTATTGCTAGTTTAAGGGTAATTTAGGTTACATTACATTAGATTATATTAGATTAATCATTTCGCATCATTTTGTAAATGTTTCATTTTTTTAGGGGTTTAACTACATTATTTGCTACTTTTATCGAGTGACCTGATGTGTTTGTTTATATTTATGGAGGTACCAGACTTGGATTTAATTGGAGCTTAATTTCAAAGTCAGATCAAATGAGCTCACCTATCCCTAATTAGGCTAACCTCAATTTATAAACCAAGCCTAATTAATTCCTCCACTGTAGTCTAAATCTACACCCTTCTACTCCCATCCAATGACCACCAAAAATCCCACCTACTCCTTAAACCTAAAACCACAGAAATCCTCAAACACACATTCCACAAATGTCCCACGTAAACCCAACAAAACTTTATCACATGCAATCCTACCCAATCCTCATGCATGCATTTCACAAGTTTAACCACCAAAACCCCTCCTTGATAGACACAACCCCTCTCCACATTAGAAAAAGAGCAATGGTTTACCAACGTCGTTATCTACAACCTTTTCAATGCCTCACAATCTCAACCATCCAATTGCACAGCACATGAAGATAACATCATCATTAGTCATAACTAGCTTTAATTAGTCAGAATCAAGAGACAAATGCTCCTACATAAGCACCGAAGAGTCGTAATTCACTGATTATCCCTTCTGAGAAGAATACATTAAAACAGGGTTAAATCTATAGTTTTAGCAGAAGATCATAAATGCATAATAATCATGGGATTTCCCATGTGTTAATTAAATGTCAAATGTTTATTAATGACTAATAAGAGGGTCTGTGCAAACAAAAATGGGTTTTCGGGCACTTCGAGAGTCAAAATAGCACCCAAAACCCTAATTTCAGACCTGCTTAATTAACAGTGGTTTTGGTCAATATAAAATTTATATAAACCTTCTAAAAATCATATAAAAATATTTTATAAGGTTTGGTATCCTTGATTTGACCATCTGAACCTATGTTGACCTAAAATAGAGTCTCAGACAGGAAGTTACCCTAATTTGGGTTTCTACGTAAATTGCCCAGTCAAACTTGGTCAAAATCAAAATCCAACTTCACCATCAGATTTATTGGGTTCAAATTAGGTTTATACCAAAATTTAAGCCCAATCAATGATCATCTTAACCTATTTTACATTTCAGTCCAGTCAAATTCTTTTTTCTCACATTCACCCTTAACTTTAGAATTCTTTGCAATCAGGTCCCTTAGTTTTTTGTAATCTTCACATTTATGTCCCTACCGCCATTAGGAGTAAGCTTCAGCTCACCATTGAGATTTAAGCAAGATTTTCTCGCTCGATTCTCAATCAATCAATCCCAAAATTGAAAGAGATTCCTTAAGGAATTCTCTTCCAATTGAGACCAGCCATGATTCCTATTTCCTTCCCAATCTTCCATGAGAATGCATGGAAGATGTGCATATCCCATAGGCACGAAATCTCCAAGCTTGGATCGCCCCCCTGTGCCCTATAAAAGATCCCTTGATGCAAACCTTACCTCCTTAGCTTGGTTTGGATCGGAATCCACCCTCTTCTCCTCTCTCCGGCCAAACTCTCTGTAAGCTCCAGCAAGCTTCTCCGTCCACCTTCTTCGCCAGCCGCCACAGACTATAGTCGACCAGTTCTTCTTCCTCAAGCTCCTTCGCGTCTCGCAATACCAGCAAGTGCCACCTTCCACCATCTTACTCGCCATTCTCCCTCAACGGAGACTTCACCTTCCACGGTGCCAGCCATACCATACCCGATGTCTTCCTCCCCTTTCATCCGGTTACACTAGGTTAGTTAGACTATTCTCCCCTACTCTCTTTCCCTCTCCTTTATCACTCAACTCAACCACCAATACGCCGTTCACCCGTCATCTTCCTCCACTTTGACTACACCTCCGACGAGTCCTCCACACCTCCACAATCCACTAAACAACTTACCATCAAGTCCACACGAGCAAAACCCCTCAAGAAATTGAGGTGATTGCTACACCAATCACTCCACCAAACACCTCCGCCAGCCCTATATGACCACCTTCGCAGCTCACCATCGCCACCACCACCCTCGCCATGCTACAGCAAAGCTCCTAAAAGTTTTTAACATGGCCATTAGGCCGTTTTCATCTTTGCAGGTACTCGACCCTCGTTGCCATTGGCGGAGCTTCTTCGCACGACCTTGGGTGCTCAACTTCAACGCATTCAACCTCGCCTGCACCTCTAAGTCATTCAGACACCCTCCAGGCATCTCTCCAAGCCATTAATTGGAGGCCACAACTTCGACTTCACCCACAATTAGAGAAGCTACCTCCTACTGCTAATGTGTGAAGGAGGGGGACTAAGATAGTCCCACCTCGTGGAGTGAAGGGCGAGACGTAGCACATAAGTTGATTTTGTGCCCTGAGCTTTTCATTCAGTAACACGAGGGGTCGAGTCCCTCCTACCCTACTCACCCGATAACCCTCCTATTGTGCACACCTCGGCTACCTTTCACTGCTAGTAGCCCCTGTCCCTTGAACCCGACCCGATAACCCGATTGAGATCCAACTAGGATTGGGATTTGAGAGAAAAGAATGAAAAGGAAATTGTGAGAGAGTGAGGTAGGGTTTTGCTCGCTTGTGCTCAATGTGGACACTTAGCCGCTGAGGGGATTGGTCCCCTATGTTGTGAAGAAGAAGGCTCGAGAAGAGAGCTGAAGGTCTGAAGAAGAGAAGAAAAAGAAGAGAACTGAAGGTCTGAAGAAGGGAAATAAAGAAGAAAAAGGCATTGAAAGGCTTGTGCCTGTGATTACTAATGACACACTTAAGTCATCTGATTGATATATCTGTCATCTGATTGAGCATTATTTGAGATACTGTTGCATTATTTAAGTACTATGGTTAAGGTTAAATTGATTATGAGATGCATGCTTAATTAGAGGATTAAATTGGTGATTCAAATCACCACTTTTTAGATTCTCTCCATTCTTTTCGTCTCTAGATACATTAGATTTCATTGAATAAATAATGTGACAGGTTATTATTCATTGAATATCTATTTTAATGCTCAATTACATGTGCTCCTTGATTCTGAATGCGATTAATGTTGTGAGTTTCATTTTTGCTCCCTATGTTCGACGTCAGACTTCATTGTAGATTCTGAGTTATAAATTTTATCTGTTTGAGAGCTATTTCTCAACTGTACTACAATGCATTTCCTTAAACTTGATGAAAGCGTGATAAACAGCACATCCACAACATATTGTTAAATGCACGTTGATCAAGTTTTAAAAAAAATACATCATAGTATAGGACATCAAAGCAAATCTAACATTTAAAATTCATAACTCGAATTAGAAGAGAAAATCCAAGGTTGTCTCTGGGAGCAAGAAAATGCGCAAATATCACTATTGCAATAAGAGTGTAATAGATGTTCAATGAATATCAAATATATCTTTAGATAGAAACATATAAAAAGATAAGGGTAAAAGTGGTGATTTAAACCACCAAATTTAACCTTAATATCTAAGCTCAAATATTTGAACAATTCCGACTATTAATTCTTTCACGTTAAGCTCACAAAACAAGTCAAGTTTTACCCTCAGGCGTCGGGTATAAGGCACAGATGCCTTAACTTATGAAGCGAAAGGGCTAAGCACTGTTGGGAAGGGTGCATTGTTCTCGAGGTGCAAAAATTGCCTCCCTTCATTCTTTAGTTCCTCTTCAGATCAAGCCAGATCTGGGTAATCGAATCCAATGCCCAGACCCACTGGCGTGTGTGGCAAGCGAGAGCGTACGTGAGGTGTGTGAGAGTAGGGACCTGACCCTAGTGACACGAAGGCGACAAAGCTACCGCACAAATGTCTTTTATGCACCTTCTAGATTCTATCCCCTACGATGTGGGACTATCAGCCACTCTTTTCTTCTTCGCACAGCTATTAGTGACGTTCACATTCAATTGAGCTGCTGCTACTAATCCCTGCCCCAATTGAGGGTGGAGTTGTCTTCATAAGCAGATTTCGCGTTGCCTAGAGGTGGAGTGGTGGTGGTTGATAGCTGAAGCACTGCAAGCAAAGGTGGTGGATGACAGCTGTCTAGCGATGACCTAGAGATCAAAACACAGGCTAAAAGCCCCAGTCAAATAGCTTAACAGCCTCACCGTGAAGCAAGGAAAGTGGCAGTGTTGTTGAGTAGGTGTTTTGTGAGGTGTAGAAGGTTGGTCGGTGACAGTGCGTGGTAATGTGCACAGGTGTTTTTAGTGAGGTGATAGAGATATCAAGGCCCCAAATTTCTTTAAGGCCTTTGATAAGTGGATTGCAGCGGAGCTTTTGAGGTGGTTGCAGTCGAGTTGGGGGTCTGTGGCACCAGCGTGAGCTCGCTGAAGCTTGCACCGACCATAGGGAAGATGACGGTGCGGTGATGTGAAAACAAAGATAAAAGAAGAAATTGAAGAGATAAGGAGATAGAAGAGAATAAGGGGAAGAGAAACCCTAAGTATATTGGATATAAGGAGGTGAGGAGACCGGTGGTGGTGGCAAGCCACCGACGAGGAATCGGAGGAGGAATTGAGGTCGACGAAGGGGTCAAAGGGTCGACTTCTTGGCTGGGAGGCTTCGTGAGAGAGAGGCGAAGATGGTTGCGCACTCGTTTGATGGCTAGAGGCAGCAGAGCAATTGGGCAAAGGAGGCCTCAAGGTCTGGCAACGGCAATGCACGGAGGAAGGGAAGGAGGAAGCTTTTGCACTTGGATCCCAGACGAGGGAACTTGGAAGAGGTAGCTGGTCCTTTATAGAGGTGCTGCCACGCTCAAGGGCGGTTGGAAGTTGCGAGAAACACTCGCAATAACTCGCAACTTCTACTTTGATTTTGACCATAGATCGCGAGCAATGGAGGCGACGGTAGCCGGTGGAACAAACATCATTAGACACAGAACGACAAGAGAAACAAAACTTCTTCTGTTGCCGAGGCTGGTCGTGGACTGAGGAAGTACAATCCGACCTTGAAGCTCGTCAAGCAACTCGATCAATGATCGCAAATCGGCTGCAAGGAGGAAGATGACATGGGTCCTATTTACAAGAGAAAAGGACCCATAAGTAATAAATTTGGACCTATTTGAATAATTTTAGGAAATTAAGGACTTAAATGCAAAGTTGGTGAGAATATTGTCAAAATAGGTCCAAATTTTTATGGGAGATTAATTATGATCTAGGGAATCTAGTGGCAATCTCAATTTTGGGTTTTAAAGTTATTTTTAGGTCAATTTCATACTTAAACCCAATTGACAATAATTATTCACCTAGGTTATTGTTTTAGGTCAACTTGGCTCCTTTGATCCAACTGATTACAATAAACCTTATAGAACATTTATCTACAATTTTTAGAAGGTTTGCTTTGTGAATTTTCTATTAGAACCCTATCAATTTGAGTCAGGCCAAAAATAGGGTTTAATTATTGTCTTAACAGCCTAATTTCCAAAGGAAACCCTAAATTGGTTGTTTTGAACTCATTTAGCTATCTCTTGGGTTCATTTTGATGATTCTTCCTCCTAATTACATTATACCCTTTTTTTGTATGATTTAGGTGAATTTACCCTTAAGACGTAGAAAAATTAAGCTGGCCATAGTGAATGATGGCGATGCCATTATACCCCATGCCTACCATTTGCTAGTCCCTTAGCAAATTCTAAAGTTCAGCATAGATTTTTAGCATGAAGGTATTTTTGACATTTAGCACAAAAATATTTATCTCTCTTCTTCCTCCTTGCCAGTTACCCATATACATTTAAAGTTTGTTCTTAACTCTTGGTACAAATTTATCAGGATAGGTAAACGTCTTCCCTCAGGGATAACATAGCAGGAGGTCTGTGATTTAACCCTGGCTTTTAGGTTTAGGTAGAATATGTTTGAGTTGAAGGGTTTTATTTTTGGTGGCTCACACTCTTTTAGTGCTAAATGTAATCTAGTACTTTAGACTTTAAATTTCTAGATTATTAAATAAATCAACTCGGAGAAATGCTCAAAAAATTATGCTCTCTTTTTCTTTTTCCCTCTTTTTTTATAAGAGTTCACAATCTCACCAGATTTGTCAACATACTTGGTGGACTCTCATGGCATTAACACTTTGATTAAGTTCTGATGACCCTATAACTAAGTTGGAATTCCTCAACCAATATTCGGGCAGTCAAAAATACAGAAAGGTAGGTCAAGACTATATTTGGTGGATCATAAATGGTAATAGGTATTGTTGCCTCAATTTATTTATTCTCAACTATGAACTTAAACATTCACTTTTTTTTTTGAAATATCTATATATTTTTTTGAGAATATCTAATATATTTTTTTTTCTCTTTTTTTCTTTTTCTTTTTTTGTAATATAACTCAACACAAGGCAACTTTCATTTATGAGGCATTATTGGGAAATGATGGTGTTCAAGAGAATATTGTATGGCTTATTTGGTGGAAGTGCCTATTCTCAACACCGAGAAGGAATGGATAGGGCAATGTATTTCTAACCTTTGACATTGACACCCTCCTTCAATCAAGAATTCCATAAAGAACGATCGTAACCATCCACCTTAGTTCTAGTTTTATTAGAACCCACTCTCTGCATATTTGCCTTATTTAGTAGCTCTCAGGGATTCACACAAAATATTCATACATAGGAGCTGAGAGCAAAACTATGCCTAACTCCAAGTATCATTATCTAATTATCCAAAATTTAAGAGTTCTCATACTAGACTTAGAGCAACAGTAGACACTCTTCTCTCACCTCACAATTGTTTGGTGGATCTTATGGAAGAAAATTTGCCTGACTCCATAACTGAATGTCCAAGGATTTTGACAAACTAAAAATGTCTATTGATTTTTCTCTTTCCTTCCTCTCTTTCTTTCTTTTTCTTCTTTCTCTCCCCTCTTTTTTTTTAACTAAATCTAAGCATATTTTTGGTGAGAACCTTTCAAAAATAACTTTCAGATGATTGCACTTTAATCCCCCCCAATGCCTAAGTGTTGCAATGCCATCATTGCAAATAGGATGTGTTCATATTCAGTTTAGTTCATAATTTTAGAATAGGTTAGTCATTAAATTAAGAACCCTAAAGTGCTGTAAGAGTGAATTTAAAAATAGATTAAGAAAGGTCTCGAGGTTTTTCAAAAAAATGATAGGTTGCCTTCCATTAAGCACTATAAGTTTACCACCATCAGCTAGGCGCAATGCGAGTCAAGTGGAATGGAGGTCAAAAGACTCGTCGATCAAGCTAAAGTCATGAAGTTCAAGAAAAGGTTTGAGATGTTGGCCATTAACAACAAATGGTGCAGAGTCAAGATCGGGAGGTGAGATTTCCACAGCTTCATTACCAAAGATCCTCCTTACAAGAAATGGTCCAGTCCACTTGGATCTGAGCTTGCCCGGGAATAGTTTGAGATGGGCATCAAACAGAAGTACCTTCTGACCAGGATTAAATGATTTCCATGAAATGTGATTATTATGCAAGTCCTTTATTCGTTCCTTGTAAATTCGCAAGTTCTCGTATGCGTCGTTACGTAACTCATCGAGCTCACTTATTTGCAAACGACAGCGGATGCCAACCTTTCCGAGGTCCAGGTTGCATTTCCGTATTACCCAAATAGGCTTTATGCTTCATTTCTACAGGAAGGTGACATGCCTTCCTGTAAACAGTCCTAAAAGGAGACATTCCTAATTAGGTCTTATGGGCGGTCATATAAGCCCATAATACTTCCAGAAGCCGAATTGACTAATCTTTTCTATCAGGTCAAATAGTGACCTGCAAAATCTTTTTGATTTCCCGATTTGACAACTCGACAGTCCGTTTGTTTGTGGATGATATGGGGTAGAAATGAGGTGAGATGCCCCATACTTTCTAAGCACAAACTGGAAATGCACATTCACAAAATGGGTCCCTCCATCGGAGATAATTGCTTTAAGGACACCGAATCGGGAGAAGATGTTATCGTGAATAAAGCTGATAACGACCTTATGGTCATTGGTTTGGGTCGAGACGACTTCAATCCATTTAGATACATAGTCCATAGCAAGAAGAATATATTCAAAGCCGTTTGAGTTTGGAAATGGACCAATAAAATCAATCCCCTAGATACCAAAAATTTCACTTTTGCCCACGATAATCGGGTTTAATGGCATCATATCACAATGGCCCATGCTGCCTCAGGTCTGGAAATGAGCACATGCCCTACAGTAGTTGTGTGTGTCTTTAAATATAGTCGGCCAGTAGAAGCCGCTTTGGAGAATTTTTGTTGTGGTTTTATGCCAAAAAAATGGCCACCGCAAGCCTGGTCATGACAAAATGAAATACAACATTGACCTATATCTCAAGAATACATCGCTAGATGATCTGATTCGCTCCAATGCGAAAAAGATAAAGGTCTTCCCAGAAGTAACACTTGACTTCTAAAATCAATTTGTCCCTTTTGGATTTGGGCCAATCATGCAAAATCTAGTTTGATGCCAAGAAATTCACAATGTCTACATACCAGGGAATCCCATCATCTATGCTCATAAGATGCTAATCCAGGAAATGCTTAGTAATAGGCACTGAAGGGTCAATGATAAAAGAGGGAAGGCAAGATAGATGATCTGCAACTACGTTCTATTTACCCACTTTGTCACGAATCTCCAGATCAAATTCTTGTAAAGGCAAGATCCAACAAATCAGACGGGGTTTGAGTCCCTCTTGGCGAGTAAATGTCATATTGTTGTGTGGTCCAAGTATATGATAATGCAGGACCTGAGAAGGTACGATAAGAATTTCTCCAAGGTAAATACAATAGCCAGAAGTTCCTTCTCAATTATCGTGTAATTACATTGAGCTTCATCCAATGTTTTACTCGCATAATAGATCACTACGGGTTTCCCGTTGATTTTCTAACCAAGGACTGCCCCTGCAACATAATTTGAAGCATTGCACATGATCTCAAAGGGTAGAGACCAGTCAAGGGGTTGCAATACGGGTGCCTTGGTAACTCGATCCTTAAGGATTTTGAAAGCTTCGACACACTCGTTTGAGAAATCAAAGGGAGTATCCTTCAATAACAAGTGAGTATGGGGCTTGGAAATTTTTGAGAAATCAGAGATAAAACATCGGTAGAACCCGACATGCCCCAAGAAGGATCTAATGTCTTTGACCGAGGAAGGAGGAGGAAGTTTGGATATCAAATTGATTTTCGCTCAGTCAACCTGTAACGAACGCGTGCCCCAGACGTCTTTTAAGACGTCTAGGAGGTGGTCCAGACGTCTGACCAGACGTCTGGGATCGTTTCCAGACGTCTGGAAATCCGTTAATTTCGACACGCGCGAGTCGTCTGCGCGCCTGAGCGCGCAGACCGGATATTCGCTTATTCCCTCTTTCCCTGCGGCTGCAGATGCCTGCCGCGTCCTCTCTCTCCTCCTCGCGCAGCCTTAAAAGGCCACACGCTCCCTCCCGTCGTCTCCACCGTCTCCTCCCTCTTCTCCTTCCTGTGTGCCAGAGCGAGCGAGCGCGAGGTTGCTGCAGCGGCGACGGCCGTAGTGAGGGCGGAGGGGGTGCTGCGTGCGAGAGCGGAGCTCTACCGTGAGGGCTCGCGCGGGGCTGCTAGGGCCGGCCGGCGGAGGGCGCAGGGGGCGCGGAACGACGCAGGAGGGACTGCTGCGGTCTGAGCAGCAGGCGCGCGAGGTGCGACGCGGGCGGCGTCGCGAGCAGAGGCCGAGTGGCGCCCTGATTCTGGAAGAATTTCCAGAATCAGACATCTGGGTTGATAGCCAGACGGCGAGGGAGACGTCTGGAAGACCTTCCAGACGTCTGAAAGGTGAGTTTTTCCGTCTTCTCTTCCTTCCTGTAGACTGACCGTGCTGAGGGAGGGAGATGGGTGTGAGCAGGCTCGGTGATTCGCCATCCAACGCGAATCCGACGTCTGGCTGTTGTACCAGACGGCGGGAGCGACCTCCAGACGTCCGGGGTGACCATCGGACGTCTGGGAGCTAGGCCAGACATCCCCTCAGACTTCTGGATGTCTGGGAAACCACGCTGAACAGGTAATTCTCTGATCCACTTTTTAAGACGTCTGGAACTAAGACGTCTGGAGGAAGTTCCAGACGTCTGATTTTGCACAGTGTCGTCATTTTCGACCCGTTTAGGGCCTGTTCGGGTTCCGTTTTCAAAAGTTTCGAGTTGCGTTCTTTTCAAAATTAATTCCTCTACCCATCTACAGTAGCTATACACTGTTTTGAGACACTCCTTGTGTTTGATCCTTGTGATAGGACCTCCTTCAGTAGCAGTCTTGGGAGTCACGGAGGCACCCGGGATTCCCGATCACGCCCCCATTACTCCCGTTGTACCTGGTAGAGTGGCTTTAAGTTATTAATAAAATCTGTTAAATTATGGAACCATAAATAGAACCTAGGACATTGCATGAATCCTAGGAATGAGAAATAGATGGAATGATAGCTCCTAGGTGTTGCATGAATCCTAGGACTGGAAAACTAGATTGTATGATAGATCCTAGGATATGGCATGAATCCTAGGATGGGAAAACTAGTGGAATGTATAATACTGCAGTCTTGGAAAATGGAAAGAGATATAAAGCTGCCTGTAATTTGAATTAACAGCTACCTGTTGTGAATAGATAACGTGGTTGAGAACTTGGATTGTAAGAATGTGAAACTGGAATGTGAAACCTGGATGTTTGAGTAAAAAGGATGGAACCCTACGGGGAAGTAGGAGTAGAACTCCTGAAAAGTGAATGGAATAGTTTTGGGGAAGTGAGCTGGCCCTTGAGTACGGAGTACCAAGGAGAGCGACTGTCCCCCTGTTTAGTGCAGAGCGGAGCCAGCCGCCCCAGGGACCCGGGGTTAGGACTGGCCACTCTGTACCGACTTGCTCGCCCTCGCGTACGTAGTACCGAGGAGAGCTACTAGTGTAGGGAGGTACTAGCTACCCCACGGGTCCCGGGGTTCTGCTAGCCTCCTACACCGACTTGTTAGGCCTGCTGGGGCAAACCAGGGTAGTCAGGCGAGGGTGCGCAGACTGTGGAAGGGCAAGGCCCCGGTTTGGTTACTGTGGAGGGGTTGGACCCCTGTTACGGAGAGGGCTCTACCCTGGACTGGTTCCGTGCTGTGCTTTGGGCGCACCCGTTAACGGAAACGATTGACCACGTGCTAGTATGGGTTAGCTACCTGTGCGTTTATCGTGCATGCCGTAGTCACCGTTACGTCTGTCAGTGACCTTGGGGTGGTTGACTGAGGGTAGGATCACCACGGGGGACTCTCCCGGCCAAGAGAGCACCACGTGCTACTTCTACTTTTTGGAAAAGACTGCAATCAAGATCGTTCCCACGAGGAACATTCGAGATCAAGTAAAAGATCTGGGGAATAAATGAAATAGTGAGACAATTGAAAGATGTGAATAAAGAAAGTAATAGAACATAACAGCTACTTTACACTCTACTGTTGTCTTTAGTTTTAGTTGCCACTCTACTCAGCATTTTGCTGACGTGTTACACTCGTTACCTTTTTCAGGACAGGTGTTGAGCAGCCAGGGCCAGCAGCTGCAGAGGATGCTGGGCCGAATAGGGTCCAGTAGAGTTACCACTATCTTTTGTACCTCTTTGTTTCCGTTATAGTGAGTAGTTCTTGTTTCCGCTGTACTTTTCTTTACCTGCAGTTCATATTATATGATAAATGTTGTTCTACTGTTGTGGTGGTATATACTGTAGTAGTTTCTTTCCTTACTGCTGTACTTTCTTACTGTTAGTTATATTCATGCTGAATGTGGTTTATTTTACTGCTCTTTTGGTTACTTCCTCGTTGGACGACTAGGTCTTGGGATTAGTCGAGTCGGTCTGGTTCTCGTGTCTCGTAGGGACTCGGGAACCGGGTCGTTACACAACCTGGAAACCTTGTTCAGACACAAGGTGTCTAAGAACAATGCCCTGGGGAACTATAAAATGGCTCTTTTCCCAGCTCATGGCTAGATTTACATTGCTGCATCATTGGAGGATCTTGGTTGTGGCCCAGACATTCATCAAAAGTTTTTCCAAATACAGAAAAATCATCCATGAAGACTTCTAAGAATTCACCTGACATATCAAAGAATATTGCCAACATGCACCACTGGAAGGTGGCAGGTGCATTGCAAAGTTCGAATGGCATCTTACGGAACGTAAATGTCCTATAAGGGAAGGTGAATGTGGTTTTCTCCTAGTCTTCAGGATGAATGGCCACTTGATTATAACCAGAGTATCCATCCAAGAAACAGAAGGATTGATTTCCTGCTAATTTTTTAAGAATTTGATCAATAAAGGGTAGCAGAAAATGGTCCTTCATTGAGGTATTCTACTTCCTGTAGTCTATGCAGACTCTCCACGAATTCACAATATGGGTGGGGATGGACTCTCCTGACTCGGATTTGATAATGGTAAGCCTGACCTTTTTAGGCACCACATGAATTGGGCTCACCCAATGGATATCAAAGATGGGATAGATAATATTCGCATCAAGCCATTTTATTATCTCTTTCTTCATGACCTCTTGAAGATTCGGGTTGAGCCGACGTTGTCCTTCTCGCATAGGTTGTGAGCCTTCTTCTGTAAAGATACGGTGTGTACAATAAGAAGGGCTTATACTGGTGAGGTCATCCAAGGTCCAACCAATGGCCTTGCGATGCTCCCAGAGGACAAAAATCATACATCTTTCCTGGTCTGTGGATAGAGAAGAGTTGATAATCACAGGAAACATGTTGTTCAAACCCAAAAAGATGTACTTGAGATTGTCAGGAAGCAATTTCAACTCAAGTACCTGATTCTTAGCAGCAGCAGAAAGGTTGGGGCTAGCTTGAGGGGGAACTAAAGGTGGGCCAGGTTCCTCAAGGTGTAATTGGGATTGGGCTTCTAGAGGTTCTTGTTCAGGAGTAATCAAATGCAAATTATCAACAATTGGGTCCTCAAGAAGTGAATCAATTTTGTTCATTTCCTAAATCACACCACAATTAATTCCTCTATGGGCCTTAAAAATGTCAATCTTTATTATTTTATCCTTGAATTTAATTTCCATCTGGCCCCCCTCACAATTAATGTTCGCCCTAGCTGTTGCTAGGAACAGTCTCCCAAAGATTATAGGTGTCTCTTTTAGGTTCTCAAGTGTATCCATGTCTAGAATTATAAAGTCAACCGGAAAGTAGAAATCCCAAACTCTTACAACTACATCCTCCAAAATTCCATGAGGTGACTTAATAGATCTATTTGCTAACTGCAAGGTCACTTCCATTGGCTTAAGTTCAGGATCCTCAAAATATTTAAGGAGAGATGTGGGAATAAGGTTAATGGATGCACCTAAATCTAAAAGAGCTCGGTTGAATTCTAAATCTCCAATCTTGTAAGAGATTAAAGGGGTGCTAAGGTCTTTTAATTTCAGAGGAAGCTTGCTCAAGATAATGGAGCTAACCTGCTCCAATAGCAAAATAGAACTTCCATTAGAATTCTTCGACTTTCACTTTGGTGTACATAGATTTTTCAAAACTCTTGTGTAAGACAGTACATGGCGTATAGCATTCATCAAAAGAATGCTAATCTGGACTTGCTCAAAGAGCTTGACCAAGTGATGAGAGCCTCATCATGAGCCCTAACTAGCTCATTTTGACCCAAGAAAGAGAATAAAAGCTCCTACATAACTTAGATGAGGGCTTAATTGAAGGAATAAGTGTTCTGAGAAGCAAACACGAAATAAAGGGTAAAACTGTAATTTTACCAGTACAGTACATAAACGGGATTTCTCAGAAGCAAAACATAGGTCAAATGATCTGAATAAGATAAAATGTGGGTCGGTTCAATCAGAAATGGGTTCATGTGCAATCCAGGAATTAAATGACATCTGGTAACCCTAAAATAGACCCGCTTAATTCAACAGGGTTCTGGTCAGGATAAAAGTCAACTAAACCCTCTAAAATTCATGGAAAAATATCCTCTAGGGTTTAGAACAATTTTACCTTTGGAACCTATTTTGACCTAGATTAGGGTCGTAGATCATCAATTGACCTAATTTGGGTTTTTGTGTAAAAAGTCCAGTCAAACGTGGCCAAACCTAAAATCCGACTTCACCATTGGATTTTTTAGGTCCAAATTAGGTTTGTATCAAAATTTGGACTTAAGGGGAGGTCATCTTGACCTACTTTGCAAATTAGTACATCCAATTACATTTTCACCCCTATCTTTTGAAAACCATTACACAAACCCCCTATCTTCCTCTCCACTCTTACAAAAAGGTCCCTCCGCCATTAATGGGGAGGAATCCTTATCCGGCAAGGAATGGAGGGGGAATACTCCCTGATCCCTCAGAGATCTCCTCCCAGATTTGGAAGGGAGATTCTCTGAGGAATCCCCTTCCATCTGAGCTCAATTACAATATTTGATTTCCATCCAATCTCTCGTGCAAACGCATGAAAGATTTGGAGCTCCAACTACCTTCCTTCTCCTGAGAGAAGTTGGCGATAGAAGGCTTGCCCTCCACACACCAGAAGTTTGGCTAGTAGCTATAAAAGGACCCCTGGTCCTCTGTGAATCTCTCAAACTTGTTTTGGCCACAGAATCCCCCAGATTTCATCTCCCCTCTCTCTGGCCAAGTAGCCCGCAAGCTCCGACGATTCTTCCTCCTCCCTCTCATCGCTCTGCTGCCATACCAGCAGCAGGGTTCACTCCGCCTCGTCCTCCCGCGTTGCGTCGTACCAACGCACGCCTTCCTGTCCTCCTAGTCGCCGTTATCTCCCTCAGGGTCGTCTTCTCCGACGACGGCACAAATGAGCCGTCTATCTCCTCTGCCCCCCCTTTGCTCCAAATAATCCATATAAGCTCCCCGTCTTCCACTCTTTCATTTCCCTCATTCTATTTCACACAACACCCCTCGACCACCACTGACTGCCCGCTTCTTCCCCATCTTCGGCCACCCTCCGGCGAGATTCCTCCGTCACTCCGCACCCCCACATGTCTCGCCACCCACCTTACAACCTCCGCCACACTCCCCTGAACACCTTCCACCCATCCACAGGATGCCACACGCACTCTACGCTTCCCCCGACCTAACCCATAACTCCGGCCATAGAGCGACCTAGGCACGCATGCCTAGGCTACCCCGCGGCCTGCCACCGATCGTCTCACCTTCACTGTGACACGGCGAAGGTCCTCCTGTGGTATGATAGAGCTGCAAGCTTCTTTTCGTGTCGTGTAGGGTCAAGCTTCCAGCCGCCATTAACGACGACTCGAGCTCGACTGTTCTTCAGCTCCAGGCCACAATCGACCGCTCCCAGGCTTCCAGACATCGCGGGTTGCGAGTGTGCGCAAGCCCAGCTTGATAAAGGGTGCTGCAGACCTGCAGTTGCACCAATCGTGAAGCCGTCCTTCTGCAATTGCCAGCAACAGCGAGTGGGACTTTTAGTCCCACCTCGGTAAGCAGTGACCTATTTAAGTACTTTAAATTGATTTTGTGATATTATCTGGTCGCCTCCAATTCACTGGGGTGAGGTCCCTCCTTACCTATACACGCCTCATCCGTGAATTAGCCCGCGGATCTGGCAACCTGACCCAACTATCTTACCGTGCACTCCTCTCGCACCACACCCACGCTGGTGCGCCTGGACCCAGGCGCGCGACTGACCCGATAATCCGGCTCTAGGAGAGCGTACCGAAGAGAGATTTAGAGAGAGAGAGATGCGCGGGGAGGGTAGGGGAATAGTTGTTGCATGGTGCTTGCGCAGGAAGAGAACGCTAAGGAAGAAGCAACAAGAGAAGGAAGCAAGGACTTAGCCACTGCAAGCGAAGAAGAAGAAGAAGGATGCCCTGTAGCAGAGGTGCGGCAGACCAAGAGAAAGAAGAAGAGAGAGATCAAGGGGCAGACAAAGAGGAGAAGCAAGAAAGCAAAGGAAGAAGAGGAAGAAAAAGAAGAAGGCAACTTAAGAAGAGGCAAAGCCAGGACTTAGCCACAAGAAGAGAATCAAGAAGAGGAAGGAAAAAGAAGAGGAGCAGGAGCGGCTAAGGAAGAAAAAGAAAAGGAGAAACCATAGCTATAGCAGAGCAAATCATAAACAGAAGAAAAGATTATGAGAGCTAATTTTAAGACGTCTGATGCAATATCAGACATCCAATTCTTTTTGAGCAATTTTATCCATAACATTATCCTATCACTTCTATTGAACTAGTCATTGCTTTTTATTAAAAAGTTGTGTTCTCAAGTTTTGAAATACTCAGATTGCTCCCTGTGTTCGACCTCGGATACTTTGATTTTCGAGTTATAAATTTTTATTTGTTTTCGCAGAGAGTTCATCTATATTACAATGAGATATCTGTCAAAACACGATCTAGCCACGTGAACACCAAGACGTCATCAATCTATGGTGATTTCCTACCCTTATTTCCCTTGATCAAGGCCTCAGGAAACGATGTGATTCTTGGTTCATCCAGAATAGGTTCTATCGATCCTTGGTTATCCTTGATAATCACCCCAGATTGAGATGTATTAGGTTTAGGTTTAGTGTATTTCTTAGGCTCAGGATCCTTAGTACATTTACCATTGCAGGTTGTTACGGAGTGTAATCCTGCAGGATATGGAGGGGTGGGTAGGATAGGTGGTTGCTACTACTGAGTTGTATCAGATACAGAAGTTGATGCTTCTGACCCGTCTTGATATACAGGTGCAGAGGGGCCTCGTTGTATATAGTGGATTTGGCCCTGTTTTGGGCTCGCAACATACCTCTGGCTCAGTACGTTATTAGGATTTGGCAGTGGTTGCAATGGTAGTGTGCCTGGCTGGCGAGTCCCTGCCATTTGTGCAATCTGGTTGCGCATATCTGCCATATCTGCAGTATTCTGCCTCTACATAGCAACATTGGTCTTCTGCATATCAGCCAACGTCTGAAGAATCATGCTCATTTGATCATCTTTACTAGACCCAGGTTGAAAATTTGGATTGGGCCTAGGTTGAGCTAGCTGATATGAGTGTAGATTCTGTGGTCGAGGTTGATATTGAGGTCTAGGATTTTGAGGATAAGAGTTCCCCAACCAGGAAAAATTTGGATGATTACACCATCTAGGATTGTAGGAATTGGAATAGGGGTTGTTCTAAATGGTGTGGAGTTCCTCACAGGGTTGAGAAACTCCAAATTAATCAGAATATTGGGGTTCAGAGGACCCCCAACTAGAATAAACAGGTTCAGAGTTTCCTCCAAAACCTGAGTCAGAAGAAGATGGATACGTATCCATCCTAGTGTGGTGAATATTATGCACAGCCTCCCTCCCTATGGGTGGAGGGGCATGCACGTTTTGCTGAAAAGAAGTGATTTTTTGCAGCTGGAGAGTCAAATCGTCAAGCTTCTTCTCTATTATAGAGACGTTATCCAGACGGAGGAGGATAGGTCTTGTGCCTCAGGTGCCCCACGTGTGTTCGTCGATGCGCGGGTAGTCCTGTCAAACATACCCATGGCCACATTGTTTATGGAATTCTCAGACCTATTCTCGAGAATTTCCCAAATGGTGTCCTCATGATTGCCTATAAAGTTGCCTCCACAGGCTGCATCGACGAAAAGTCAAATATCCTCACAGAGTCCCTAGTAAAAATATTGGACCTGTTCACATTTAGGAACTCCATGATGCGGGCATTTCTGCATAAGATCGAGAAAATGATCCCATGCCTCATGAAGTGGTTCCCCCGCATTTTATTGAAAATGCGTAATCTAATGCCTCAGGGCATTAGTACACTCTACTGGGAAGTATTCCCTCAAAAATTCGGCTTGCAATTCATCCTAGGTATTGATCGGTTGATTCAGAGACCGATACCAGTGGACAGCTTTCTCTTTAAGTGAGAAAGAGAACATTTTCATGAGCAGAGTGTTCTGATTTTGAACAGTTGGCCCGAGGGTCTGAGCCAAATGTTTCATCTCTTGAATGTGTTGGAATGGGTCTTCAGAACCCATCCCGTGGAAATGGGGAATCAAGCTGATAATATTTGACTTGAGCTCAGTCTCAGGTCCCCCAACCAGAATACACACTCTGGGTTCGATAGCCACTTTTGCGGGATTATAGTGATCCCACATTTGTAGACCTGCTCAAGGGTTCACCAGTCCATTAATAAAATTTATGAGAGTCTGAAGCTAGTTCTGTAAGTGTTGGATGTCGTCTCCTTCTGGACCAGGGTTCTCCATCAAGTCAAAATCAGAGTAAGAAGAACCTGGGTTGGATGTAGATGGGTCAGAGGAGACAGGAATCAGATCATAATAGGACCCAAACAAGTTAGTCGAGTGCTAGCCCCAACATGAGTGAACTAATAGAGGGGGTCTTAAGACTGGTCTTATGGACCTCCTACCATGCATATACTATAGAAAAGATGAGGGACTAAATTTCAATCAGACCCAATCAAGGCACCCAAATATTTTTGGATGGCTTAGGTTGGTCAAGGCGGATAGCCTCTAGATCACAAATCCACTCGCTCAAGAATTACTTGGGCAACCAGAAAGGAAAAGTCCCTTGAAGACCCCTACACGGTAGAGCGCTCCCACAGGTTATAGGGTTTCCCCCACCCAACCTTTCTTGTCACTGCAGTTCCAAGTAGACCGGATATGTGTGAATTGGGTCCTACCAAATTTTAAGCTTATTTGTGCCTCAGATTATCACTTGATTTAGAGTTTGATTCGAGTTGTGACCTAATTTCTAAGTTGATTGGTTCACCAAGTGAACCAACTTCACCTGACCTATCCTAATGTTTAGGATGCAATCCAGGTTAACTCACCCGAATTACCCTATTTTGGTTGGACAAGCAGGCTATTAAGTCACCACTTTTAATGTTCAAGTGATCTTAGAGCCTGTATTTTAGGGTTCAAATTGTAAATTGATTCAAACAAGGCTTAAGTAGCACACAATGTGGATAATAATTTCCTTTATAGTTTTGCAGATGTGTACTAGATAACCCTAAAATTTAACCCTAATTTGGCTCTAAAGTGAATTTAATTCGATTTCAATGATCCCTTTGGACTCAATCAAGAACGTGTTAGTCCAAGGGTTCAATTAATTTTCAGATAAGTCCTTGTAGGTGCAGAAAATGTTGAGTCATTTCTTCTAAGCAGATATTTCTCCTTAACAGCAGTTGAATCTCATAAATCAGAAATTCTTGCCACAAATGATATTTCTAAGAAAATAAGGCAAGGTTGAATCCTAATTATTTTGTTTTTTTTTATCTATGCTAGGAAGGAGGGGATTAAGAAGAAAGGAGAGAAATTTACCTACCATAAAGTGGTTGTCCTTAGGTTCAAGAAGCCAGATGCCCTTAGGTTCAATTTTGCGAAACAACTAAAACAAGGTAAATATGTCAGAAATCAAAAATATTTGCAAATAATAGTGATAATTGCTCGTTGCTACCCGGCAACGGTACCAAAATGTTAAATGCACGTCAAACAGGTTTTAAAAAAAAATGTGCGTCGTAGTATAGGAGATCAAAGCGAATCTAACATTTAAAATTTATAACTCGAATTAGAAGAGAAAATCCGAGGTTGTCTCTGGGAACAAGAAAATGCACAAATATCACTATTGCAATAAGAAGAGTGTAATAGATGTTCAATGAATTTCAAATATATCTTTAGATAGAAAAATATAAAAAGATAAGGGCAAAAGTGGTGGTTTAAACCACTCAATTTAACCCTAATAGCTAAGCTCAAATATTTGAACAGTTCCAACTATTAATTCTTTCACGTTAAGCTCACAGAACAAGTCAAGTTTTACCCTTAAACATTGGGTATAAGGAACAGATGCCTTAACTTATGAAGTGCAAGGGACAAGCACTGCTGTGAAGGGCGCACTATTCTCGAGGTGCAAAAACCTCGTCCTTCCCTTCTTCAGTTCCTCTTCATATCAAACCGAATCAAGGTAATCAAATCCAATGCCCAGACCCGCTGGCGTGTGTGGTAAGCAAGAGTGTGTGTAAGGGGTGCGAGAGTAGGGACCCGACTCCAGTGATACGAAGGTGACAAGGCTACTGCACAAATGTCTTTTACGTTCCTTCTGGATTCTATCCCCTACGATGTGGGACTATCAGCCACTCTTTTCTTCCTCACACAGCTGCTAGTGACGTTCACATTCAATTGAGCTGTTGCTGCTGATCCCTACTCAAATTAAGGGTGGAGTTGTCTTCATGAGCAGATTTCGCATTGCTTGGAGGTGGAGTGGTGGTGGTTGACAACTGGAGCACTGCAAGCAGAGTTGGTAGACAACAGTTGTCCGACGATGACCTGGAGATCAAAACACGGGCTAAAAGCCCTAGTCAAATAGCTTAACAGCCTTGCCGTGAAGCAAGGAAGGTGGAGGTGTTATTGATTAGGTATTTCGTGAGGTGTAGAAGGTTGGTCAGTGACTATGCGTGGTAATATGCGCGAGTGTTTTCAATGAGGTGAAGGAGAGATCAAGGCCCCAAATTTCTTTAGGGTTTTTGGTCAATGGAGTGCGACAGAGCTTTTGGAGGTGGTCACAGTCAAGTTGGGGGTCTGTGGCACCGATGCGAGCTCGACGAAGCTCGTGTCGGTCGTAGGGAAGACAATGGTGTGGTGATGTGAAAACAAAGTTAAAAGAAGAAATTAAGGAGATGAGGAGATAGAGGAGAATAAGGGGAAGAGAAACCCTAAGTATAGAAGGAGGCGAGGAGACCGGTGGCGATGGCAAGCTGCCGACGAGGAATCGGAGGAGGAATTGAGGCCAACGAAGGGGTCAAAGGGCTAGCTTCTTGGCTGGGAAGCTCAGCGAGAGAGAGGCGAAGATGGCCGTGCACTTGTTTGATGGCGAGCGGCAGCAGAGCAAATGGGCGGAGGAGACCTCAAGGTCTGGCAATGGCGACGCACGGAGGAAGGGAAGGAGGAAGGTTTTGCGCTTGGATCCCAGACGAGGGAACTTGGAAGAGGTAGTCGGTCCTTTATAGAGGTGCTGCAGCACTCAAGGGGGGCTGGAAGTTGCGAGAAACACTCGCAACAACTCACAACTTCTGCTTCTATTTTGATCGGAGATCGCAGGTGGTGGAGGCGGCAATAGCAGGTGGAACAAACATCGTTAGACACGGAACAGCAAGAGGAACAGAACTTCTATTGCCGAGGCCGATCATGGACTACGGCGGCTACAATCCAAGCTTGAAGCTCGTCGAGCAGCTCGGTCAACGATTGTAGACCAGTTGCAAGGAGGAAGATGACCAATTTCCGATTTGCAAGAGGGAATGACCCAGAAGTAATAAATTCTGACCTATTTGCAAAATTTTAGAAAATTAAGAACTTAAATGCAAAGTAGGTGAGAATATTGTCAAAATAGGTTCAACTTTTTATGAGAGCTTAATTAGGATCTAGGGAATCTAGTGGTAGTCTCAATTTTGGGTTTTGAAGTTATTTGTTTGGTTAATTCTTATTTAAACCCAATTGACATTAATTATTCACCTAGGTTATTGTTTTACGTCAAGTTAGCTCTCTTAATCCAACCGATCACAATAAACTTTGTAGAATATTTATTTATGATTTTTAGAAGGTTTATTTTATGAATTTTCTATTAGAACTCTGTCAATTTGAGTTAAATCAAAAATAGGATTTAATTATTATCTTAATAGCCTAATTTCCAAAGGAAATCCTAAATTGACTATTTTTAACTCATTTACCTACCTTTTGGGTTCATTTTGATGATTCTTCCTCCTAATTACATTATATCTTTTTTTATATGATTTAGATGAATTTATCTTTAAGATGTGACAAAATTAAATTGATTATAGTGAATAATGTTGATACCATCCCATGTCGATCTCCAAATGTGTGCCCTCCTTTTATATAAGGGGGAATCGAAAGTTACGTCAACTGAGGCGTTGGCAAAACTTCTTTCTTGCAAGAAAAAAAGAAATCGCAAATCCATGCAGCTCACGTAATCAACACCTACGTCAACGACCGGCCATGCACTTTCCCATCTTTTATTTAATCCCATTAAGCCCCAACCTAACCGGATCTCCCCAACCCCCCGACAAACCTATCTCACGTACACAGTCCACCCAACGCAACCATGCATGCACCTACCCTCACACCGAACTTACCTTGCCAACACATCACACATCCCATGCAACAATACCCCGTCATCCCTATGTATCCAATGCACAGCCGGCCTTGTTATTTAATCCCTCTACCAACGCTTTCTATCTATCCATGCATCTCTCCCTCTCAAAATATTTCTCATCAGCCGAAGCTCTCCCTCTCGATTTAATCTTCTCCAGTCGGCTCTCCTCCCACATACCCTCATTGTTCTCCCACGGCCTCCACCATCTCCCTTTCCCATTCTCCAATCTCATCTCCATCATTCACCACTACGGAACGCCTCCTCCAATTGCCGAGTTCCTCCAATTTCCTCTCCGTTAATCTCTATGATGCCCAACGCCAGCGATCCCTCTTCTATATAATCTCTCGGGCTCTCCCTCTCCATATTTTTATTCTCCATTGTTTCCCCCTCTCCATACAATCTTCTCGCTCAAATTCCCCATCAAGCCCTCTACATTTTTAATCTCTCTAACCGATCTGTCCCTCTAATTTTCTCATCGATCTCTCGCTCCCTCATATTCTTTTTTATGCACGTAGATCCCACCTGTTGTCTCCAACTCTGCTTCCATCTTGACTCCATCGGATCACGCTCTGACTTATCATCTCCACTTCTCCTCTGTTTCCATTTTATTGTAGTTACTTTTTAGTAATTGTAATAAACTCTTGATATTTGAAATAAAATAATTTTTTCCAATTATATTATTTACAATATTTGATTCTCACCCCCTTTTGACTATACATCGCGATTGATTTTCTACTCTCTCACCACCTTCTCCTTGTATAAAAAAAATCAAAAAAAAAGCTAGTTGCATTTAGTTCGTATTTTCACATTAGGTTAGATATAATCCTCACCTTTTTCTTTTCGATCAGGGACTCACTAAAGTTCTGATACTTTATTTTTTATCTTAAACAGTCACACTACAATAAATTATGATTATTTACTTAAGTGATTTTCATGCATCAGGAAGAAGATATCGCTCAATGTTTTCAATGAATGTAAACAAATGAATCATGAAGAATGTTCTCAGAATGATGTGATGGAGGAAAATATAGAAAACACCACTTCCAATATACTTCAAAGAGATTCATTCCAAAAATTTAATGATCATTCCAATTACTTGTGACAATGTGAAGAAGATATTCCTGAGATTGAGTTATTAGGAGTGTGATTTGAAGAATTGTCAACAGCTTATACATGATTTCATTGGGAGTTGAATTCTAAATCATTTGAGTTGGAAGTCGAGAAATCAAATTATGTCTCCTTTGATGTAACCAATGATGATAAAAAAGGTCAAGTAGAATATTTAAATGCATTGGAATATTCTAGGCCTAACTTGACCACCATGGATAGGCAATTTAAATTTGAAAGGTTTGCAAAATCTACAGAGAAGGATATTAAAGAGTTAAAACATTTGTTAGGTGTCACATACGAACAACTTTCCAAGGAGTTTAAAAACACACACGAATCATGCCCTGAATTACGTGTGTTTTGAATCAATGAACTTGAGGATGCTTTACTAAATAAAGCCACATATGACATATTAATTACATGACAATCACAAAGATTAGATGAGGAGTGGCTACAATGTGAATACAAGTATCATCAAGATGTCTACAAAAGACTCGAAATCATTATCCCAAACACTAAGTGAAGGGTCAAGTTCAATGCCTAAAGACATTGATTGCTAAGGGGTCTGGAGATCGACACTATAAAAAAATAGCCCTACACCAATGGTGTACATACACTAACATAAAATATATGTCACTATAGGTTTAATTATATGTCACTAATATTACATGCTGCACCTACGAACAATTAGGGGTAGATATATTTTTACTTCTCTACATTGCTAAACCCTATTCCTATTCGATTTCTTTCCTTCCCAACTTCCCACCTCCAACACCCGACGCCCCTCGCCCTTCTAGGACATCAACCCATTCCCCTCCCCTCACTAGCAAGTCACAAGTCCCACTCCCAAAACCAAAAACCCTAAGCCCCTCCAGATTCACCTCCACGCTCCCCTCTCCCCTTCCCCTTCCCCTTCCCCTTCACCTTACAGATCCCCTTCCAAACTCCACCATTCCCACAAGCCTCTCCTCCGACCAAACCCTAACAACCTCCCACTCTGATCAATCTCCTCCATCTCCACCTCCCCTTCTCCCTCTCCTTCCCCGTCGAAGAGCGACAAGTCCTGATGGCTCTGCAATGAGCAATGGTGGTTGCATAAGGAACAGCGGTGGCTTAGAGAGGAGAAGTGGTGGCTCCTAGAGGAGTCTTGGTGGAACGCCGAGTGCGAGTCGCTCCTTCATGAGATCTCCACTCTTCGTGAGAGGCTCGAAGCGATCAAGCGAGGGGAAGGGATCCAGTGAGCATGGAGGTACTCCTGAAGGCCCTTAAGGAGCAGGGGGCACCACCGCTGGTGCTGGTGCAAAAGGCAAAGATGAAGGAGATGGTTCTCGAGGGGGCGGCAAAGAAGGATGAGAAAGGGAGACCCGCGAAGGAGGAGGAGAGGAAGACGGTTAGGAAGGGATCCTAAGGTAAGGATGTGAGAGCGATCAAGGTCGGTGACTATGGATCTTGAAGGGCTGGGTGTGCCCAAGGTAACATATTTATTTATCTTTATTTAGTAGAATAAAATTGGCAAATTCCTATGTATCCTAATAAAAGAAGCAAGACCAGGTTCCTATCTTTTTTAGGGTTTAAGTGGATTTCTTTAGCTGCAATGTTGTTTGTTTTGTTGTATGGAAAAAGAAATCTTGGCAGACCATATTGCTGTTGGTGTATCAGAGCCTTACAGTGGTGTATGGAGACCTGAGCATCTCACCTCTTTATTTCTATAGGAGCACCTTTGCAGAGGACATCACACATTCGAACACAAACAAGAAGATCTTCGGCGTGCTGTCTTTCGTCTTCTAGACTCACTCTGGTCCCTCTTTTCAAGTATGTCTTCATAGTGCTTAGGGCTGATGACAATGGAGAAGGTGAGCTTAAGGTTATCCTGGTGTGGAAGGATCTAGATGATCTATTCTAATTAAACCAATAGTTCAAATGAGTCATTTTTTATTTTATTTTTTGTTTGAATTCTGTGCAGGTGGCACATTTGCTCTCTATTTTTTAATATGTAGGAATGAGAATGTGAGCCTCCTGCCGAATTGGCAGGTTGTTGATGAAGAACTTTCAGCATACAAGCTTGAAAGTTCCCAAGAGAAAAAATGAATCACGGGTCAAAGCCTTTCTTGAGAAACGTAAAAAATTGCACAGCTGTTGCTTGATGGGAATACCATCATGAGCCATAACTAGCTCAATTTATTCATTATCAAGGAATAAATTCACCTACATAACTGCCAGAGAGCCATAGTTCACTGCAAATCCATTCTGAGGGAAATACAAGAAACAAGGGTTAAAACTACAATTCTACCATCATTTCTTGAATGCAAAATAATCATAGGTTTTTTTAGGGGGTAATTAAGGGTCAAATGGTCTTAAATATCCAACAAGTGGGTTAATACAGATAGAAAAGGATTTTCGCGTGTTTTGAGAATTAAATGACTTCTGAAACCCTAAAAACAAACTTGCTTAATTAACTGAGGTTCTGGTCAGGATAAAATTTACCTAAATCCTCTAAAATTCATATAAAAATATTCTCTATGGTTTGGTATCTTCAATTCGACCATCAGAATCCGTCTTGACCCAAAACAGAATCTCAAACTGACATTTGCCTTAATTTGGGTAATTATGCAAATTACCCAGGAAAACTAGGTCAAAACCAAAATTCAACTTCACAATTAGATTCATTAGGTCTAAATTAGGTTTGTGCCAAAATTTGGGCCTAATTTGAGACTGTCTTGACCTAGTTTGCAATTTGATCCTGTCTTATCACCTATATGCCCTTAACTTTCAAAATATTTACAAAAAGGCCCATAACTTTGTCATCATTTTCACAAAAAGGTCCATACCGCCATGAATCCTATTCCTACAAACTTCGACGACCTAAATTGGCAAGTTCTCCATGATTCCTTGACGAATCCCTCTCATATTTGGAAGGGAAGTTCGTCAAGGAATTTCCTTCCTTTTGAGCCAATTCCCAAGCTCTCAAACCTTCCCAATCTCTCATGCAAACGCATGAGAGATTAGGATATCTTGGGATTTCTTTTTCCAGCGAGCGCATGAGAGATTAGGGTATCTTGGGATTGAGGCGATTGTTGTTTGGACACCTGAAACTGTAAGGATAGCTTCGTCCGGAAAAGTGTCAGCAATCAGGATGTCCGGACGAGAAGAATCACTTAGGAGTCTCGACAAATGATTCGCCACCACATTTTGTACCCCAGTCTTATCCTTGATTTCAAGATCAAATTCTTAAAGCAGAAGAATCCAACGAATAAGCCAGGGTTTGGGATCCTTTTTGACCAAGAGATTTCTCAAGGCCGAGTGGTCGGTATAGATGATAACATATCAACCTAAGAGATAAGCCCTGAATTTTTCCAAAGCGAACACCACAGCTAGTAATTCCTTTTCAGTAACAGTGTAATTCCTCTGGGCTTCATCCAAAGTTTTACTAGCATAGTAGATGACAGAGGGCTTTCTATCTATTTTCTGACCCAAGACAGCCCCAACCGCATAATCAGAAGCGTCGGTCATGATCTCAAAAGGGGTTGTCCAAATTGGTGGTTGCAACACTGGAGAACAGGTGACTGCCGTTTTCAAAAAATCAAATGCCTTACGGCATGATTCGTCAAAAACAAATGGCATTTCTTTGGTGAGAAGATTGCTCAGCGGACGAGCAACCTTCGAGAAATCCTTGATGAATCTTCTGTAGAATCCCACATGACCAAGAAATGATCGGATTTGTTTAATAGATGTGGGAGGCGGAAGTTTAGTGATAGCATTAGCCTTAGCTTTATCCACTTCGATTCCCCATTCAGAGATTACATGACCCAAGACGATGCCTTCTTGGGTCATGAAATGACTCTTTTCCCAGCTAAAGACCAATCGTGTTTTGATACATCGCTTAAGAATCATTTTCAAATTAGCCAAACAAGAGTCAAACGATTCTCCAAAAATAGAGAAATCGTCCATGAAGACTTCCATAAACTCTCCCACCATGTCAGAGAATATGGCTAACATACACCTTTGAAAAGTCATAGGTGCATTGCATAAACCGAAAGGCATCCTATGGAAAGCAAAGGTTCCGTAGGGACAAGTGAAAGTAGTTTTTTCCTGATCCTCGGGATGGATAGGAACTTGGTTGTATCCCGAGTAGCCATCAAGAAGCTAATCTTTCCAAGATTTGATCAATGAAAGGCAAGGGAAAATGATCCTTTTTCGTGGCCGTGTTCGGCTTCCTGTAATCAATACAAAGCCTCCAAGAGGAAGCTAACATGTTGTGATAGATTCTCCTCTCTCGTTAGTCACAACAGTAATCCCGGCTTTCTTAGGAACAATCTGTACGAGACTTACCCAGGGACTATCAGAGATTGGATAAATAATTCCTGCATCGAGCCACTTAATGATTTCCTTTTTTACCACTTCTCACATATTTGGATTTAATCTCCTCTGCATTTGGCAAGAAGGGCAGGATCCATCTTCCAAGAATATTCAATCATTACAGTAAGATGGCTCGATCCCCCTAAGGTCATAAATGGTCCAACCAATTGCCTCCTTGTGTTCCTTCAAGACCTTGATCAATTTATTCTCTTGCTCCTTTGTTAATTTAGCACTGATAATCACAGGGAGCGTCTTCTGAGGTCCTAAAAATTGATATTTCAAATTCTCAGGCAATGGTTTCCTTCAAGCTGGGGCGGGTTGATGATTGACAGTAAGGAAGATGCTAAAGACTCAACAAGAGGAAGAGGTTGTGAGTGAACAAAATCAATAACCTCTTCAGAAGATGGCAGGTCTGCCATAAAGGGTTGCAGGTCCAATTCATCATCAAAGGAGGAACTTTCAATTGAAGAAACCATCAAACAAGTTTCAATGTTTACATTATCCTCCTCAAGTTCCTCAATAAATCCACAATCCTCAAATTTATTAATCGCCTTAAAAATATCCAATTTCATTCGTTGATCCCCAAAGGCAATTTCCATGCTACCGCTTTCACAGTTAATGTTGGCCTTAGCGATAGCCAAGAACGGACACCCCAGAATGATGGGCATGTTCCTCAGATTTTCAGGTACATACATATTAAGGACAAAGAAATCTACAGGAAAATAGAAATCCTTCACCTTAACTATAACATCTTCAATAACGCCTCACGGATTTGTGACCGAACGGTCCGCTAACTGTAATGTTACTGAAGTCGGTAGAAGTTCACCTACTCCAAACTTCTCATAAAGAGAAGTCGAAATTAGGTTGATGGATGCACCCAGATCCAAAAGTGCTCTATCAAATGTGTAATCTCCGATGACACAAGAAATCAACGGAGCACCTAGATCTCTCTTTCTGAGGGAGGTGGTGTAGGATAACAGAACTGGCCTACTCGGAGAGTACCACCTTCCTCGGAACAGATTCTCTCGACTTACTCTTTTATGAACATAAATCCTTTAAAAATCTCACGTAAGTCGGTATATGCTTGATAGCATCAAGGAGCGAGATATTGATCTCAACATTCTTAAAAATATTCAAAAGGTCCTCATTACTATCAACAAACTTCTTCTTCTTTGATTTGATCAAGGCATCAGGAAAAGGAACATGAGTCAGATCTTTGGAATCAGGTTCCTGAGCCTTGATTTCTTCTCTAGAATTCTCCTATCTCTCCTCAGGTTCTTCAAGATTCAGTAGATAAGAATAGTGTGGTTGTGGATCCTAAGTCTGTTTACCACTCCTTAAGGTGACAGAATTTGCAGATGCATAAGAGTTTGGGTCTTGGGGAGGATTAGGAAAGATTGAAGGGACTTGGTTAGCTAGGAATTGTTGATTTGCAGAAGAAAAAGAAGAAGAGGAGGGACCCTGCTCAACCACCTGAGCATGTGCGTGTGGGTCCCTCTGATTTCCGTACCCATGGGCTTGGTTGCCCGGATTCAGAATATTTCGCGGGTTGGGTATGGGTTGGGATGGTAAGATCCAGGTTGACAAGAGTTAGCAATAAGCCCGGTCTGCAAGTTGTCCAGCGAGGTTTTCATTTGCTGCATAAGCTGGAGCATGGATCCTTGCATCTCTACCATTTGTCGGTTCAAATCAGCCTACCCTACGGGTTGACAGGCATTCCAAGCTGGCTGATTGACCTGATTTGGGGGAAACTAAATATACACATGACCTTGACCCATTGGTCGTTGCGGAGCATAGTTGCCGGGTCGGAATTGAGTCTGTTGCCCCGAGCTTTTCCAAGAGAAGTTAGGGTGGTTTCTCCAACACGGATTATAAGCATTAGAGTAGGGGTTGGATCTAATGTTCTCTTGTACAGCATAGACATCCTCATAGGGTGAGGATGGAGAGAAAGAAAGGGAAGGATCAGAAAAACTGGGATCAAAGGCCCCAATTTGGAACCCGTGAGGTTCCAAAAAATGCTGACTCACAGGTTGAGCCGCATCGAGTTGATTCACGAACTCCCATCCAGAAGGAGCTCGCAAAGAATGGAATCCTGAATTTTGGGATTGAGTGGATCAAGAGTTGTTCATAGAATTTCCAACCATCCACTCTTCCATTCTCTTAGCAACCAAGTCCACCTTGTCAAGTTTGTTACAAATCAATTCCATATCAAATGAATGAGAGTCATGGACTTCATTGACATTTGATCTGGGTTGCTGGGACCGATTAAAGGTATCCATGGAGGCATGATTGATTGAATTCTCGCTCATTTCCTCAAACAAATTGTGTGCACTATCTGCATCTTTATTGAGGAAATTGCCTCCGCAAGAAGCATCCTCATGATTTCTGAGTTGCTCAGTCAACCCATGATAGAAGATCTACACGAGTTGCCATTTCGGCACCTCGTGGTGTGGACACCTCCGTAATAACTCCTGGAATTGCTCCCAGGCCACATGAAACTGCTCCCCCAGCTGCTGGGTAAAGGTAATGATTTCCCGCCTCAAGGCATTGGTACGTCCGACTGGGAAGAGTTTCTTCAGAAAGGCCGATTTCAACTCATTCCAAGTTGCAAATGGCCTTCCTATTGTCCTGTACCAATGCGCGACCTTATCCCTAAGAGAGTGGGGGAAGAGACTCATGATCATTTGCTCCTCATTTACATTTCGTGCCTTGGTGGTCTGGACCAAAGTGGTCAAGTCCTCCAAATGCTGAAACGGATCTTCAGAGCCAAGCCCATGATAATGTTTGATCAGGCTTAACACCTGGGGCTTGATTTCTACGTCGCCGACTGGAATCTGGACGTCGGGACGTTCCCCGTAATTTGAAGGATCATAAAAATCCTTCAAGGGCTGAGTGCCCTGCATTCTCTGCATTTGTTCCAGCTGCCTTCGGAATTCCTCATGTTGATCCTGATGCAGAGGAGGTTGTTGGTCGTCCATGGGATCAATTTGACCAAATCCAATTTGCGCCACCTAGAATACTCTAGTTGTCCTTCCATTCGGGGATTCAATGAACGTCTTCCCAGCATAAACTAAGAGAAGGTCGGAAGGACTGGGAATAGGGACCCTACAGCACAACAAAACAAGGTTGTCCTTAAGTGGGGTAGCCTAACGATCTACACACTCCCAAAACCCGCCTTAAGATTGTAAATGATTTACTCTACTTGTGTCTGCTCAATCCAACCAGTTAGAAGGAGGGACTGGGGAGAAGGTTCTTCCTTCGGCTTTCGCCTCAGGTTCCTAGTGTACCTCCCAGCCGCGGTCATTTGACACTACTCCCCTAGCTAGACATCAGATTAATCAGTACAAGTAGGTTAATCAAAAACAATCTCAAACTAGGCCCTGAAGAGTGAATCAGTCCTTAAGGCCAACGTCTACTCAATTTTATTAAGGCCTGGGATTGTGGTGCTTATGGAATATGATGGGCCCTTAAAATGGGTTGTGCCCTTAATGATTGATTGAGAATTGTGTAAGTGCGTGCACAACCAGGATTTTCAAGCAAGATTATTTGTGATGTGTGGGTTTTAATGTTCAAATCTTGCTTAAGTAGCTTTTAGGGTTTAAAATTAAGTTGATTTCAATCAAGTTTTGAGGCAAACCAAGTTGTCAAACACGGGTGAAGATTATTTTCCTTTAAAACCAGAATTAAAGTGGAGTGCCTGGAATAGACCTAGATTGAAAACCCTAAGGAGGAGCTACTTGATGAGTTGATTTTAAGTAGAGTGGTGCGGCCCAAACAACTCAAACAACTGGCCACAAATGCACCACTAAGTTAGGCACACAGAGATGATTAACCTAGAATGATTTCTACTCTTTTATGTGTTGCTTTGTGTGTACCGGTTCCACAGATCAGAACCCGGTTGAGTAGAAACAAATCAATTAGGTTAAGTGCCTTGAATGTAAGTGTACGTTGTGTGTCTGTTGAAAATTACCCCACAAGATTATCTTTTTATTTTTTTTATAAACGAGGGTGGAATGAATGTGAGTGAGAATCCAAACAACCAAACTAATCCTAGGATTTATAAAAACACCTAGGTTAATTGAAATTTGGATTTAATGTAACAAATGAAATCTATTGAGGGGGGAAGAATGGGGAGCATTTACAGTTATCTTCAACTACACTTTACTTCGGTCTACCACTTGACGATTCCCTGATGGAGGTCTCTACAAAACAATAGACACAAGAGAAAGCAAGTTAGAAGACAATAAAGTGCGTGAAATGCGAAAAGAAGATCGAAAATCATTGTTTCCCCGGCAACGGCGCCAAAATGTTGAAGCTACGTGTTACTACGCTATCGTATTTGGTTTTGAAAAACCTATCGTCGTAGTTTGAAAGTGAAGAACTCATGTTCAACAAATAAAATTTGTACCGAAATAAAAATCCCAGGTCAAACTCAGGGAGGCTACGTCGATCTATATTCGTAATTATTTTTTTTTTTAATTTTTTGTTGAAAAGCGAAGCGACGTAATTACAATGAAGCAATATTAATAATCAGAATAAACGAGAGAGAGAGAGAAAACATGCACTTAATATTTTAAAATGTTTATACAATAAAACCAGAGAAGAATTATACTAGAAAGCGGAAAATCTATTACGCTAGAAAGCAGGAAAATTCTACTTTAGAAAGCTAAAAAGAGGAATGGGAGAGAGAAGTTATCCTCCTCGACGATTGCTTGGAGGATGAGCCGGATGAGACATCGCCTGGAAGACGGAAGAAGGAGTAGGAAGAAGGAGGTCGAGGTAGGAGGAATGAGAACGGGACTGCACGTCGTGGTCGTCGCAGGATCCGCTTTTGAAATGAGGACGAAAATTTGACTTTATCTCTCAAGGAGCATCCCAGGTGTGGGACAAGCTTCTCTTGAGATTTGGATAGGGAGAGAAGAGAAGAAAGAGATGAAAATTTCGTATAGAGGGGGTCTCCTTTTATAGTTGCAAGGAGTGAGGGCAATTTGGTCTTTTTAATTTGAAAATCATTAATTCAGGACCTTTAGTGATGGATATATCCGTCACTAAAGGTCCGAACGTGGCCTTCGTGGGTGACGCGCGCGCGCCCGCTTGCCTCCCGTGCGTGAAACGCTCATTCACGTTCTTGAAATCTCAGTCATTCGATCATGAGATCGAACGACTGAGATGCATCCTCGCCGCACCTCAACCGCGCGCTCGCCCACGTTTGATCCAGCGTTACACGCAGGCGTCTGATGGAGTGTGAGCGCTATCGAGCACCCGCAACTGCTTGATCGCGATCGAGCGCTCAATTGCGCCTCCTCGCCGTGCCTCAACTCCCGCTCCACAAGGCTCGAACATTCGCCTCCTCATCGTGCAAGCGCATTCAACCAATGCGCTAACACGTTCGTGTCACGCTTATTATTTGTGTGCACGCTCCCACAGCCATTATATGATCATCCAACGGCGGAGAAGCGACGATCAGATTGAAGAAGAGAGGGTGCGGCGGGTTCAGCAGCTGGTTTGGCGACTGAGATGTCACCACATGGCGCCATCTTGGCCGTTCATCTTGTAGATGATGTAGATGGTTCCACGGTTGTCAGATTGAGTCGATTTTCATGCCGTTAGGATATGATCATCGATCTTAATCCATCCGTGTGGTCAGATTTGTCGTCCATAATGCAGATCCACATCATCTTGGCCCTTGATCTTTTAGGGTTCCTCGATCTCTATCTGATGCTACAGATGTCTGATTAAGGCGATCTTGGAGTCGTTGAACTCCAATCGTCGTCCTGATCGAATCTGTACGGTTGGATCTTCGATACGAGGCCCTGATAAAAATTTGCCCTGTCCTTGAACATAAAAGGAGACAATTAACCTCCTTTTTATTTAAACTAATCTAAATGCAAGATGAAGCATGCTATGCAATATTTATAATATGTAATGCAATTCTATGCTTAAGAACATGCATAAATAAACATCTTATGTAATATAAACATGTTTACATCAATGACATCACTCGTCATCTACACAAATCCACCTCTGCACCTCAAAGCACATACGCGCACCCACCCACGGGAAGGGAGGTTGCGCACAACATCTACCACTCCCCAGGGATGGATGCGTATCCACCCCTATCTGATTATGGCTTCAAAGGCAACTCTGGTCCAAGCCACCTCAGTTGGGGGAACTTTGAACCCCTGCACCCTGATTATCTTGGAGCTCCACAATCTTGCGAGGATCTTCACTCCATCCAGAATAATCATTTCTCCAACACTTATAACTCTGGATGGCGTAATCATCCTAACTTTTCGTAGTTGAGAAATAACTCGAATCTAAGACCTCAATTCCAACCTCGACCACAGGCTCTGCATCCTTATCAACCCACTCAACCAAGGCCCACTCAAAACTTCCAATCTAGACCACCTAAAGAAGATCATACATCTTTGATTCTCGAGACCTTGGTTGACATGCAAAAACAACACAAAGAAGAAATCTCTGGGTTACGAAATCAATTAGCCCAGCTAGCAAGCGCTCGCTAGCCTGGTGCACTTCCTTCTCAGCCTCTTCCAAGCCCAAATAACATGTCGAATCAGAGGCGCATTATGAACCCAAATCAAGGCCAAGCTCACTTTGTTTATTAGGCCCCTTCTGCTCCATCACCTGACGGGATGGATGCTTCAACTTCATACTCGGGATTTCAGCAGCAAACACCTATTTTGCCCAACCCAAACCAAAATCAGGCAAGATTAAATTCCGTCACCACCCATAGTGGCAAAGCAACACAAGACTCACCCTTTCCTAGCCACAACATGCCTGAGACCATAAACCCTAACCCTAGATTGGTTGTCGTGGACATACCCATCCTAATAAAGAGCCTGAGCTAGTTCTAAAGGAACCATCTAAGGTCCCATTTCCTGAGGCCATGACCAAGGGAAAGAGGACAGCCAAATTTGTGGCACTTGAGGAGGACCTGGTTAAGCTCTTTGAGCAGGTCCATATAAACATCCCCTTGATAGATGTGATTCGTCACATACCATCTTACGCACGATTCCTAAAAGACATATGTACACCTAAATGTAAGCTGCAAACCAAAGGCGGGAACCCAATCGTACTGTCAAAGCAAGCCAGCTCCATCATTTTGATCAAACTCCCGCCTAAGGCAAAAGATCCAGGCACCCCTCTGATCTCCTATGCTATCAATGATATACAGTTTGACCGAGCCTTATTGGACCTAGGAGCTTCCATCAATTTGATACCTACATCCCTACTAGACTACTTTGAGGAATCTGAGCTTAAACCGACAGAAATGACTTTGCAGTTAGCAGATCGATCTATTAAGTCATCAAAAGGAATTCTTGAGGATGTCATAGTTAGGGTACATGATTTCTACTTTCCCGTGGATTTCATAGTCTTAGACATGGATGCTCTTGAGAACTTGAAGAATACACCGATCATATTAGGGAGGCCCTTTCTGGCCACTGTTAGGACCAATATTAATTGTGAGGAGGGCCAAATTGAGTTAAAATTTGGGAGCAAAACTCTAAAGATCGATATCTTTAAGGCCCAATAAGGAATTAATTAAGGGGTTATAGAATAAATCTATGATATCGAGGCCATGGTTGATGATCTATGTATCGAGGAAAACCCGAATATTTATGATCAACTACAAGAAGACCAAAACTTGCAATTTGGGGAGCCTGAACATAACCTAGACACACCCATAGCTCCTTCCCTTGCTCCTGACACCCACCCTGAACCATCTGCTACTGCTGATAATCCTGTTATGGAATTGAAACCCCTCCCTGACCATATCAAATACGCCTTATTGGGTTCCAATCAGACATTTCCTGTGATTATCAACTCCCAACTCACACCTGGTTAGGAAACACGCCTGATTTCTATTCTTCAGCTGCATAGAAGAGCCATTGGATGGACTATCGATGATCTGACTGGTATCAGCCCCTCATACTGCACACACCACATCTATACTGAAGAGGGCTCACGACCATCCCGTGAAATGTAGAGATGCCTAAATCCAAATTGGCAGGATGTCGTCAAAAAGGAGATCATCAAGTGGTTAGATGCAAGGATCATCTACCCAATCTTCGACAGTCAATGGGTGAGTCCAATCCAAGTTGTACCTAAGAAGGCAAGGCTCACCATGATCACGACTGAAATCAGAGAAACCATATCGACCTGTATCGCAAACTCGAGGAGAGTCTGCATTGATTACAAAAGACTCAATTCCTCCATGAAGAAGGATCACTTCCCACTACCATTCATTAATCAGATCCTCAAGAAACTAGCGGGAAATCGATTCTTCTGCTTTTTGGATGGATACTCCAATTATAACCAGGTCATAATCCATCCTGAGGACTAAGGGAAGACCACCTTTACCTGCCCCTTCGAGACATACGCATTCCGGAGGATGCCGTTCGATCTCTGTAATGCACCCGCTACTTTTCAGCGGTGCATGATTGCCATATTCTCAGATATGGTAGGTGAATACCTTGAGGTCCTCATGTATGACTTCTCGGTATTTAGAGAATCATTTGATGATTGCCTCCTGCAATTGGTCCAAATCCTCAGGCGGTGCATCGATGTGAACTTGGTTCTTTCCTGGGAAAAGAGCCACTTCATGGTACTTGAGGGAATTGTCCTCGGACATCTCATCTCTGAAAAGGCATCTAGGTTGATCAAGCCAAGGTGAATCTGATTTTCAAACTCCCTATGCCTAGCTTGGTCAAGGACATCCGATCCTTTCTGTGGCACATCAGTTTTTACCGTCGATTCATTCCCGATTTCTCAAAAATCGCGTGCCCCCTGACTACTCTTCTTTCCAAGGATGCCCCCTTCGAAATCACCAAGGAGTGCACTCAGGCATTTGAGATCCTACGTGATCAAGTTACCCAAGCACCTATCCTGCAATCCCCCGATTGGTCTCAACCCTTTGAAATCATGTGCAATGCATCTGATTATGCTATGAGTAAGGTTCTTGGGTAGAAAATAGAAAAGGAAACCTGTGGTCATCTACTACATTAGCAAGACACTTGACGAGGCTCAGCGTAAGTACATAATTACTGAGAAAGAGCTGCTAGCCGTAGTATTTGCCCTAGAGAAATTTAGATCGTATCTTTTGGGTTCCTGTGTTATCATATACTCAGATCACACTATAGTGAGGCACCTCCTTGCGAAGGATGCGAAACCTCGACTAACCCGCTGGATCTTGCTATTGCAAGAATTTGATCATAAAGCAGGAAAGCAGAATGTGATAGCTGACCACTTATCCTGCCTTCCTTCTGACAGTATCAACCCTTTCGGACCCATCACTGAGCACTTTCCTAATGAGCACCTCCTAACTATTAGTACGGGACTTCCTTGGTTTGCTAATTTGGTGAACTACTTGGCATCACATCAGATCCAGTCTGATTGGCCGAAGGCCAAGAAAGATAAATTGCTTTCCGATGCCAAGTACTACATCTGAGAAGACCCATACCTCTTCCGCATTGGTGCTAATCAGATCATTAGACGGTGTATTCTGGAAGCGAAAATTCAGGACATTTTATTTTTCTGCCATGACCAGGCCTGCGGCGGACACTTCTCCAGACATAAAACCGCAACAAAAGTCCTCCAATGTTGCTTTTATTGGCCCACAATTTTCAAAAACGCATACGATCATTGTAAGGCATGCACTCGTTGCAAGACCTTGGGCAACATGAGCCACCGCAATATGGTGCCTTTACAGCCGATTCTCATATGCAAAATCTTCAATATCTGGGGGATTGATTTCATGGGACCCTTCCCTACCTCGGATGGCTTTGAGTACATTCTTCTCGCTGTTGACTACGTGTCCAAATAGATCGAAGCCATCCCGACCCGAACCAATAATCATAAGGTGGTAATCAAATTCATTCATCAGAACATCTTTTCTTAATTCGGGATTCCACATGCCATTATCTCTGACGGAGGGACCCATTTCATGAATGCCCAGTTCAGATCACTGATGACCAAATACGAGGTGTCGAACCGAATCTCTACTCCTTATCACCCCCAAATCAATGGTCTAGCTGAGCTATCGAATCGAGAGATCAAGAAAATCCTTCAGGTCACTGTCCGACCTTATAGGAAAGATTGGTCGTCCCGACTTCCGAAAGCCTTGTGGGCTTATAGGATCGCCCACAAGACCCAATTGAGCATGTCTCCTTTCATATTGGTGTACGGGAAGGCATGTCACCTCCCTATCGAGTTGGAGCACAAAGCCTATTGGGATGTACAGAAATGTAATCTAGATCTTTCTAAGGCAGGAACCCCCTGAAAGCTTCAAATGAGTGAAATTGATGAACTACGCAATGATGTGTACAAGAACTCGTGAATTTATAAAGGGCAGGTTAAGGCCTTTCACAACAAGCACATATCCAGAAAGATCTTTCACCCTGGTCAGAAAGTCCTACTCTTTGATGCCAAACTCAAACTGTTCCCAGGAAACCTCAGATCAAAATGGATTGGACCATATCTTATCAGATGGATTTTTGGAAATGGAGCCATTGAAATTAGTCAACCCAGCCTTGATCCTAAACCTTTTATTGTGAATGACCAGCGACTTAAGCCGCTCATTGAACTCACCGATACAAACTTGGCTGAGGTATCTTTTGATCTCCATTCTCCCAGAGCCCATTGCGCCCAGCTGATGGCGTTAAACTCGGCGCTTAACGGGAGGCAACCTATCATCTTTTTGAAAAACCCAAAACCCTTCTTGACACATCTTATGTTGAACTCATATTGCGCTTTAGGGTTTGTCCATTAGAACAGCCGACTCCACCTCTGGTACCCATACCCGAGCTTGAAATTGTTAGCAACAGTCATCCCGACCCATCTACCCACCCAAAACCTATTCTAATGTACGATCTAAGCTAAATTCAAACCTACCTAATTTACAATGAGGACATTGCAAAATAGTAGGCATGGGGGGGTATTAAAGTGCAAAACGCTGTGAGAATCACTCCACAAGAAATGGTTTCATCAAAAAAATTACATATTCCAAAAAACCAAAAAAATAAAAAATGGAAAAAGAACAAAAAATGGAGAAGGGTGGAAATTTTGAAAGATCAATTTGGATATCATTTTCGAGGAGGAAAAGGGGAGGTAATATAAATGTCAAAAAGGAGCACAGTAAGAGACAAAAAGAGATAGTCTTTAGTTAAAGATTAAGGAATCTACTCAGTTCTAGACTAAATCAAAAGAAAGAAACAAAAGATAAAAAGTGCTAAGTGACAAAAGAGATTAGTATGAATGCTGATCCTAGGCCTCTTGGGCTATGTTTTAAGCTTAAAAATTCAAGTATCCATTAAGATCTGGATAGTCTTCAAGAGATTGGGGAAAATGCGAAGCTTAAGTATTAGGTCTAAGGCTTAGGGATTATTCGACCTCATCAGTTGACCTTTGACTTGCGAGACTTGGTAACCTAGGCACCCCAAAGCCAAACACAATCTGGTTCAGTGTGCTTAATTATCAAAATCATGCAAATGCATTAAATCTATTCTAAAAAGAAAAAGCTATCTAGATTAGGAGCGACTGATCAACACAAGTTGATTTGGAAGAGTTCCAACGTGGAGAGGTGGGAAATTTCCCTCAAAGATGCACAATAACATACCGTCTCATCGGTGCTTGTCTCCTAGGATATCTAAATATCCTATTGGGGGCATGTAAGCACCTTGTGCTGGTTCAGATGCCATGGGCAGCATTATCACGAATGTTTATTGCCAGGGTCTGGATTTAGCTACAAAATGCCATGGGCAGGTTATCTCGAAATCTCGAAAGCTAGGGTTCTAGGGGTTGCCATGGGTGGTGCTATCTCAAAGCATCGATTGCTAGGGACCCTACAAGGATTGATGGTGAGAGCCAGGAATCCGATACATATTGTGTTGGAAAGTCAATCCGAAGCTAGAAATAAAGAAAGAAAAGAGAGAAAACTCTCCAAAAAAGAAAAAAATCTTCATCTCTCTCTTACAAAAACTCATTGCCAACTGAACCTGGGCTAAACATGTTACAAGCACAGTTGCTTTAACCACGGACTTCAACAAAATTAGGTTAGTTCCTGTGGGCCTTAGAAACCTTCGTGGCAGACTGAGGCTAAAGCTGGTCAGGTCCGAATCTTAGTTAGTACTTGAGTACCTCTGGGCCTACTATTGGTATTCTGACCTAATCTACAAAAGAAAGCACACAGTAAAAATCTGAGTATAAAAAGGCATATGGTCTAGAATTTGAGTTAATTCCATGAGATTTTGCTAAGGGACTAGCAAAAGCTAAGCATGGGGGTATAATGGAAATACCATCATGAGCCATAACTAGCTCAATTTATTCATTATCAAGGAATAAATGCTCCTACATAACTACCAAAGAGCCACAGTTCACTACAAATCCATTCTGAGGGAAATACAAGAAACCAGGGTTAAAACTGTAATTTTACCATCATATCTTGAATGGAGAATAACCGTGGGTTTTTCCAGAGGTAATTAAGGGTCAAATGGTCTTAAATATCCAACAAGTGGGTTAATACAGACAGAAAAGGGTTCGTGTTTTGAGAATTAAATGACTTCTAAAACCCTGAAAATAGACCTGCTTAAATAAATGAAGTTCTGGTCAGGATAAAATTCACCTAAACCCTCTAAAATTCATATAAAAATATTCTCTAGAGTTTGGTACCTTCAATTCGACCATCAAAACCCATCTTGACTCAAAATAGAATCTCAGAATGACATTTACCCTAATTTGGGTAATTATGCAAATTACCTAGTCAAACTAGGTCAAAACCAAAATCTAACTTCACCATTGGATTCATTAGGTCCAAATTAGGTTTGTGCCAAAATTTGGGCCCAATCTGAGACTATCTTGACCTAGTTTGCAATTTGGTCATGTCTGATCACACATATGCCCTTAATGTTCAAAATCCTTACAAAAAGGCCCCTAACTTTGTCATCGTTTCCACAAAAAGGTCCCTGCCACCATGAATCCTATTCCTACAAACTCCAACAACCTAAATTTAGCAAGTTCTCCTTGATTTCTTGACGAATCCCTCTCAGATTTGAAAGGGAAGTTCATCAAGGAATTCCCTTCCTTTTGAGCCAATTCCCAAGCTCTCAAACCTTCCCAATCTCTCATGCGAATGCATGAGAGATTAGGGTATCTTGGGATTTCTTTTTCCGATGAGCATTCCTAGCTTGGAAGCTTGGCTTCCAAGCTCAAATCGACCTCTTAAGCCCTATATAAGCATGCCCAGGGCTCAGCCAAACTCCCAAGCTCGATTTTGGCCAGAAACTCCCCATAATCCACCTTCCTCTTTCAGCCGAAAGGCTCCTCGAGCTCCGGCGACCTCTTCCATCCTCATTCCTCGTTCGTTCACAATACCGGCGACGGATTTTCCTCCCTCATCTTCCTCCACATAGCGCCATACTAGTGGGCGCTTCTATCTCCTTCATCGTCACCTTTCTTCCCCCATCGGAGTCACCTTCGTCTCCGACACCGGCAATACCATAACTGGCATTGCATCTTCCCCTCTTCGTCCGCCAATCACCTAGATAAGTTCCCTAACTCCTCTACTTCATTTACACACCAACCACACTTCATTTCAACCGTCGTATCACACTGACCACCTTCACCTTCCTCTACTCCGACCAGGCCTCCGACAAGGTCCTTCGCCCACTCCACTGTCCCAAATACCTCGCCAACACCACCAAAACCTCCGCTATGGCCCCTAGAGTAAAAACCCTAACCTTTCCAGGCCTACTGCTCATTCCACCTTCTCACCGAACAACCCACCTCCAGACCTTCATTTCCACCTTCACCAGCCACCTACAACCACCTTTGTAGCTCGCTACCGCCACCCACACCCTCGCAGCATCCCTACGAAGCTCCTAAACCTATTTAACAAGGCCGAGAGGCTGTGTTCTTCATTTCAAGTAGCAGGTAATCGCTACCATTGACGAAGCTTCGAGCGAAGCTTGAAGCCTTGCTCCAGCATCTGCAGACCCCAAGTGAAGTCCCAGCCGCAGCGGAGCATCTCCAGGATCACAACCCAGGGGCCAATTTGTCTCTTTGATTGGGCCTTTGATGGCAATCGCACAAAGCAGCAGCTGCAGCTGCACGTAGAGGAAGGGAGGTGGGATAGTCCCACCTCGAAAGCTAACGTGCGTCCGTGCCCACATAAATTGAAAAAGTCGCATAGCCTTATCGCCTCAAGTCACAGGGGGTGAGGTCCCCGCACCCCTCATGCGCCTCACCCGCAACACCTTACATGTGAGTCTGGCAGATCTGTTTACCCGCCTAGCCAAGCACTCCTCGGCTGCCACTCGCGATCGCTGAGAGAGAAAGAGAAATAGCGCATGGGGTCAGGGGGTTTTGCTCTCAAGACCAACGGCAGACACTTAGCCATTTAAAGAACCTCCCCCTTATGCGTGAAGAGAAAGTAGGAGAGGATGGCAGAAGAGAAGGCACAACCACAGAAGAAGGAAGAAGGAGAGGAAGCTTTCGTAAAAGAGAAGGCCTGCAGAGAAAGAAGAAAAAGAAGAAGAGAAGAGGAAGGGTGCCCTCTTGGCACTGTAGCATAGAGCAGGATAAGCTGTCTGACCAGCTAAGCGGACGTCTGAGCATCATTTGAGGTGCATTGTGCACTTATATTATGTGGAATTTAATTGCTTAGTGCTGTTGAGTTATTTGAAATAAATTATAAAGGGGTAATTGGTGATTCAAATCACCATTTTACCCCATTCTTTTTGCATTATCTGACATTCACTTTCATTTATATATCATTCTTGTTTAGAGTTCTCTTTTACATTGCTTATATTGTGATCTTGAGAATTATTTTGCCAATTGCTCCCTGTGTTCGACCTCGAACCTCATTTCTGATATTCAAGTAATAAATATTATTTGTTTTCGCATTGATTTGAACTATATTATAATGCGACGATTTTAAAACCCGTTTCAAAGCGAGCAACATTACTGATTGTGGTGTTACTTAGCAACCATATGGTCATTGGAGATGGGTTGCTTACACCAGCTCTATCAAGTATATTGTATTCAATTACGTAATTGAGGAGTATGGTCATGCCAATTTTCTACTGTACAGGAGAGAGCCAAATTGGTGCATACTCTATATCACAAAAAAAAATCATCTTTGCTGATGAAAATTTTCCTTTGTTTGGTTTTTTTAGCTGTATTTGGGCTTGAACGTTCAATGTCCAAAGGAACCCATGAATGTAAGCACCCAAGCACTAGTCATATGTTGTTGCTTCCTTATATTTTATGGCTGCCATATTTCTAAATCCTGCTTGTTCAAAAGGAAAGTACCTTTAATCTTATCCTAGAGCATTTTTTTCTCTAAAAAAAATAGGAATGCATATTGAACTTTACTACATTCTTTTTCCAAGATAAGCATTCTGGGTTGGGGATTGAATGCTTCTGATGGAATATGAATATCCTTAGAAAGCAATACCTTGCGCAATGGAATTATTCCCTATTCTTATGAATCCATGATTTTCCTCAATTACTGATATAGAGATATTTGAGTAGTTTCTCATCTTATGACAGAAGGCAAGCTTGTTTTTGGTTTCTGCAATTTGCAAATAAATCAATAGCCCGAACATGTTAGGGAGACTATTTATTTTTGTGATTTGTAGACTATTTATTTCAAGACAATTTATTTAAATTAATTTCTCACCACTAGCAAATACTGCTCCCACCACAAACAGACTGCAAGGCCTGAGGTAAATCATGTTCAAATACTGCTCCTTTGTCATTTCTTATGAGGATGGTTTATTTGTGCACACCTCCAAATAATATTCTTTGGGGATTGTATTTATGCTATATTTGTGTTTCATTACAGAGTTCATTACTTATTCGTTCATCATTTTTTTCATTTTGCAACATTAACTTTTATAGAAGAAAAATCTATTTTTTGGTTGCTTTACTCTCATTCTCTCTCTCTCTCATTTCTTAGTTATAATTATCATGATATTTTCTTGATAATTACCATAGCAAGGAGTAACTACAAATTTCATTTGGGGGAGTTCGTGAATCTACATTCCCTTTCCCCTTTTTAATTATTCTCACTCACCAAATTGCACACTAGTTGGTACCAAACAAAAGGTTCTTCCTAATTGTTTCCTTGCTATCTCACCAACTTCATGCCATCTTCCTTCATCTATTTTCTTTCACCCCATTAACACCCCTCTTTCACCACCAACAAACCACTCCAAATGATTTAGGTCATCATCACTAACAAGCCACTTGAAATGATCAGCACCTTCTTCATGTGACCTTGCAGTGCTTTTGTATCATTCATGGCACCTCCAACCTCATCTATTAATTATCCCGCTCATTATTCCTCATTGAAAATGATCTTCGTCACTTTACCAATCCTTCACCATCAACATTACTAGTGATTATGTGAACTGCAACCATCAAAAATTTTACCATCACTTCCATCAACACACCTTGCCAAGTGACTAGTCTTCAACCTCATTAGCCCCTAACAGCAACCAAATCAGCTATACATATTTGCAGATATATATATGATGATATTTATTTAGAACGAAATGAAATGATCAACATTTCATATTTGCATTCTTATACATATTTGCATATCCAAACCTAACTCCATTTTGTCTTAGTTGGATTCATGTATGGTTATGCCTCCAAAATGTTTCCAAAATTGTAGCTATGGGTATGCTCTGTGAGATCAATGTGAAAACTGTGGGAAGCTCTTGAATCCCACTAAGTTAAAGACTCCAAAGTGTAAGGTACTTTTGCATGCCATAAGCTAGTATAGTGATAGGTCCTTTTACCTTTGATGGCAGATGGCACATAGATTGTGAGACTTAAATTTTGTCAATGATCTACATTTCTTTGTTCTTTTTTCCAAAATAGGTATGCTGCACCACTCCAGAGATTAGTGATACTAATCACATGTTTTTGCTCGATAATGGAATTCATTTCTTCCTTTTTGTAGAAATATGGTGACTCATCTAAGCGTGATATGGTTGTAATGGTGACATAAGACATGTTAGAAGTAGTTACCCATGAAATGGTTAGTGAGAATCAGTTGGTCGATGTCACAAATTTGTTCTTTTTTTATTGTCATGTTTTTGAGTATCCATGGATCAAGTACTTCTAATGTGTTTACAATGAGTTGGTTGAGTTAGGTCATGGTAACAAGGATGTTCCTCAGACATAGCTTTTTGTTGGTACAGATTCAAAGCCAACTGTGCTATTTGCTCCAACTATGACTGCTAAATGGGAAGAATAGGTATGTAAAAGAAACAAACATCACTTTATTGGAGCTGGAGAATGTAGATGGTGTGTCAATTATATTTTACTAGCAAAAGATTTTTCTAGGTTTTGTTTTGCAGCCAATTAATTCTTTGATTTGTTAAGAACATCCGCCAACACTTCCATTTGCCAAAAGATGGCGTATCAATTATATTAATTCTTTCATCTACCAAGCACTTTGCTTAATCTACTCTTTTTCTTTCATGTATTGAATTCTTTGATATAGATGGCTAAAGTGTATAGATTTGATGGTGGGCATCTTTGGATATTGGTGATATTCTTGTAGGTAAGAAAAAATGATGAGCTTGAAATGTTGCCAAAGGTGGCAATATTCAATGTGGCTTTTAGAGAGATCTTATGTTATCTTTGCCTTGATTTCTTGTGGTATTCAAGAGGGTAAGGTGGGATGTCTTATCCAGGTTGTTTTTAGATTATTCATGTTTTCACCACTCTTTGTTTGTGTTATTTAATTAGGTTCATGAAAATGAATAGCATCAATAATTTAGTGGTAAAATGGTACCCTTACACGGTACAGACCTAGGTTCAATTCCCGACTAGTGCATCTTTTTTTGGTTCCAAGTTGGAGAATTCATTTTTAATCTTTATCCTTGAATTTCTTTACTTTAAGCACAAAAATGAGAGGTTGCTTAAAGAAACTAGAATTATAAATAACTACATGACATTAATTTCTTGCATATTTTATGATAATAATATAACTTGTAATTTGAATTTCAGGAAAATGTTATATTCATCCTAGAAAGCTTGGATATTTTTTATTAGATTTTATTTCTTTTTTTTACTATTATGTAAAGGTAGATACTTAAAATTTTGTTTCAATATTTATTTACTTTTTATTGATTCTCTTTTGAGACTTAATATACTTTTGGTTTAATAGAATAAATTTGATTTTTATTAACTTTATCAATTCTCTTATTTTCATGCCTAATAATACATTTATAAATTAGTATATTAAGAAATTTTGGCAACAATAAAGGAAAAATGTCACTAATGTGTTCATCAAAACTTTATTCTCTACAGAAACATTTTTTCTATTACCAAATATTAATTTAAGCATAGAATACTTACCTAAAGCGATGGTATTGTCGACATTTAACATTGTTGCAGCTGATAGCCTTGAGTTATACTAACGGATAAAACCGTTGCTACTAGGATAAGGTCAAATTAGGCAGCCTTTAGAAATTTCACCATCGCTATAGAGTGAGGTACAACACCGATGATTTTTACCATCAGCATAACCTACAACAATGCCTCTTAAGAGAATGCCAAGGTTAAACATCAGAATAGGCATATGTTGCTATAGCGACGGTATTTCAAACCTACACCAACGATTTCTGATCGTCGGTGTAGGTAAAAACTATTGTTGTGAGAGTCACATAGAGGTTGAATGGTGTGTATGGATTGACAATTGTAAACTCCCCATTCAAGGAATAGATTGGAGTTGGTATAAATCTTCTAGAACCTTAAGTTCTTGTAAGGATCCTTATTATCCTCAATGTTCTAATTATCAAAAGGTTGATTTTAATTTTTTACTTCCTAGACCTCTCAGGGTAGCCCATGAAGCTTGCTACATTAATCTTTATTGACGAACATTTGGTTTAACTTTGCATCATCAGCTTGCTAATATTCTCGGCTACCTTTTCTATAAGGCTACTATGTTATGCTCATTTATATGACTTACCCCTGTATTCATGCAACCAGATTGTCAAGACACCATTGATATATTCCTATTTAATTACTTAATTCATGCCTAATTCTTACTAGTTTGAGATAGACATGGAAAGGGTTAGGTGCACCATGTGTATGGTTTGTCTCAACAAGGTTCTAGGTGCCTATGTTGGGGTTAATTAGGTGAAGATGTAGGTCAGTTAGGTGAGTAATCGGAAGTTGATTTTGTGTGTAGTTAGATGTGTGTAAACGTGGATCCTATCTCTATCTCTGTCTGTTGTGGGAAGCACATAATGGTTCTACTACGGGTCTTCTTGCATTTGCATTTTAGCTCAACTCCAACTCCTCCACTACGGGTTGCACGCATGAAATAATGTCCTCAATCTTGGGCCCGCAAAAAGAGAAATTATGAAATGTATATACAAAAATGCAAATGTGTGCAATGTATGCTTCTATCTACAATGCAAGCTAGGTTTTTAGCATAATTGAAACATTTTAAGACCTATAATTGTTGTGCAATTAGGGGGTGTTGGTAACTATAATCAATTGTAATATGATAATTTGACGAGTCAGAATCGATGTAATACGATAATTTGACGAGTTACATATGGGTGGCTACTTCCCCTAGAAATGTCCCATCCCATATGTATTCGTTAAGGGTATATTCTAACTCAAACTCAATGGGCTTAGGCTTGGACTATTACATACAAACACGTACGCGTATGGGACAACTCAATTTCCTAATGAACTATAATAATTGTACTTAACTTGTCAGTATAAAGTGCAAATCAATCCTATCCCCTAAACACACACGTAAAGAACTTGGTCACATGTCCAAACACTACTAAAAAAATTATGATCACAATCCCTACGATCGTGATAGAAAATAATATATGATTACATTTTTTAAGTAAAATCATGACCAAAAAGCAATGAACCAAACAATTGGTCTCTATCGTAAAACCATGACCAAAGATTTTGGTCACGATTTTTAAAACGGTCACCAAATGCTGGTATTTGCTCGCCACCCCTTCCCCGACCATCCCCTCTCCTCCAAAACCCTCTAACTCTACCTCACCCGTGCTCCCCCATCCTCCTCTTGCCCTCCCTCCCACCCACCTGACCTCCCTCCTCCACGCTCGACAGTCTTGCTGAGACTCTTTGCGCGGTGGGAATTGATGGCGGTGGCATGGTGTGTGAGGGCGTCATCGGACCTGGGATTAGGGAGGATGCGATCGAAGAGTTGGTGACGAGGTCGGGGGATGGAGTGGAAGCGGAGGCATAGGGTGTGAGGGCGGCAGCAAGGGCGACGTCGGACTTGGGATTAGGGAGGATGGGGTCGAAGAGTTGGTGGCGAGGGCGGGGGTTGGAGTGGGAGCGGAGGCTGGCGAGGGTGGGGAGGGAGGCGGAGGCGGAGGCGGAGCGCAACAACGTAGGTGCTCTCCTAGGTAGGGTGGGTGGCGGTGGCATGGGGTGTGAGGGCGGCAAGGGCGGCGTTGGACCTGGGATTAGGGAGAATGCGGTCGAAGAGTTGGTGGCGAGGGCGGGGGTTGGAGTGGGAGCGGAGGCTGGCGAGGGCGGGGAGGGAGGAGGCGGAGGCGGATTGCAACAACGTAGGTGCTCTCCTAGGTAGGTTGTGGACTGTGGCGACGCAAGTCTTCCCGCAAGCTTCAGCGAACAACTAATCCACAAAGCTGTGAGTTGCTTACTGATCTATTAGAGAACCATCTTCCCGTATCATGTGTTGCTGGAGCGTGGCTTTCCTCGCCTGGTCATGTGTTGCTTGATCAGCATGTGAAGTTATTTGTATTTCTATGTTCTTTTAAATTAACTTCAACATACCTGTAATGGATATGTAGTTGTTTTGCTTAAATGGCTATAAGCTTATCACAACTTTTGGATAAATAATGATAAACATATATGCTGAGAGCTTTCATGGTACTGTTTAGTTAACTGAATATAATCTCGTCTTTGACTTATTTGTGTTAATCTAACAATCTATTTTTTAGGCTGGCCTTCCTCCAAGTGTCTTGAACATTATCTCTGGATTTGGGCCAACAGCTGGTGCTGCTCTTGCAATTCATATGGATGTTGACAAGGTATTTTGAGTCAGATTTTGTTTTCCAAAATTGGCATTTCCCAAATGAATCACCAAACCACCACAACAATCCTCCTATTTCCCAAATGTACATAAATTAGAAGAGGAATTTTCTCTCGAATTGTATACTTTGATGAAGGTATTAGGAAATGCATGCAGAATATTCAAATGCTTCCAAAAAAATTAGATGTATTTCACATGAACAAGTCATTCTCAACAGACAGCAAAGCTTTGATTTCTCTGTCTTTGAGCTTTTTCCTCATTTCAAGTAGTGCTGCTGTTGATTCCTTCAAACAATAATGAAGAAAATGAGAAGAGCTTTTACCCGGTGAAAGATGCTTCGGTAGGGGGATTCTGTATAAAGGGAAGGAAATGTAATTCAGAATGATAGTGCTTTTCTGGGTTAATGCATGTTTTCATGACTAAATAACAATCTTGTCTCATTTTCTTAATTCTGAATGATAGAAATTCCTTAAAGAGATTCTTTTTTGCATCAGCTACACCTCAGCAATGGAATATCAAAAAAAAAAAAATCCAGCCATTGGATGTGTGTCAAGAAATAGATATTATACTTGTCGAAAAATCATTCATCAACTCACTTGAGAATTTTCTGTTGGGATTTCGCAGGTACTATCCTGGTATAATTGAAAGTTATGACCCTGCAAGAAAGAACAATAGAGTATGTTTTGGACCATGTTTAGTCCTCTAATGTGTAGTCTTGTTCCCCTCTTGGGACTTGGGAGTGCTACTACCTGCTGGATTTGTAGGTGTTATATTCAGATGGCAACGTCAAAATCGTGCTGCCAAAGGATGAAAAGTGGATGTCTATAAAAGCTGCGAGTTTGTGTGGCATAGTTGATGCATCTTGTATTGATCTTGTTTTTCTTTGTTCCACTCTAAAATGTGTACTGGCGAACTTATTTCTCAACTTTGTTGCAGGGAAAGGCTGGAAAGTCTGGGACTGTAGAAGCTGTGGCATCCTCTTATACATAAGTTATTGGTATTGGCAATATTTGTTTTTGTTACTTGTGGCTTGCAACTTTTTTCTTTTGAATTTGGTACCTAAATATTTTTGAAGCTCTCCTGTTCTGCTTTTCACCTTCTCATGACATTATTTAGACTTGGCTGTAAGTTGGCCAAGGAGCAGGTTGGAACCTGCTGTCTTTTGCTCTTGAGCTTGTATATATGTTGATATTGTCCTTCAATAGTATTTTATCCGATGGTAGAGACTTTTAATAACTTCTCCTTGAGTTGTGGGGATTAAAATATCCAGATTTATCTTTGAACTGGAGATAGAGCAGAGTGTTTTGTTAGACGATTACAAATAAATACACTCCACTTATTACTTGTCATTCATTTGTGAGGTTGGTTGATATCCAAGTTTTATTTGACTTTGCAACCCTGCAAAGAAGAAAGTAAAAACAAGTTCTGATTCTACAAGTAAGAAAGCAAAGGCTGACAGTTAATCAAAAAGGTTAGTATGTTGTGATCTGTTTGGGTTATTGATAATTCCCCCCTGTGGTGTCCAGCCATTGGATGTGTTGAAAGAAGGCCTCCATTTTATCAATCATTGAGTCAAGTTAGAAGTGTGTCTGATTTTGAACCACTTATATTTACATCTTATTGAATCCATTCTTCCTGGATTTCTTAGTACATATAGCTGATGGATGTCAACTTGGCTGTTTATACAGGAATCCCTCAAGTGAACTCTGTATGCATGAGAGACATGGAAACAGAAATGACCCCAACTACAAGCTTGGAGCCATCGAGGATGGGGACCCCATTAGGAGTAACTACTCCCATTCGTAGCTTCAATTCCTCTAGGGACTCTACTCCTAGAAGGGGATCTCTGACTACTACACCGGTCAAATCCAACACAGTTGACCAATCAGGGCTTCCAGGCAAGGGATTGTCTGAGGAAGAGTTCTGGCTAAAAACACGAAGAGAAATTGTGTTTTCCATAGATTTGGACAATGAATATGTTTTCTACAATGCTTGTAGAAAACTGGAAGATGTTTTCTACAATGCTTCATGCTGAAATGGACAAACTGGTTAATTGATGTGTTCATTACAGCTGAGTTGGAATATCAGTGTCTTCAAATTGCGAAATCGTTGAAAGACAGGCATAGTTATGGAGATCCTTGTTGACTGCACTCTTCTTTTCAATGTTGACTGAGAAAGTGTCATATCAATCATGATAAACCTAAAGAAGGAATGACATACATTGTTTATGAAAGCGGTCACATTTTTATTTTTGCAGCAAGTGTGCTTTCCCCAATTAGAAAATTATTTTTGTTTATTTTTCTTATCATTTTAAAACTATTTAGATGTTCAAGTGTTTTGCTCGTTTTCAGGCAGTTTTTAAAGAGGATAAGAAACCTTTTTTCCCCTTGAAAAACTTTCACAAAGGAAATGCTTTTATTACCTACAATTTCTTATGCTGATCTTTCTAATAGCAATCTCAAAAATATTACTGCATTGAGTTGGTGAACTTATGAGTTTGCCCAATGTGCAGTCCAAGGAGGAACGTGAATATCTGATTGAAAAATATTACCTAGAATTTTGTATGCATATTTTTTGTATACACTAGACATTCTATAGATATATACAGGCAGAATATTTTTTATTCTTATTCTTGTGCTGTTCATGACGATGGGATTTGATTCATATTCTAATCGTTGGATGGCTGTTGCATACAGTGGACTATCTTGAATTACATTTAGTATCTAATTATATTTATTTATTTATTTTTATTGAAGAGACCTTTGGTCATAGTGGATAAACCATGACCAAAGGTCTTTGTCATGATTTCAAATCCTTTCTGTCTTCCGCTCTGAGTTTTTGGTCAAGGTTATGAAGAGGCAGCAAAGCTCTCTCTTTGATCATGGTTTTACAAGCGTGACTAAATGTCTTTGGTCATGGTTTATACCCTTGATAAAAAACTCTTGAACCTAGCTAATGGTGGGGGCTTTGGTCACAATTTGGGTGGAACCGTAACTAAAATCCTTCTACCACGTAACTTTTGATGATGTTAATTGGTGGCGATTTTTAACCTCTTGGTCATGGTTAAAAAATCTTTACTAAAATCCTTCTTTGTTGTAGTGAAATAACAATCAAGCACACAATCTTTTAGGAAACAAAAGTAATCATTTTATTGCAAAAATAAAGAGTTATACAAATAGATAAAAACAATAGGAGCAAAGAGAACCTAGGAACCCTTCGAGATGCACTTTGTGGCTAGTCTCCTCGACAAAGGTGGTGGCGATACTTGACGTAGATCTCCTCATAAAGCTTCGCGTCTCAAACACAAGTCCTCCAAGGGCATGTAGATGAAATTGTTGGTATGGAGGAGATGTTGGAGATGATGGTGGTGGAGAGGATGTGGCCTTGAGTTGGTGTTGGTGTTGGTGGACGTCCAAGGGAGGTGATGGGAAGGTGGTGGATAGCCAACAGTGGTAGAGAGGTGATGGTGGGCATTGGATTAGGGTTTAAGGTTTGAATGGTGGTTGTAGCCAATGGAGGCAAGGGAGGCTATGGACTAAAGGTGCATGCAAGGGGGGCACGCATACCATTTATGGAGGAGGGGGACTGGCCAAGGGTTTCTTGGTGGAAGGTTTAGGGTTTAGAATATGAAATGTGGGATTAGGATTTGAATTAGGGATTGGATTCCTAGGATTTGGAAAGTAGGACTGTGAAAATTAGGAAAGTGATTTCTAAGACCCTAAAGTTGGCACAGAGAGGCATTTGGGAACCAAGTTGCATGGAGGTGGTGGTCTTTTGGAGGTGGTCCATGTTAATGTTCACATGCATGGAGGCATGTTCACAGTGGTGATGATTTTAGGAAAGTACCTACTCAATTAATGATTGATTTTTGTTAATGGATTGATTTGTAGGTGGTTGTTCTTGTGGACAGCATATAGTGGACATGGGCCATGTGGTGGAGGCTAAGGTCAAGGTTTTAGCATGGAGACACATGTAGAAATTAGGGTTTTTATAGGTCCTTGCTCTATTATGGCTCTGAGCTGATTCAAATTGACTCCATCCTATTCTAACTTCAATCTATTCAATTTGACTCATCCATGTCAAATAAAATTATTCACGAATCGCTTCCTTATTTGTAAATAGACTCAACAACATATCCATAACCCAAAATGCCTGCAGGATGACCTAAATGCAAATATATAACATATGAGCTAACCTATAGCATTTATGACCTTACTACAATGAAACTAACTTTAATTAAGGGTGCTTTAGATAGATAATTATGTGTTCATCACACCCGAGTTCTGGATCACCGAAGGACTTCCTCACCACAAGGATTTTCTCTCATCCTTATTTTAGTTTCATTTAGCCGTTTGATGCTTGTATTATATTTTTGACATTACATTTGACATCAATACCATTGATGCATGTTTCTTAATTACATTCATATTTGATTTGATTTGCATTTAGATTAAAAATTTATTTCTATATTTTTTACTCATTAGAAAAATTCAAAAAAATTAGTGTGCGTATGTTTATTAGTTAGTTTCTCCTCAAATTTCATACTTAGATCATTTTTATAAAAAAATAAAATACTATTTTAGCATCAAATTTAGGAGTCATGTGTTGCGTCAATTTTATCTCCATATAGGTTAAGTAGATTATTTTTTAAATTTTTATATAGGTTCTACATTAAATAATTTACACACCCACAAAAATTATTTAATTCCACGTATCAAAAATAAGAAATTCAGCGTACAAAAATTCCTAACATTTGTGGAGTACATGGGTATCGGTTTTGACTTCTGATTGCAAACAGAGACTCGCTTTTTTGGGAACAATTTACTTAAAGTTAGGCCTTGAATTTTGGAGCGTACATAGTATATGTTATCAAGAGTCATGTATAATATTTTCAAATTTTTGCAAGCAAGCTAGGTATTTATCTCAAATTTTCTCCATCCGAGTACGAAGTTTGGATCTATGGTTTGTATTAGTTTGTAGGTGTCCCACATTAGTTAGGGTTTTGCGTGCATCCTTAGGTCCAAAATCATTAGTAATTAATTTAGTAGGCCGTGGGTTTTATATTTAATCCGTCCTCATGATATCGACTTGTACTTGCCCTTACTACTATAGTTAGGTTAGGTTTGGAATTAAATTTATATTTCATGTCTTCTTTAGGCGCTATGCCTTCTTTCTTCTCCTATCATGTTTCTTTTGATGATAAGGAACAAGATTACAACATAGATTGGGATTGTATGCAAACTGAAGATACCAATCCTGTCTATCTTAATGGACTCAAGTCTCATAATGAGGAAACAAGATGAAGATCGTGCTTCATAATAAATCACAAATATCCATATGTATCAATTTTAAGACTTCTAAAGATACGGTGGCACCAACACCTATTTTATTTTTTATTTTTCCTTTTAAACATTCTACACATATATCCAAATCTATGTAACCAAGGGAACCAAGAATTCTATTAGAAATAAACCTATCCATTCTCTATTTAGAAATATGACCTAAATGCTTATACCATAATAAAGTGAAATTCTCTTGAGTTAGTTTACACTTTGTACCACTCGAGGTTGCATTGAAGGTTTCATAGTTGGAGGAAATTATATAAAGCATGCATAATTTATCATTGATATACAAAAAACCAAAACCAACGAAATTCGAATTAAGAAACAAATGAAATTGTTTATCATCAAATGAACAAGAATATCCAAATTTGTCCAATAGATAAACAAAAACTAAATTCCTTCTAAACGATAGTACGATAAGTGTTTCTTTCAAATCTAATTAGTGACCGGTAGTCAATAATAGCCTGAAGTCTACAATGACTTCTACCTTTACCTTTCTTGTCGTTGCCCAGATAGATGTATCTTTCAACATCACTTGGCATTCAGCAATTTAGGCAACTCTGCATAGATACACTAATGTGAATAGTAGTTCCCGAATCTATCCACCAAATGTCTAAGGGTACAAAAGCATAATTAACTTCTAAACAAACCAAAGAAAGTGATGTATCACTCTTTTCACGCCAAGCGTGATATTTGGTATAATCTTTCTTCACGTACCCTTCACCCTTGCAAAAGAATTAAAATGCCTTAGGCTTCTTCTGACTCACTTTGGAAGAGGATGAACTTGTAGCAGCTGTATCCTTAACTCGCTTCCTTTTAGGCCCACAAACCAAAGGAGCACTTTCTAGTTTGTCCGATTTTAGCCTTTCTTCCTCTTGCACACAATGAGAAATGAGCTCATGAAGACTCTACTTCTCCCTTTGGTAGTTATAACTGACCTTAAACTGCTCGTATTGTGCAGGGAGGGAAATCAAAACCAAATGCACAAGGAGATATTCCGACAACTCTAACTTAAGTGCCTTTAGTTTCAAGGCCAAATAGGACATTTCTATAATATGTTCCCTTATGTTTCCAGTGTCCCTATACTTAAGTGAGATAAGTTTGCTAAGGAGATTGCTGGTCTTAGCTTTCTCATTCTTAGCAAATCTTTTCTCAATCTCATCAAGGAATTTCTTAACATTCAATTCCTCTAAGATCACACCCCTAAAGTTCTCTAGGATGGCACGTTTCATGTTCATCAGACACATGCGATTTGATCGCTCTTACCTCTCAGAGTTCTTTGTTTTATCAAGAGAACTCTTATCCGTAAGAGGGGAGGGAGGATCAATTCTAAGAGCAAAGTCCGGATCCATACATCCTAGAACTATAAGGAATCTTTCTAAAATTTAAAGTTAGATCCATTTAATTTCGGAATAGAATTAAGGTTAGCAGTAATCGCAGATGCAGAGAAGTTAACTGAGAACAAAGAAATAAACAAAGACATGCTCAGAATAAATAACTAAATAATACAACTTTAATACTTAGCCTTTGGACAGAAATATCAACATTGTAAAGGACAGTCTTAAGAAATGATAAATAACTATTAAAAAACAATCGTGCAAGGTTATTAAGTCATCTTTGGATTAACTCAATTATCAACATGAATCCAAATAATTCAATAAAAAATTTATCAATAAACGTGTTCATATGTATTCATTCATGAAATGGTTCACCTTTGGACTAAACATCCCATACATGAATACAACATATACATTTGTTTTAATGTTTCAAATAAACCGTGCATAAAGTAATGTACTTTGGCTAGAATTACTAAATGTATTAGACTATTTAATGCATTAAAACCAAGCACTAATGTTTATATGAAATGATTCATGTTAGTAAAATCATTTCCCTAATAGCATACTAGTACTGGTACTAATGATAGATACCGATACTGACTGGATGGACTCGGAACTGGTACCAAAGTTAGGTATCGGTATTGATTTCTATATGTATCGATCGATACTTAAGGTGAGTACCAATACCTAATGGGTATTGATGTAAACACATTTACACTATTTAAAATGTCTATTTATGCATATTCTTAAGCATAGGGTTGCATTTCATGATATAAATATTGCATAACATGCATCATCTTACATTTAGAGTAGTTTGAATAAAATGGAGGTTAATTGTCTCCTTTTATGTGCTTAGACAGGGCAAACATTTTATCGGGGCCTCGGATCAAAGATCCAACCGTATGGATGTGATCAGGGCGACGATTGGAGTTCATCGACTCCAAGATCGCCCTAATCAGGCATCCGTAGCATCAGATAGTGACCAGGGAATCCTAAAAGATCAAAGGCCAGGATGGTGTAAATCCACACTTCAGATGACAAATCCGACCGCACGGATGAATTCGGATCGACGATCGCAGCCCAACGACACAAAAATCGAGTCAATCCGACATCCGTGGCACCATCTACAACTTCCAGAAGATGGATGGCCAAGATGGTGCCATGTGGTGCCATCTCGGCCGCCCAAACGGCCGCATGCAAGCTCTGAAGATCCCGCACCCGCTCGCTCTCCGCCGTTGGATCTTGATCCAACGGCTGTGATCAACCGCGCCTAAAAGCGCCCGCTCGACCATCCGCGCCTCGTAGCACAGCGGTCGAGCACGCTTACGCGAGCGGCGGGCGCGGGTTCGAGCTGCAGCGAAGGGCTGGAAGGCGCGGGCGATTGATCGCGGGCGGGCATTGGATCGCGATCGGACGACCGTCTGTGCTCAATCGAGATCACGCGCGATTGAATGCGCGGCATGGACGCGCGATCGCACGTTCCAGGCAGGCGCATAGTGAGCGGGTGGAGACGCGTCTTAAGCAGTCCGATCTCGCGATCGGACGGCTGAGAATCGAAGAACATGCGTATGCGTTGAGGAAGCAGGCAGCTGAGGAGGCGCGCATGGGTGGGGGAGCTACGCCCACGTTGGGGGCTTTAGTGACGGATTTATCCGTCACTAAAGATCCCTCATTTATTATTTTGAAGTTGTAATGACTATTTTGCCCCCACTCCTTGCAACTATAAAAGGAGACCCCCTCCATATGAAATTCTCATCCCTTCCTTCTCCTCTCTACCCCTCCAAAGCTCAAGAGAAGCTTGTCTCACACCCGGGATGCTTCTCGCGAGATAAAGTCCAAATTTTCGTCCCCCTTCAGAAGTGGATCCCGCGACGACGACGGCGTGCTGCTCCATTCCCGTTCTTCTGCTTCGTCCTCCTTCATCCTACTTCATTCTCCTTCGTCCAGGCGTCGTCCCGTCCGATTCATCCTCCAAGCGACCATCGAGGAGGATTTCTCTCTCCCTATTCTTTTTACCACTTTCTAGTATAGATTTACTGCTTACTAGAGTAGTTCTGCTCGTCCTCCAAGCGATCGTCGAGGAGGACATTTCTCCCTCCATTCTTTTAATGCTTTCTAGAGTAAATTTATCGCTTTCTAGTGCAATTGTTTTATGCTTTCTAGTTGTAATGAACAAATCCCCCTAATGATAAATTCTCTGTTTATTCTACATCTCATTTTGATTTCTATGTGTAATATTCTCTCTCTCTTACCCTCTCTCTCTCTTCTATTTATTGTAACTAATTAGATAGTTTTAAATTGAATTACTTCGTGACAAATAAAAAGAAACGCGTAGTTTTTAAATCAAACGTCCGCCTCCCTGTGTTCGACCCGGAATTTTCATTTCGGTATAAATTTCATTTGTTGAACACGAATTCTTCGCTTTCAAGCTACAACGACAGATTTTCCAAAATCAAACACGTTAGCGTAGCGGTTCGTACATTCAACAGGTATAGATTTCCACTAATCTAATTTTCCAAGTCGTTATGAGTATCAATACCCATGTTGAGTATAGGTGTTCATAGAGTATAGTTTTGGGAAACCGTACCTCATGTGTACTGATACTCAACCTCATGTACCATTACCAAAAGTAATGTGTACCATTACTAATCTTATGTACCGGTACTACATCGATTCTGGATATGGTTCTGGAACCGAAAAATTGTATCCTCTATGTACCGGCACTAAACTTTAGTACCGGTACCTGTGTGATGCGGATTGGGTTTTAGGACCGCCCGATGGCATCCAATACCCAACTAGTATCGGTACTCATCATGAGTACCGATACCAAATGAATACCAAATCTGATTCCATGGCAGAAAACTAGATCTTGAATCATCCATTAACATCCCAAATCGATTCTAATCAAATATTGATGTTTCTGGAATGATTTAAGGAATATATACTAACATGAATACCTAAATAAATAGTAGTTTATTTCAATTCATCAACAATGGGATCGAAAATGAGTCAAACAAAAAACTCAAGAACAATCCCAAAAACGTAATGGATTTGTTCTTCAAAACAATCATTAGGGTAATGATGTATACACATCCATTTAAGTTAAAATGCCTATCTATGCATGTTCCTAACCTTATGGATGCATTCCATATTATAAATATTGCATAGCATACATCATTCTGCATTTAGAATAGTTTGTATAAATTATAGGTTAATTCACATGCTTTTGTGGCCAGGAGAGAAGGAGATTTATTCCGGGGCTTTGGATTGGTGATCCGACGTACAGATCTAATCAAGACAATGATCGGAGTCCAATGCCTCCGAAATCACCTTGATTGGAGTCTTGTAGTACCTTATATAGTCCGAGGAAGATCAACGACTAAGGAGCTAAGTGACAAATCCAACCGCATGGATGGATCTGGATTGACGATCGCAGCCCAACAGCATAAAAATCGACCCAATCTAACATCTGTGACACTACCTATAAGCATCTAAATATGGACGATCTAGATAGTGCCATGTGGCACCATCTAGATCACCCAAAGCCAGGCAAGACTCCTACTCCATTCCTAAAGCATCCACCACATGATCTGGACCGATGGATCGACATCCAATGGCCCTAATCTCGCCATGTCGCTGGCCTCCACCCTCTCATCAAGGTAGCCTTAATCTCAGTCGTTGGATTTCCATCCAACGGTTGAGATCAACTCCTCATCACGATCGGAAAAACATCTTCTGGACTCAAATGCATTTGTAGTGCATTGGTCAACAAGCAAACTCCCAAGGAAAGGGCGTGGGTTCGAAACCTGTCGCACCCCCCTCAACACAACCAATACAGAATTGGACCGCACATCTCAATCATGTCGTTACAAATGCACCACGTTGTAGATAGCATGGACGCGCGATGCAATGCGCTATTACACACACCATCTGACGCGCGCTTGAGGTGTGATCCAAAGCCAACGCTCATGTGCAATCCCAGCCATCCATGTTCGATCTAACGGCTCGCCATCGACTGCGTGAGGCAGCTGTGGGCACGTAAGAGCTAGCGTGGGCATGTAAGCTAGGGCTTTAGCAATGCTTTTGGTGGATCTTCAGCGATGTTTTTAATGTCACTAATTGCCCCATGCACGAAATACCTCCTCTCCTCCACTATAAAAAGACCATTACCCCTCCCATTCTTCTCCATCCCTTCCTATGCTCTCCTCACCTACTCTAGAGCTCTTGAGCTTGTGTCCTAAGCCCTTGGGATGCTCCACTAGAGAAAAGAAAATATTTTTCCACCATCTCACCACCATTCATGGAGCTCTCATCGACCGTCTTCTCAACCCCATTCTGGGAAGCGGATCACACTGTGATGCCGCTCGTCCTCACCTTATCTTTCGACATCGTTCTCCTTCCTCCAACTCCTCAAAATCGTCGTCTAGGCCCCGTCAATGCAACTTCATCCTCCGATCAGTCGACAAAGAGGATTTTTATCACCTCCTTTCCCTTCTACTACTTTCATAGTGTAGAATCATTTGTAATAAACATTTGTCAAGCATATATCTAAAAGTAGTTTTCTATTATTTCCAAGTAGAATAGCTCTTTTTTGCTTTCTAGAATAGCCTAGTGTAGATAATATTCTTGCTTGTTTCCTCACTATCATAAAATACCAAAAAAACTAGTAAATATAAAATACCAAAAAAAAATAAAGAAAAGCGTGATTTTCAAATAATCAATTGTCGCCTCCCTATGTTCGATCGAGGGCTCACCTCGAGCTTCAGTAAATTTATTTGGTAGCGATATTTTGTGACTGTAACGATGGGTTTTCCAAAACCCTAATTTTTCTCACTAAATTTACACTGACCATTTTGGCACTGTTGCCGGGAGGCAACGCTCTTTGGTTTTTCTCACATTTTCCACCTTACTTAACTTTTATCTCCCTTTGTCTCTAATCTTACTGTGATTGTAGGTACTCTTTCGAGGCAGGCCAGAGCGGTTAAATTGGGGAAAAGTGAAGATGAAGGTTCTGTAAGTGTACCCCCACCCCCACCCATTAGATTTCCTTTCCATCACCTAATAACTCAAACTCAAATCAACCTAGGTGCTATTATAAACCTTAGGATAGATCTAGTTGTTTGATTGTCACTTCACCTCACCTCACCCACTCGCATAAATTAAAAAATTAAAAAAAAAAAAACTGTTCTCTTCTTATGGGATTAAATTAAAAGAGACACACTTAACACCCACAATTTATCATCCTACGACACACAATCACTTTAATTCTACCACTTAACTTAGGATCTGACCTGTGAACCCAGTACACTTCAGCTTAATACACATAAGTGAGTAGAAATGTGATTAGCTTAAGACATGTTGTGTGCCTTAAGCAAGTGGTGCAACAGGCCAATTGATTGAACTGTTTGGGTCGCACCACTCAATTTAAAACTGATTTATCAAGTAGCTTGCCAATTAGGGTTCAATTTTTAAGAACTAACCAGGCACTTCACATTCTTTTTAAGTTTTAAAGAAATATATCATCACTGGTGCTTTCAAAACTTGGAGTGTTCTCCTGAACTTAATTGAATACACCTAAAATTGAACCTTAAAAGCTACTAAGAAATATTTGAACTTTAAAATCAACCTCATCTTTAATAATCTTACTTGAAAATCCTAGTTGTACGCACACACACATATTGATCGATTCTTAAGGGCATAAACCATCTAAAGGGCCCATCACATTCCAAGAGCACAATCATCCCAAGCCTAATTAAAACTGAGTAGACGTTGGCTTTAAGGATTAACTTACTCTTTGGGACTTCAACTAAGATTTTTTTTGATTAATCTGGTTCTACCGATCCATCTGATGTCTAGTTATGGGAGTAGCGTCAAACTACCACGGTTGGGGGTATTAAAGAAACTGGAGGCGTAAGTCAAAGGAGGAACCTTCTCCGCAATCCCTCCCTCTAACTAGTTGGATTGACTTAATAGAAGTAGACCGAATCATTTCTTTCATCTCAAGACAGGTTCTGAGAGTTTGTAGGTCTTTAGGCTACCCACCTAAGGGCAGGTATGGTTTGATTGTACTGTAGGGCACCTTTGTTTTCCCTCCTACTTCACCATTTATTCTTCCACACCACACTCGCATTTCCAATCCTACCCTCCTACCACCACTTATCCCTAAGATGATTACTATCCCAACCCAACGTATGACTACCCATCCACTAGTCAGGATAACTTTGATTGGGATATGATTCTAGACCTCAATGTCCAGGATCTAATTTTGGACATCCAGACTATGATTATTAACCTTCTTACGCCTACACCGACTATAGATCTTCACCCTTTGATGAACAATCCAACATGATCTATAATGAAGAAGGATATGATGATTATAACACCTATCCTCCCTTGGATTATGCTGAACATTAGTCACCACACCTCTTTGAATAACCTGAAACGACCTACAATCAGGGAGGGCCCCAAGAACCGCAATTCCTTGACTCCCCTAAATTTAACCCAAACCCATCCAACCTTGAACCGAACCACTCAGTTCAAGTGAACCAGGTCCAACATAGGGTGTTGGCTAACTTGAGAAACACCATACAATCTTTGGAAACTCAGCCAACACCATGCACTGAAGCATTGGAGCCTATGATCAAAATGATTGATGAGCTTAATAGCTCTTTATTGGATTAGTGATGGGAACACCATCATGAGCCATAACTAGCTCGATTTGGTCTAAAAAGGTTGATAAATGTCCTACATATCCATCAGAAGGTCCTAAGGGCACATTATCCTGTTTTGAAAAGAAGAGAAGAATACAAGGTTATTTCTGCAAAATTAACAACATTCCACAAATACAGAATAACCATGGGATATTTCAGGGGTTTATTAAAGTTCATATGGTCATTAATGTCTAATAAGTGGGTCCATGCAGAATGAAATGGGTTTTCACGCATTTCAAGAATTAATGGACATTTAAAACCCTAAAAATAGACCCGCTTATTTAACTGAGGTTCTGATTATGATAAAACTCCCCTAAACCCTCTAAAATTCATAGAAAAATATTCTATATGGCTTTGTATATTTGATTTAACCATCAGAATCCATTTTAGCCTGAAATAGTCATAGACAGAAAGTTGCATTAATTTAAGCTTTTGCATAATTTTCCCAGTCAAACGTGGTCAAAACCAAAATCCAACTTCACCATTAGATTCCTTGGGTTAAAATTAGGTTTGTACCAAAATTTGGGCCCAATGTGAGATTATCTGGATCCAGTTTGCATTTCAATCCTAATCTGACTCTTTTTCTTGCAAATAACCCCTTAGCATTTGTTATCTAAAATTAATTGACAGGTTTACCAAGAAATTGATAGGTTTTCTTGATATTTTTCCTTTCCAACATTTTGAGATACTCAACTCACTTATTTCCATGGTTATTTCATCAATTACAATGTCTATTCAATACCTATAGTCTTTAATTAGCAAGATTTCCAAGATTTCATGTTCTCTTTATAACTCAAAAATTGGGAAATTAATCGATTAACCAATCCCCTTAATCAATTAATTTTAGACTTTCAGGCCTTTTGTAAAGAAAAATTTGGAAAAGGGCATTTTGGTCATTTCTCTCAAATCCTTGTGGTTTCCAATGGTTGGCTTTGGCTTTTAACTGATTAAAGAGGTGGTCTTACCTCTTGAATCGTCCTCTTTCTCTCTCCTAACCTTAAAAGATAAAACTTTTGTCTTTTCTCTTATTCTTCACTCCAAAACCCTAATCTTTCATCTCTTTAAGCAACAAGGTCTTGAACAAACTCCTTACAACTTCAACAACTCAGCAAGTTCTTCCACTTTCTATTTGGGTTGTAAGATGATTCTTAACCTTTCTTTTGTTGCCGATCTCCTTGATGTTCGCATATTTTAATCATTTTAGGGCTAATCATAATCTTTTTGATTTCTTGTTTCTCTTTCGATTTTCTTTGTGCTTTCAAACTTGTTTTGATTCAATGGTTGCTGCACTTCATTGCTATCTAAAAACCCCCTTGATTTGATCACTATTTGTAACGAGCGCGTGCCCCAAACGTCTTTTAAGACGTCTGGGAGGTGGGCCAGACGTCTTACCATACGTCTGGGATCGTTTCCAGACGTCTGGAAATCAGTTATTCTGGCACGAGTCTTCGTCTGCGCGCCTCAGCACGCAGGCCCGCGAATATCCGATATTCTCTGCGGCTGCAGACGCTCTGCCGCGTCTCTCCCTCCTCCTCGCGTGGCCTTAAAAGGGCACGCCTCCCCTCACTCCGTCACCACCGTCTCCTTTCCCTTCTCCTTCAGCCAGAGCGTGAGCGCGAGCGCGAGGGCGGCAGCGGCGGCCGCAGTGAGCGTGGAGGAGGTGCGGCGTGCGAGAGTGGAGCTCTGCCGTGAGGGCGAGCTCGCCGGAGCGGCTTGGCCGGCCGGTGGAGGGCGCAAGGGGCGCGGACCGACGCGGAGAGGGACCTGCTGCAGTCTGAGCAGCAGGCGCGCGAGGTGCGACGCGGGCGGCTTTGCGGGCGGAGGCCGAGTAGCGCCCTGGTTCTGGAAAAATTTCCAGAATCAGACGTCTGGGTTGATAGGCAGACGGCGAGGACGACGTCTGGTAGCTCATACCGACGTCTGAAAGGTGAGTATTCCGCCTTCTTCTTCCTTCCTGTCGACTGACCGTACTGAGGGAGGCAGTTGGCTATGCGCAGGTTCGCTGATTCGCCATCCTTTGCGAATCAGACGTCTGGAAATTGTACCAGACGGCTGGAGTGACCTCCAGACGTCCGGGGCGACCATCGGATGTCTGGGAGCTAGGACAGACGTCCCCGCAGACTTCTGGACGTCTGGGAAACCACACTGAACAGGTAATTCTCTGATCCACTGTTTAAGACGTCTGGAAGAAGTTCCAGACGTCTGATTTTGCACAGTATCGTCTTTTTCGACCCGTTTAGGGCCGTTCGGGCTCCGTTTTCCGCGATTCGAGTTGCGTTCTTTTCAGAATTAATTCCTCCACCCGTCTACAGTAGCTATACACTGTTTTGAGACACTCCTTGTGTTTGATCCTTGTGATAGGACCTCGTTTAGTTGCAGTCTTGAGAGTCACGGAGGCACGCGGGATTCCCGATCACGTCCCCATTACTCCCGTTGTACGTGGTAGAGTGGCTTAAGTTTATTATTAAAATATGTTAAAGTATGGAACCATAACTAGAATCTAGGACATTGCATGAATCCTAGGAATGAGAAATGTATGGAATGATAGCTCCTAGGTGATGCATGAATCCTAGGGCTGGAAAACTAGTTGTATGCTAGATCCTAGGATGTGACATGAACCCTAGGATGGAAAAACTAGTGGAATGTATAATATTGCAGTCTTGGAAAAATGGAAAGGAATATAAAGCTGCCTGTTATGAATAAAGAAACATGATTGAGATCCTGGATTGTGAGAACGTGGAACTGGAAAGTGAAACATATGATGTTCTGAGATAAAGAGCTGGAACCCTACGGGGAATTAGGAGTGGAACTCCTGGAAGGAAAAAGGAATGGAACTGAGATGTAGTTTGTACTGTCTCTTGGGTACGCAGTACCAAGGGAAGTACCTGTACCTGTTTAGTGCAGAGTGGGGCCAGCCACCCCAGGGACCCGGGGTTAGGATTGGCCGCTCTGTACCGACTTGTTGGCCCTCGTGTACATAGTACCGAGGAGAGCTACTAGTGTTAGGAGAGCACTAGCTACCCCACGGGCCCCGGGGTTCTGCTAGCCTCCTTCACCGACTTGTTAGGCCCACTAGGGCAAACCAGGGTAGTCAGGCGAGGGTACGCGGACTGTGGAGGGGCAAGGCCCCGGTTTGGTTACTGTGGAGGGGTTGGACCCCTGTTACTGAGAGGGCTCTGCCCTGGTTCCGTGCTGTGCTTTGGGCGCACCCGTTAACGGAAACGACTGACCGCGTGCCATTGCGGGCTAGCTACCTGTGCGTTTATCGCGCGTGCCGTAGTCACCGTTACGTCTGTCAGTGACCTTGGGGTGGTTGACTGAGGGTAGGATCACCACGGGGGACTCTCCCTGCCAAGAGAGCACCACGTGCCACTTCTACTTTTGGAAAAGACTGCAATCAAGATTGTTCCCACGAGGACATTCGAGATCAAGTAAAGGATCTGAGAAATAAATGAAATAGTGAGAAAATTGAAAGATGTGAATAAAGGAAGTAATAGACCATAATAGCTACTGTACACTCTACTGTTGCCTTTAGTTAGTTTGCCACTCTACTCAGCGTTTTGCTGACGTGTTACACTTGTTACTTTTTTTCAGGACCAGGTGTTGAGCAGCCAGGGTCGGCGGCTGCAGAGGACGCTGGGCCGAGTAGGGTCCAGTAGAGTTTACCACAGTCTTTTGTACCTCTTTTGTTTCTGTTCTAGTGAGTAGTTTTTGTTTCCGCTGTACCTTCTTTACCTGCAGTTCTTGTTATATGATAAATGTTGTTCTACTGTTGTGGTGGTACCTACTGTAGTAGTTTCTTTCCTTACTGCTGTACTTTCTTACTGTTAGTTATATTCATGCTGAATGTGATTTATTTTACTGTCTTTTGGTTACTTCCTCGTTGGACGACTAGGTCTTGGGATTAGTCGAGTCGGTCCGATTCTCGTGTCTCGTAGGGACTCGGGAACCGAGTCGTTACACTATTTCTCTTGATTTCTGATGGGAACACCATCATGAGCCATAAACTAGCTCATTTTGATCCAATTAAGTTAGTAAATGCTCCTACATAATTGTCAGAGAGCCATATTTCACTACATAATCATTTTGAAGGAAAAGTAAGAAATTAGGGTTAAAACTATAATTTTACCATCAAATCATGAATGCAGTACAACCACGAGTTTTTCTAGGGGCTAATTAAGGGTTAAATGGTCCTAAAAGGCTAACAAGTGGGTTAGAACAATCAAAAAAGGGTTTTCACATGTTTTAAGAATTAAATGACTTTTGAAATCCTAAAAATAGACTTGCTTAATTAACTGAGGTTCTGGTCAAAATAAAATTCACCTAAACCCTCTAAAACTTATAGAAAAATATTCTTTAGGGTTTGGAACCTTCAATTTGATGATCAAAACCCATTTGGACCTAGAACAAAGTCTCAGGCAGACATTTGCCCTAATTTGGGTTCTTGCATAAATTACCTAGTCAAACGTGGTCAAAACCAAAATCCAACTTCACAATTATATTTCTTAGGTCCAAACAGGTTTGTACCAAAATTTCAACCCAAGATGAGTTTGTCTTAACCTAGTTTGCAACTTAGTCCTGTATAATTTCATTTATGCCCTTAACTTTCCAAATCTCCCCAAACAGACCCCTAACTTTGTCATCGTTCTCACAAAAAGGTCCCTACTACCATTAAACCTATTCCTACTTGCCCCAGTGACCTTGATTTGGAAAGAACTCCTTGATTTCTTGACGAATCCATTTCAAATTTTAAAGGGAAGTTCGTCAAAAAATTCTCTTCCTTTTTAGCCAAATCCCACGACCCAAAACCTTCCCAATCTCTCATGCGAACGCACGAGAGAATTGGGTATCAAGGAATTTCCCAATTTCGGCAAGCTTTCCAAGCTTGGGAAGCTTGCTTCCCAAGCTCAAAACTTCCTCAGGTTTATCAAAGAACCTCCTGCTTAGACCGTTCTCCCTACGCTCAAAATCAGCCAAGATTCCCCCCAATTCCTCTCTCTCTCGACCGAAAGCTCCTCGACGTCTGGCGAGCTCCTTCGTCCTTCTTCGTCCTCCATTCGCAATACCAGCAGCGAAGTTATCTCCCTCGTTTCTTCCCGCGTCGAGCCGTAGCAGCCGACGCCCTGACCGCCTTCTTCCTTGCCGATTCCCTCTCTCTAGAGCTGTTCTCTTCTCCAGCGCTGACAACACCACAACTAGCACCTTCTCCTTCCCACTTCGTCCGTTACTACCTTCAACTGCTCTCTAACCTCTTCCTTATCACACCAACACTTTCGACACGCCATTTCGACCTCGACTACGCCTCCACGACTCCATCATCTACCGCTCCGGCCACACCGCCAGTGAGGTACATCTCGCTTCACACACCACCAAACCCCTCGCCGACTACCTCAAAACCTCCGCCATACCTCTCCACTCATTTCCCCTCTCTCAATTTCCCATTCCATCCACTCACACCACCCCTCGAACAAACCCATCACCAACCACCTTCTCCGAAGAACGTCCTACCACCACGCACCCCATCCTCCATGAAACCACCGCCATTACATTCGCCAACGTTTGGCGAACTTTCTGAGGTGTATTGACGCGGCCGAAAGGCCTTATTCTCTATTTCAGGTTCTAGGCCAGAGCTCCGCTGACGCATTGTCTTCTCCGGCAGTGTTCGTGGTGTTCTAACCACGAAGTCCCTAGGTGACACCCTCAGGCAGTGCGGACTACCTCCAAGAACATCCCCAGGTGGTCAATTGGGAGCATTGACTGCTTCAAGGATGCCAATTGAAGGCCACCTGCTACTGCTGTTCGCGCGAAGAACAAGTGTGGCATTAGTGACACATTGTGAACAGACACCTGCACGACCACGCATAAGTTGAATTTGTCAAGTGGGCTCATTGCCTCCAAACACAAGGTGAGGTCCCTCTCACCCACGCTCCTGTGCCTCATCTGTGACCTCTGCCCATGGACCTGGCCTGACCCGTTAACCTGCTTAGGCCTCACTCCTTGCTTACCACCCACTGCCGGTGAGCCTGGACCCGGGTACACTAGGTCTGATAACCCGATTACCCCTATGGCTCTAGGAGAGCGAATCCCAAAAGAGAAAAAGAGAAAAGGAGAACCTGCGCAGGTAGGGGGAGGGTTTTGCTCTTGGTGAGAACCGGCTAACACTTAGCCGAATTTAGAAGCTCTTCCCCTATTGTGTGAAGAAAGCTAGAGAAAGAAGGGATGAAGGAAGAAGAGTTGCAGAGACAAAGAAGGAAAGTAAGAGAACACAAAGAAGAGGAAGGGCCGTAGTTGAAAGAAGAAGAAAGGCAGAGAAGAGAAAGAGAAAAGAAGAAGAAGAATAGAGAAAGGCTTGAGCAGTTTAAACCGTCTAATTAGTAAATCAGATGATTGGTTTGATTGTATTTCATACATATATACATGGAGTTCATTAGCTATCATTGTAAGGAGTACTTCATGATCTAAATCACCATTTTACTCCATTATTTTTGCAGTCTGACACTTGATCCTAGTGCTACTTTATTTTGAAACAGTTTTTGTTTACAATTTCATAGCTTTCTTGTCTTAAATTGCAATTTTTGAGAACTGAATTCCATATTGCTCCCTGTGTTCGACCTCGTAACTTTTTCGAGTAATAAATTTATTTATTTGAGCATTATTTTGGCTATACTGCAATGCGACAATTTTAAAACATCAATTTAGCGTGCGAACATTTTGGCGCCATTGCTGGGGAGCAATGGGCAATTTAAAACTCTTGATAGAAATTCCTGATTTGGATTCTAACTTGCCATATCTCTTTTGTTGTAGTTTGTTTCAGGGGGGATACATTCCAGGAAGATCAGCCGCACATTAAACACGCCAGGGGCAAGTAAGTTATAACTACTCTCTCTCTTAAGTCCCGTATTCTGAAAAGGTTAAAAGGAAAAAAATCAATTAGGGCTACTTGCATTCTATCCTTAGATAATTTATCAAGTTGCCTGATTTTGATACATTCTATTTAGACAACAAATCCTAATCTGTGCACCCACTTGAAGCTTAAGGTATCTAGGGCTATCACATCCATGTTTGAGCCCTAGGTACCACATTTTTGACAAATTAAATTGGACCAAATTAGAGCCAATTAAGGATTTCAGTTTAGGGCTTTAAAGACACATTTGCTTAATCAAGAAATTATCTCTCTAAAACAATGTGTGCCTAAGCCTTGATTAAACTGATCTATTCAAGCAAAACACTAAAATCAGGCTCTTAAATTCATTTGAACACTAAAAGAGGGACCTAATTTTTAAGGGCAAATAGGTGAAGTTGACCCACCTTGTTGGGTCAACCAATCTTCATATTAGATCACTTTTGCACTCAACACATCTTAACGTTCAAAGTAAAATCCTAAAGCACCCTTGCTCTTAATTAAAACTGGTAGACTTAATAGGTTAAGTCCCCATTCTAGTCTACCTGGAACATCAGTGACAAGAGAGGTCGGGTGGGGGAAATCCTATAACCCGTGGGGGCGCTCTACCGTATAGGGATCTTTGCGGGACTGTACCTCTCTAGTTGCCTAAGTAATTCTCAGGTGGACGGCTTTCTGACTAAGGGGTATCAACCACTCCGAACCTCTATAGTCATCCAAAATTTTTGGGTGTCTTGATTGGGTCCATCACATTCTACCTCTCATCTACTCCATCGGTGCATGTTCAGGAGGTCTTTGAGACCATCCTTGAGGGCTCCTTTAACTACTCATTCACGTCAAGGCCAAGCCTCAACCACAATCCTATTGATATCTCTTCTGATTCATCTAAACCTGATTCTCCATCATCCATCATCATGGCACAACCCATAGAAGAAAATAATCTTGAAAATCAACTTCAGCGCCTCAATGATCTATTCCAATCCTTTGTGAACCCACCGCAGCGTCCAATGATGTGAGATCAGTACAATCCCACTGCAGTGGCAATCGAACCTCGAGTACAAATCCCCATTGGAGGTCCTAACACGGAACTCAAGCCCAACATGATTCATGCCATTCCCAAATTCCATGGGCGTAATTCCGAAGATCCTTTCCAGCATATCAAGCAACTCAAGCATCTGACCCAGACCTTTGGATCAGAAGCTCAAAATCAGGATGTTCTACTCATGAAAATGTTCTCCTCTCTCATGGATAAAGCTGCTCATTGGTACCAAAGGGTTTAGGTGGAACTTCAATCCGAGTTTTTGAGAAAGTTCTTCCTTGTTGGTCGGACAAATGCTTTACGACACCAGATCACACATTTCACACAGCAAGCAGGAGAACCACTTCACGAGCCATGGGATCGTTGTCTGGATCTCATGTGAAAGTGCCCCCACCACGGAGTTCTTAAATGGGAACAAGTCTAGTCTTTTTACCAGGGACTCCGTGAGGATAGTCGATTATTCGTCAATGCGACATGCGAAGGAAACATCATGAGTCAACACAAAGACACCGTGTGGGAGATTCTCGAGAATATGTGCGAGAACTCCATCAATAATGAATCCATGGGCATGTTCGACCGGACGAATGCCCGTGCATTGACGAATCCAAAGGGAGCACATGAGACGTAGGGCCAATCCTCTTCCGTTGACTTAGAACTAATGGCCAGTCATCTGGACAAGGTCTCTATTATTGAGAAGAAGGTGGATGACCTAACTCAACATTTGTAGTGAACCACCTCTTCACAAAACCCGTTCACGCAACCACCCTCTAGCAAGGAGGCCGTGTACAACATCTATCACTGACCTTCTCAGGGGATGGATCCATACCCACCCCCCATCTGATTCTGGTTTCGGAGGAAACTCTAGACCCACCTACTCTAGTTGGGGGAACTCTGAACCCTCATATTCTGATTTTCCCAAGGTTTCTCAGACTTGTGAGGACCTCAACACCATTCAGAATGATCCATTCTCAAACACTTACAACCCTGGATGGCATAATCATCCCAATTTCACATGGTCAGGGAATAATCAAAATCAGAGACCTCAATATTAGCCCCTACCACAAGCTCCTCGTCCATATCAGCCGCCTCAGCCTCGACCTAACCCAACTTATCAATCTGGGCCAAATCATATAGATCAAATGACTCTTATCCTTCAAACTCTGGCTGACATTCAGAAGACGAATGCGGCTATGCAGAAACAACATAGAGACGAGATCATAGAGGTTCTCAATCAACTTGCCCAGATGGCAAATCCTCCCAACTTGGTGCACTTCCTTCACAACCTCTGCCTAATTCGAATAACGTGCCGAACCAAAGGCCCGTTATGAACCCAAATCCGGGCCAAGCTACTTGGTCTATCAAGCCCCTTCTACCCCATCACCCGACGGGATGGAGGCTTCGACATCATATACGGGTTACCAGTAGCAAGCACCTCTTTTACCCACACCAAACCAGAACCAGGCGGGATTGAATTCTGTTACTACCCGTGCTGGCAAAATAACACAGGACCCACCTTATCCAAGCCAATCCCAGCCTAGTAATACAAACCCTAACCCTAGGATAGTCATCCAGGACACCTCTATCCCAAATCAAGAACCTAGACCCATTCTAGAGGAAACATCTAAGGTTCCATTTCCTGAGGCCTTGACCAAAGGAAAAAGGGTACCAAAACCGTGGCACCTGAGGAGGACCTGGTTCAGCTCTTTGAGCAGGTCCATATAAACATCCCCTTGATGGATGCAATATGCCACGTACCGGCTTACGCATAATTTATGAAAGACGTATGTACACCTAAGTGTATGCCGCGAACCAAAGACAAGAATCCAATTGTACTGTCAGAGCAAGCTAGCTTTGTCATTTTGAGCAAACTCCCACCTAAGGCAAAGGACCCAAGCACCCCTTTGATCTCCTGTGAAATCAGTGATATACGATTTGACCAAGCTTTATTAGACTTAGAGGCCTCCATAAATTTGATACCTTCGTCCCTACTAGACTACTTCGAGGAATCTGAGCTTAAACCGACTGAAATGACTTTACAGCTAGCTGATCGATCAATTAAGTCACCAAAAGGAATTCTCGAGGATGTCATAGTTAGGGTACATGATTTCTATTTTCCAATGGATTTTATTATCTTAGACATGGATGCTTTTGAGAATGCGAAGAATACACTGATTATACTAGGACGACCCTTTCTGGCTACTGCAAAGGCCAATATTAATTGTGAGGAGGGCCAAATTGAATTAAAATTTGGGAGCAAGACACTAAAGATCGACATCTCTATGGCCCAATAAGGAATTAATTGCGGAGTCACAGAACAGATTTGCGATATCGAAGCTGTGGTTGACGACTTTATCGAGGAAAAACCAACTATTTCTAATCTACCATAGGAGGATCAAAACCCGCAATTAGGGGAGCCAAAACTCAACCTAGACACACTCATAGCTCCTTCCTTTGCTCCCAACACCCACCCTGAACCACTGGCTGCTGCTGACAACCCAGTTTTGGAATTAAAGCCTCTTCCCGATCATCTCAAGTACGTCTTTTTGGGTTCCAATCAAACGTTTCCTGTGATTATCAACTCCCGACTCACACCTGATCAGGAAACACGCCTGATTTCTATTCTCCAGCAACATCGAAGAGCCATTGGATGGACTCTCGATGATCTCACTGGTATCAGCCCTTCATACTGCACACATCACATCTACATTGAAGAGGGCTCACGACCATCCCGTGAAATGCAGAGACGACTAAATCCAAATCTACAAGATGTTGTGAAAAAGGAGATTATCAAGTGGTTAGATGCAGGGATCATCTACCCAATCTCTATCAGTCGGTGGGTGAGCCCAATCCAAGTTGTGCCTAAAAAGGGAGGGATCACCATCATCACAATTGAAACTGGAGAAACCATACCGACCCATATAGCAAACTCGTGGAGAGTCTGCATTGATTACAGAAGACTCAATTCCTCCACGAAGAAGGACCATTTCCCACTACCGTTCATTGATCAGATTCTTGAGAAACTAGCGGGAAATCGATTCTTCTGCTTTTTGGATGGGTACTCCGATTATAATTAGGTCACAATCCATCCTGAGGACCAAGAGAAGACCACCTTCACATGCCCCTTCGGAACATACGCATTTCGAAGGATGCCGTTCTATCTCTGCAATGCACCCGCTACTTTTCAGCGGTGCATGCTTGCCATATTCTCAGATATAGTAGGTAAATACCTTGAAGTCTTCATAGATGACTTCTCAGTATTTGGTGAATCATTTGATGATTGCCTCCTACACTTGGTCCAAATCCTTAGGCGGTGCATCGACGTGAACTTGGTTCTTTCCTGGGAAAAGAGCCACTTCATGGTACCTGAGGGAATTATCCTAGGACATCTTATCTCTGAAAAAGGCATGCAGGTTGATCGAGCCAAGGTGAATCTGATTTCCAAACTCCCTATGCCTAGCTCGGTCAAAGACATCCGATCCTTCTTGGGGCACGTCAATTTTTACCGTCAATTCATTCCCGATTTTTCGAAATTGTGCGCCCCCTCACTAATCTTCTATCTAAGGATGTCCCTTTTGAAATCTCCAAGGAGTGCACTCAAGCATTTGAAATCCTGCGTGATCGAGTTACCCAAGCACCTATTCTGCAGTCCCCTGATTGTTCTCAACCCTTTGAGATCATGTGCGATGCATCTGATTATGCTGTAGGAGCGATACTTGGGCAGAAAATAGATGGGAAACCCGTGGTCATTTACTATGCTAGTAAGACACTTGACGAGGCTCAGCGTAACTATACAGTTACTAGGAAGGAGCTGCTAGCCGTAGTATTTGCCTTGGAAAAGTTCATATCGTATGTTTTGGGTTCCCGTGATATCATTTACTTAGATCACACTGCCGTGAGGCACCTCCTTGCAAAGAAGGACACGAAACCTCAGCTAATCCATTGGATCTTGCTGTTGCAAGAGCTTGACCTCGAGATTCGCGATAAGGCGGGAAAATAGAATGTGGTAGCTAATCACTTATCCCGCCTTCCTTCTGATAGTATCAACCCTTCCGGACCCATTACTGAACATTTTCTCGATGAGCACCTCTAACTATCAGTTCAGGACTTCCATGGTTTGCTAATCTAGTAAACTACTTGACATCACATCAAATCCCATCCGATTGGCCAAAAGCCAAGAAGGACAAATTACTTTCTAATGCCAAGTACTACTTTTGGGAAGACCCGTATTTCTTCCGCATTGGTGCTGATTAGATCATCCGACGATGTGTTCCGGAAGAGGAAATTCAAGACATTTTGTCCTTTTGCCATGACCAGGCCTGCGGTGGACAGTTCTCTGGTCATAAAACTACAGCAAAAGTCCTCTAGTGCGGCTTCTATTGGCCCATGATTTTCAAAGACGTAAACAATCACTGTAAGGCATGCACTCGTTGCCAGACCTTAGGCAACATGAGCCACCACGATATGATGCCTTTACAGCTGATTCTCATATGCGAAATCTTCGATATTTGGGGGATTGATTTTATGGGACCCTTCCCTATTTCGGACGGCTTCAAATACATTCTTCTCACTGTTGACTACGTGTCCAAACGGATCGAAGCCATTCCAACCCGAACCAACGATCATACGATGGTAATCAAATTCATTCATCAGAACATCTTTTCTCGGTTCGAGATTACACGTGCCATTATCTCTGATGGAGGGACCCATTTCACAAATGCTCAGTTCAGATCACCGATGACCAAATACGGGGTGTCGTACCAACTCTCTACTCCTTATCACCCCCAAACCAACGGTTTAGCTAAGCTGTCGAATCGGGAGACCAAGAAAATCCTTCAGGTCACTATCCGACCTGATAGGAAGGATTGGTCATCCCGACTTCCAAAAGCCTTGTGGGCTTATAGGACCGCCCACAAAACCCAATTAGGCATGTCTCCCTTTAGATTGGTGTACGGAAAGGCATGTGACCTCCCCGTTGAATTGGAGCACAAAGCCTATTGGCCAGTACGGAATTGCAATCTCGATCTTTCTAAGGCAGGAACCCACAGAAAGCTTCAAATGAGCGAGATTGATAAACAACGCCATGACGCGTATGAGAACTCATGGATTTACAAAGGGCAAGTTAAGGCCTTTCACGACAAGCCCATTTTTAGAAAGATCTTTTTCCCTGGTCAGAAAGTCCTACTCTTTGACACCAAACTAAAATTGTTCCCAGGAAAACTCAAATCAAAATGGATTGAACCATTCTTGGTGAGACGAATCTTTGGAAATGGAGCTGTTGAAATCAGCCAACTTAGCCTTGATTCAGAATTTTTGTCATGAACGGTCAGAGACTCAAACCGTTCATTGAACTCACCGATACGAACAGGGCTGAGGTATCTTTTAATCTCCATTCTCCCTGATCTCACTGCGCCCGGCTAATGGCATTAAACTCAGTGCTTAATGGGAGGCAACCCATCATCTTTTTGAAAAAATCAAAACCCTTCTTGACACATCTTATGCTGAACTCATATTACACTTTAGGGTTCATCCATTAGAGTAACCGACTCCACCTCTGGTACCCGTACCCGAGCTTGAAATCATCCGCAATGATCATCCCGACCCATCCACCCACCCAACACTTGTTCTAATGAATGATCTAAGCTGAACTCGAACCCACTTAATTTACAATGAGGGCATTGCAAATCGTAGGCATGGGGGGGTATTAAAGTGCAAAACGTCGTGAAAATCACTTCACAAGAAAGGGTTTCATCAAAAAATCACATATTCCAAAAAACCAAAAAAATAAAAAAAAATTGAAAAAGAACAAAAATAGGAGAGGGGAGGAAATTTTGAATCATTTGTTGAGGAGAAAAGGCGAGGAGATAAAAATGTCAAAAAGGAGCACAATTTGAAGAAAAAGAGAGTCATTAGTAAAAGATTAAGGAATTGACTTAGTTCTAGACCAAATCAAAAGAAAAAAAAATGAAAGACAAAAAGTGCTAAAGAAACAAAAAGAGATTAGTAAGAACGCTAATCTTAGGCCTCTTAGGCTGCGATCCTAGGCTTAAAAATTCAAGTATTCGCTAAGATCTGGATAGTTCTCAAGAGGTTGGGGAAAATGCGAAGCTTGAGTATTAGGTCTAAGGCTTAGGGATTATTCGGCCTCGTTAACGGACCTCTAGTTTGTGGGACTCGATAGCCTAAGCACCCTAATCCACACAAAGTCTGGTTCAGTGCGCCTAAGTATCAAAATCACGCAAATGCGTTAAATCTGTTCTGAAAAAGTTACCTAGATTAGGAGCGGCTGATCAACACAAGTTGATTTGGACGAGTTCTCGGCACGGAGAGGCGGGAAATTCCCCTCGAAGATGTGCATTAACATATCATCTCCTCGGTGCTTGTCTCCTAGGATATCTAAATATCCTACCGAGGGCATGTAAGCACCTTGTGCTGGTTCAGATGCCATGGGCGACATTATCACAAAATGTCGACTGCCAGGGTCTGGATTTGGCTACAGAACACCATGAGTAGGATTATTTCGAAATCTCGAAAGCCAAGGTTCTGGGGTTGCCATGGGCGGTGCTATCTCAAAGCATCGATTGCAAGGGATCCTGCAAGGATTGATGGTAAGAACTAGGAATCTAATACAGACCGTGTTGTAAGGCCAATCCGAAGCTAGAAATAAAAAGAAAAGAGAGAGAAAACTCTCCAAAAATAAAGAAAAGTTCTTCTGTCTCTTTCTTACAAAAACGTACTACAAACTGAACTTGGGCTAAAACTTGTTACAAGCACGGGTGCTTTAACTGCGAAGTTCAACGAACCTTAGGTTAGTTCCTGTGTGCTTTAGAAACCTTCACAGCAGACTGAGGCTAGAGCTGGTCAGGTCCAGATCTTGGTTGGTACTTGAGTACCTCTAGGCCTACTGTCGACATCCTAACCTAATCTACAAAAAAAAAACACACATCAGAGTTTTAAGCATCAAAAGGCATATGGTCTAGAATCAAAATTAACACCTTGAAATTTGCTAAGGGACTAGCAAAAGCTAGGCATCAGGTATGATGGGAACACCATCATGAGCCATAAACTAACTCATTTTAATCCAATTAAGTTAGTAAATGCTCCTACATAACTGCCAAAGAGTCATATTTCACTACATAATCATTCTGACGGAAAAAAAAGAAACTAGGGTTAAAACTATAATTTTACCATCATATCATGAATGCAGTACAACCACAAATTTTCCTAGGGGTTAATTAAGGGTTAAATGTTCCTAAAAGGCTAACAAGTGGGTTAGAACAATCAGAAAAGAATTTGCACGTGTTTTCATAATTAAATGACTTTTGAAATCCTAAAAACAGACCCGCTTAATTAACTGAGGTTTTGATCAAGATAAAATTCACTTAAACCCTCTAAAACTCACATAAAATATTCTCTAGGGTTTGGAACCTTCAATTTGACCATCAGAACCCGTTCTGACCCAGAATAGAGTCTCAGACACACATTTGCCCTAATTTAGATTTTTGCATAAATTACCCAGTTAAACGTGGTCAAAACTGAAATCCAACTTCACCATTAGATTCCATAAGTCTAAATTAGGTTTGTACCAAAATTTGGACCTAAGATGAGTTTGTTTTGACCTAGTTTTCAACTTGGTCCTGTCTGATTTCATTTATGCCCTTAACTTTCAAAATATTTTCAAATAGATCCCTAACTTTATCGCTGTTCTCACAAAAAGGTCCTTTCCACCATTAAACCTATTCCTACTTGCTCTAGCAACCTTGATTTGGAAAGAACTCCTTGATTTCTTGACGAATCTCTTTCAAATTTGAAAGGGAAGTTCGTCAAAAAATTTCCTTCCTTTTTAGCCAAATCCCACACCTCAAAACCCTCCCAATCTCTCATGCAAATGCATGAGAGATTTGGGTATCAAGGAATTTCCCAACTCTAGAAAGCTTTCCAAGCTTGGGAAGCTAGCTTCCCAAGCTCAAAACTTCCTCCTGAGGTCTATAAAAGAACTTCATGCTTAGACCGTTCTCCCTACACTAGAAATCGACCAAGGTTCCCCCCAATTCCTCTCTCTCACTCGGCCGAAAGCTCCTCAACTTCCGGCGAGCTCCTCCATCCTTCTTCGTCCTCCATTCGCAATACCAGCAGCAGAGTTATCTTCCTCGTTTCCTCCCGCGTCGAGTCGTACCAACCAATGCCCTGATCGCCTTCTTCCTTGCTAATTCCCTCTCTCTAGAGCTGTTCTCTTCTCCAGTGCCGACAACACCACAACCAACGCCTTCTCCTTCCCACTTCATCCGTTACTACCTTCAACTGCTCTCTAACCTCTTCCTCATCACACCAACACTTTCGACATGCCATTTTGACCTCGACCACGCCTCTGCGACTCCATTGTTTAATGCTCCGACCACACCTCCGACAAGGTACATCTCGCTTCACACACCACCAAACCCCTCGCTGACTACCTCAAAACCTCCGCCATACCTCTCCGCTCATTTCCCCTCTCTCAATTTCCCATTCCATCCACTCACACCACCCCTCAAACAAACCCATCACCAACCACCTTCTCTGAAGTCCATCCTACCACCACGCACCCCATCCTCCACGAAACCACTGCCATTATGTTCGCCAATGTCCGGTGAACCTTCTGAGGTGTTTTCACACGGCCGAAAGGCCTTATTCTCTATTTCAGGTTCCAGGCCGGAGCTCCACCGCCGCATTGTCTTCTCCGGCAGTGTTTGTGGTGTTCTAACCACGAAGTCCCCAAGTGACACCCTCAGGCAGTGCGAACTACCTCCAGGAACATCCCCAGGTGGTCAATTGGGAGCATTAACCACTCCAAGGATGCCAATTGAAGGCCACCTACTATAGTTATTCACGTGAAGAATAAGCGTGGCATTAGTAATAGATGCTTGCACGACTACGCATAAGTTGAATTTGTCAAGTGGGCTTATTGCCTCCAAACATGGGGTGAGGTCCCTCTCACCCATGCACCTGTACCTCATCTGTGACCTCTGCCTGGGGACTTGGCCTGACCCGTTAACCTGCCTAAGACTCACTCCTCTCTCACCACCCACTGCCGATGAGCCTAGACCCGGGAACTCTAGGTCGATAACCCGATTACCCCTGTGGCTCTGGGAGAGCGGATCCTAAAGAGAAAAAGAGAGAAGGAGAACCTGCGTGGGTAGGGGGAGGGTTTTTCTCTTGGCGAGAACCGGCTAACACTTAGCTGAATTCAGAAGCTCTTCCCCTGTTGTGTGAAGAAAGCTAAAGAAAGAGGAAGGGCTGAAGGAAGAAGAAGAGTTGCAAAGACAGAGAAGGAAAGTAAGAGAACACAAAGAAGAGGAAGGCTCATAGCTGAAAGAAGAAGAAAGACAAAGAAGAGAAAGAGAAAAGAAGAAGAAGAAGAAGAATAGAGAAAGGAAGCCATCTGATTAGTAAATCAGACGATTGGTTTGATTGCATTTCAAACATATATACATTGAGTTCATTAACTATCATTGTAAGGAGTACTTGGTGATCTAAATCACAATTTTACTCCGTTATTTTTTGCAGTCTGACACTTGATCCTAGTGCTACTTTATTCTAAAACAGTTTTTGTTTACAATTTCATAGCTTTTTTATCTTAAATTACAATTTTTGAGAACTGAATTCCATATTTCTCCTTGTATTTGACCTCAGAACTTTTTCGAGTAATAAATTTATTTGGCTATACTGCAACGCGACAATTTTACAACACCAATTTAGCATGCGAACAATTTCTCTCATTCTCATTCATTGATTGATTAATTAATTATTCATTAATTGATTAATTTTAGAAATATGTTCCTACTATTTTTGAAATGGCACCTAAGTCTAAGGAAAATCTGTTGAAGCCTCATCTTCTACACCACCTACCAAGAACAATTCGTTGTCTCCCTATCTCTTTTGACCAACCACATAACACCACTATTATTCCAAACTAGGGAATGTCTGTTTGTCCTACTCTTCGACCTATTCTATTTAACGAACTTAAAAATGTCCATGTGATAAACATTGAAGATCTTTTCACATACCAAAAAATGAGAACCTACTTTCATCCTACTTTCAATGTTGGTCATGCAGTCAAAGGGGTCTACCCATCTCTTGTTAGACTTTTCTATTCAAATCTCCAAGAAGTAGGAGAAGGTAGATTTGTTTTAGAATCCCAATTACTTCATGTAAAAATTAGTGTTAATACAAAAGGGATCTCTGAAGTTTTTAAAACTGATTGCTCAGGTAAAACATGGGAGGATGTGGCACAAGAAGTTCCTTTTGATGTTGTTCAAAGGGCTTTACTTGCACCCGGAGAACCTAATCATTCTAAGAAACCTTTGTCTACCAACACCCTTGATTTTGTTCCCCATTTCCTTGCTCGTGTCATAGATTGGTCATTCTTTGGTAAAGCTGATGGTTTCAATCATTGTCCTCATCATACGACTTAAGTTGTCTATTGCATCATTAACAAGATCAAACTTAATTGGCCTCTTATGATTCTTTGTCATATGAATGATATCCATGGCAGTTCCTTGCCGTTTGATATTCTTTTATCTTATCTTTTCCTTCACACAAACAATGATCTCTTGCAACAACCTTTGGATTCGAAACTCAAATTTTTCAAAATTGTTACAATTAAAATAATAAACAAGGTTGTAGTGTGAGTGCACGAAGATGAAGCTAAAGAAGAAGATTCCGAAGATGATGTTCTAGCCACTATGAACACTCCTGGAGATGTTAGTGGATCTTCATTCACTATTCCTCCATCATTCCTTCATATCATGTTCCTCTAGATGATAAAGAGCATGCACATAATGTTGATTGGGACTACATGGAAAATGATGATTGTAATCCAGTCATCATGTCCGTTCTTGGACTAATTATGAGGAAACAAAATGAAGATCATGAACAAATGGCAAGAGTTCTTGATAGTATTGAAAGCCATTTTTCTCACTTTGAGATGAGTGTTAAGCAAGACCCCACTACCACCAAGAAAGATCTCTAGGAGCTTAGGAAAGGGAAGAAGAAGGGATGAAGAAGTGAAGACAAAATGCTGGTAGCAATGTTTGCTACTTTTAGTTTCATTGTTTTGCTATGTTGGTTGTTTGTAGTTTTTAATATTGTTGACTTTATCTAGTTTATTTCTCATTTGAACAATGAAGGCTTGTAATAGTTAACTAGGCTATAGACTGATTGCACAGCAAAAATACACCAATAATTGTGCCATCTTGTGCTATTTCCAAGCATTGCCTGTGTATATTTGGTAGACATAGTCGCATTTGTAAAAATAAATGCATGCATGCATTTATTTGAGAGGGGAGGAGAGTGAATAAAATGGCCTTGAAATTAACGTATTCCTCAAGTATGCCTCGCAAATTCACCATCTTTATTTTTATTTTTATTTGACTTTGAATTTCTTCTCCACGGCTGCAAAGCATGGCTTGATCTTCTTCGCGCCATGCTTTGCACAGCCACTCCCTGCCAGCCATGCACAGCCATGCACAGCCCAGGGCATGGCTGTGCTTGCCTTCTTCCTCTTTAAAAAGGCACGGCTATCTTCTTTACAAGGGAGCCTGGTCCACCCAACACAGCAGCTTCCCTTCCAGGCCGTCTCCTCCCCTCTCCCCTCCATATGCAGCCTCTCCTCCGTCTGAGGAGCTACACTGCGGGCAGGAGCAGCTCACAGTGGTGCACAACCACCACTGTGAGTCCCACCACCTCCCAGCTCATCAAAGAGCCGATGGGCATGGTGGTTCACCGCCCTGATTTCGTCGTTCCAGCCATTTCCGCCATTGCCGCAGAATCAAGCTTTGAAGCTCAACCGCCGCTGCAGCAAGGCGCCGGCCACCTCTCGCCCGCACGCAGGCCACCGCGCACGCCAGCAGCCGGAGCAGCTCTTTCCGCACACGCCAGCAGGTCGCCCTCACCCCTCAACGCACCTGCCAACAGTCGGTGCAATCCTTCCGCGTGCATGCCAGCTCGCTCAGCGGTGCCTGCACACACAGAACCGCCAGCACCCGGTCGTGCGAGCCGAGCGCGCACTGTAGCCACTGTTCACGCGTTTCAGCAGAACACTGTGGCTACAGTGCGGTGACAGGAAAGTTTCTCACGTATCCGATCACCCCGTGCTCTCTCTCCGCGCCTCAACCGTCGCTAGCCTGTCCGCGCGCCCGCTCCCGCGTACACCTGCGCCCACACCCGTCTACACCCGCCCGCTCTCAGCGCCCGCTTCTTCGCCCGCACCTCCCTCAGCGTGCAGCGCGGTGCACTGCGGTCTCTCCCTCGCGCTCACTCCCTCCTGCGTGCGCACGCGTCTTCATGCACCTACTCACCTGCGCCTGCGTGTTGGCATCAGACGTCGCCCACTGCTCCGGACGACTTAACTCACAGCGCCTCTTCCTCCAGCAAACGATCTCTCTCTCTCTCTCTCTCTCACAGCACTCTCTCACTCCCTCTCGCAAACACACACACACACACACTCTCATACACACACACTCTCACTTGTACACCCCTATATACACACTTATATATATATACCTATATATAATATATATATCTATATACATATATCTATATATATATTAGTACTTATATAACTAAGTATAAGTATATATACATATATATATATACACATATATCAATACATATATTATTAACTAAGTATAAGTATATATACACATATATATATATACACATATATCAATACATATATTATTAACTAAGTATAGGTATATATACATATATATACATATATATATATATATACACATATATTTATACATATATATATATATATATATACAAATATACATACACATATACATACATATATCTATAACTATAAATACATATATATATATATATATATATATAGTTATATATACATACATATATATCTAATTATATATATATCAATATATATATATATATATATATATATATATATATATACATCTATCTATACATATATTTACATATCTATATATATACAAATATATACATATATAACTACATATACACCTATATAATTATAGCCATATATATATACATATAGATATATATTTACATATATACATATATATATATATATATTTTTTTTTTTCATATCACCTACCATACGTTGTATCGCGGGAATATCTGCACCAGTTGCTGATATTCCCCGGTACACGAATACAAAAAGTATCTTCGCACACATCTTCCACCCATCCATCCTATACTCCACGTGGCACTTCGTCCTGTTGGTTGCGTCTTCCTAAACGACGATCAACTCGACACCGTGCTACACACCATTTCCACCTCCACCCACACCCCTATATACATATATAATATATATATACTATATTTATCTTGTTTCTATTTCTTTCTCCTGCCATTAAAAAAATAAAAAAATATACAAAAGAGAAAAGATAATCCTTGACTTGCAGGTACTAAGTCTTGCGAATAGCAAGACCAGTTTTAGGAACCCTAATTTGGCTCAAAGCGAAGAACCTGATTTTGAGGGTGTACCTCAAGGACAAAATTTATCAGAAAAAAAGCTTAAATAGAAAAATACCAAAAACATAATAAACGAACGGAAGAGATTCGTTGTAGGAAAGGCGTAGAAACTTCTTCACCTCTAATCCCACTTCCCTGAGTTCAACCCTGGGCCTAAAAGTGACCAAGATAAAATCAAGTAGGCCAGGTTAAAAATTTTGTAAAGAGATGGTTAGGCTCGATTTAGGTTAACCATTATACTCATTTCAATGATTAAATCACCATAATAACACAATCTATCTGGGTCCTGGCCATACCTCTTTTCTAGCGCTGTTGTCAAGGAAGTGCACATTCAAGTAAGTTTCTACTCCGTTCCTTTAATTTTTCTCTTCTCACACCCTTCTCTTCACTGGTGTTTCTGTTTGTTGGTGTGCAGGTGAACCTGTTGCAAGTAGAAGACAGGCAGACGAAGTCGGAGACGTGGGCAGATCCAAGGCGGGAACGAGAGCGTGAAGACGACGGCACCACACTGGAGCTTCGTACACGTTGCTGAACAAGTAGGTCTTCCTTTCTTAGCAACTTAGGTCAACTTGTCACCTTAATAGTATAAAAAGATAATAAAATTATTATCTAAACTAAAACAACGCTTCTTGGGATCTCTTGGGGCAAGTGGAATAAAAATCACTTGTTTACTTGTTTGTCATCACTCCACCCGCCCCGAGATTTCCCGCCAAATTTCGCATAGCGAAGATCTTAGAATCTTGATTCTTGAATCTTTCGCCGTGTGAAGTATTCTTTGAGGCAAAAATAAAAAGATTGATTGCCATCCCTCTTTGCCTCATTTATCTGCAAATTCGGAATCACATTTTTGGTGGGGAGACTTGGGATTGAGTTGATTCCAACCCCACCACGACCTTTCACGTGCCTAAGATTCGATCCCGAATACTTCAACCCCAACAATCTGATTTTCTTTCTCTTATGGTTGAGCCTTGTGTGTGGAAATCATTCTAGTGATTGGGAGCACTTGAATTGAAGTGCTTTGGCTCCCTTTCACACTAATCTAAAATTGACTCGTGCATCCACACATAGAAATCTCCATCTAGGGAAGCCCATTGCATTCTAGCATGCATTAACCAACTGACATTGAAGAAGAGTTTGTTGGGCTAAGAAGAAAACTTGTATTCTCTCAAAACCTGAAGATTGGTTGAATTGGTAATTCAGTGAAATCCTAAAATCCATACTACTTAAGGCTAAATTCTAAAAACCATTCACCAATTAAAACTTCAATTCGGGGAGATTTCCCCGTTGCATGCTTGGTTTACACACTTTATAAAATCAATCACTTGGGTATTACCCGTAAATAATGCCCTTCACATTCCAGAAGCACTTGATCCTAAACCTCTAATTAAAACTGATAGCAACTTGACCCTTATTAAGGATTGGAGGTCTAACTACCTGCGTGTAGCGCCTACGTGCTGGTGAGGGTTCCCGCGTGCTATCGGGTGTCTAAGACTAGGGCAAATGGCCTTTCAATCTGGCCCAGTGGTTCCGCGGTGCTCGCATTCGGCTCCGTAGGTCGTGATAGTAGGTAACTTAGATCTTTAGGTCTAAGGGCACACTGTAGAGGTTAGGACTTTGATTGTATTGATTTGTCATCAAGTGTACCTTTGCGGCATCATTTCTCTCATCTCTTTTCCCTTCATATCCCCCCAATTCTTCCTACGGTATTGCATGTTTGGGAGGAGGTCACAAAACCCTAAACTGTGTGAATTGTCTGATAAATTTAGAAAAGAAGTCGAATCGTCCTCCTCCTCCATAAATATGGCTGCACGCCCACCCCCAAATCCCGAGGGAGGAAATTTCCCTCAAAACCCACCAGGTGGTGGAGCCTTGGATCCCACAACCTGCCTCCAAGCCCAAATGGAAATGTATAATGAACAGATTGAGGCTATTAGGGAAACATTGGAGGAAATGCAGAACCCTCCCGAATGGGAAGAGCCTAAGTCTCTTAGCTCCTATCAGAATCCTGCTGCTACAAAGACCATAGGACAAATTCGGGTCCCCATGGGCGGGGACGACTTTGAACTGAAACCTAACATAATTGGCCTAATAAATTTTCACTTCCATGGTCTTGCAAGTGAAGATCCTATTCTCCACTTGGAAGACCTGACCTGATTAGCTGAAACAGTTAAACCAAGAAATATCGGGTTACCTATAGTCCTCATGAAAATGTTCCCGTTTTCATTGCGAGCTAAAGCGTCGCAATGGTTACGCACCCTTGGGAGAACCATCCACTCTTGGGAAGAGATGCGAACAGTGTTTCCCAAGAAGTTCTTCCCAATCGGGCGAACCAATGCGCTTCGCCATGCTATCACTTCTTTTATGCAACAAAACGGTGAACAGTTTCATGAGGCATGGGAGAGATATAATGACCTCCTCAGGAAGTGTCCGCACCACGGTCTGCCTAAGTGGCATGTAGCCCAGATTTTCTACTATGGGCTAAATGAGACTTTGAAGCAGATTGCAGACGCTTCATGCGGACAGAATTTCATGAATAAAGACGAGAATGGAGCATTCAAATTTTTTGAAAATATGAGCGAAAACTCAATGAACAATGCCTCCATTGTCGCCTTTAATCGTACCAGCTTGCCCCGTAATGTCCACGAGTTGACACGGGACCCTCCCATTCATCCACAGATCTCAGCCTTATCACACAGAAATTAGATGAAGTCTCCGTCGTGCACAAGAAGCTGGACGAGCTTCTAGCCAACCTCGCCCGTTCTATGGCAAACACCCCCACCTCACCACTTCGTCACAATCCCAATTCTTCCAACACCAGGTTTATCCCGAGAAACCCCGTAAGACCTTCCTTATCGAGTGCCGCACCGAGCGATTCTGTAAGTCATGTGGATCTGGCTTCTGTGAGCCAGTATTTCGACATGGAGGACCAAGCCTCCGTATGCTCGGACGCATATTTACATGCGGACGCGTGTTCTGACATAGAAGATGCTTGCGCCCTAGGGAACAACCCGTTCTCTACCACTTATAACCCAAGGTGGCGAAATCATTCGAAGTTCGCATGGTCCAACAACCTGCAGCGCCAAAACCCTGCTAGTGGACCAAAGCGACCGTTCGCACCCGTCACCCCAAGGGCCTAGTCTAATCCTATGGCGAATCCGCCATCAGGTCCTTGCGTACCGCAAACAGAACATGCATCAAGTCCTCTTGATAAATTGATGCGAATGATGGCGAAAATGTTAAAGCACCATGAAGAGAACATAACCCCTCTTCAGCACCAATTGGCACAGCAGAATGCTGAGATCAGTCAACTACGCATGGTGACTCAATCTCAGGGCACTCTTCCAGCCCAACCTGTTCCAAACCCGCGAAATTTCATACCCCGTGGTCCTCAACCACAGGTACGACCTTAGGGGCAGGTTCATCAAATTCAGCAGGCTCCGAGCATTCCACCAGGATTTCAGGCTAATCCCACTGCAGCACCTCACTCTTATGTCCCTATTGTGAACCCTCCTCCGCCTTATGATCCCACTGGACCCACATCGTCCAATGTGAGCACTACAAGGAGTGGTAAGCAAACTGTCGATCCGTCTCGACCTGATCCTGGCCCGTCTTCTTCATCGCCCTCTCATTCGGGATGCGCACCACATTCGCGAGAGGACGATACACCCAAATTAGTGCCAGAATCAGTCCCATTCCCTGAGGCTCTACTGAGGGAGCCAAAAGGCAAGAAGAAAGATACGCAAGCCTTTGATAACCTACGTAATTTATTCAGGGATGTTGAAATCAAGGTACCCCTGCTAGAGGCTATCGACCACATACCTACTGTCGCCCGATTTTTCAAAGACTACACAACACCCAAGCGACAGTCAAAGAAAACTAAGAATCTGGTGGTTCTCTTGCCTCATGCAAGTTGTGCAATACTGTCAAATTTACCACAGAAGCAGAAAGATCCGGGCACACCGCTTATTTCCTGTAGCATCCAAGGCTGCAATTTTAACCATGCCCTGCTTGATCTAGGATCTTCCATCAATCTTATACCAACAATCATGCTCGAAAAATTTTCCTTGGGAAATCTGTAACGAATGTGTGCCCCAGACGTATTTTAAGACGTCTGGGAGGTGGCTCAGACGTCGGACAAGACGTCTGGGATCACAACCAGACGTCTGGGATAGTTTCAAGACGTCTGGAAATCCGTTATTTTCGACACACGCGAGTTGCCTGCGCGCCTGAGCGCGCAGACCGCATATTCCCTCTTTTCTCTGCGGCTGCAGGCGGCCTGCCGCCTTCTCTCTCTCCTCTCCGCGCGGCGTTAAAAGGGGCGCGCCTCCCCTCCCGTCTCCACCGTCTCCTCCTTCTTCTCCTTCCTGTGCGTGAGAGCGAGCGGACGCGAGGGCGGCAGCGGTGGCCGCAGTGAGCGCGGAGGTGCGGCGTGCGAGGGCGGAGCTCTGCCGTGAGGGCGAGCTCGCCGGAGCGGCTTGGCCGACCGACGGAGGGCGCAGGGGGTGCGGAGCGACGCGGAGAGGGACCTGCTGCGGGCTGAGCAGCAGACGCGCGAGGTGCGACGCAGGCGGCGTCGCGAGCGGAGGCCGAGCAGGGTTCTGATTCTGGAAAAATTTCCAAAATCAGACGTCTGGGTTGATAGCCAGACGGCAAGGTCGACGTCTGTAAGATCATACAGACGTCAGAAAGGTGAGTTTCCGCTTTCTTCTTCCTTCTTCTCGACTGACCGTACTGAGGGAGGGGGGTTGGCTGTGCGCAGGTTCGCTGATTCGCCATCCTTTGCGAATCAGACGTCTGGAAGTTGTACCAGACGGCGGGAGTGACCTCCAGACGTCCTGAGGGACCATCGGACGTCTGGGATCTAGGGCAGACGTCCCCGCAGACTTCTGGACGTCTGGGAAACTACGCTGAACAGGTAATTCTCTGATCCACTTTTTAAGACGTCTGGAAGGAGTTCCAGACGTCTGATTTTGCACAGTATCGTCTTTTTCGACCCGTTTAGGGCCCGTTCGGGCTCCGTTTTCCGCGATTCGAGTTGCGTTCTCTTCAGAATTAATTCCTCTACTCATCTACAGTAGCTATACACTGTTTTGAGACACTCCTTGTGTTTGATCCTTGTGACAGGATCTCGTTCAGTTGCAGTCTTGAGAGTCACGGAGGCACGCGGGATTCCCAATCACGCCCCCATTACTCCCGTTGTACCTGGTAGAGTGGCTTAAGTTATTAATAAAATCTGTTAAAGTATGAAACCATAACTAGAATCTAGGACATTGCATGAATCCTAGGAATGAGAAATATATGGAATGATAGCTCCTAGGTGATGCATGAATCCTAGGGCTGGAAAACTAGTTGTATGCTAGATCCTAGGATGTGGCATGAATCTTAGGATGGAAAAACTAGTGGAATGTATAATACTGCAGTCTTGGAAAAATGGAAAGGAATATAAAGCTGCCTGTAATTTGAATTAACAGCTGCCTGTTATGAATAAAGAAACATGTTTGAGATCATGGATTTTGAGAACGTGAATCTGGAAGGTGAAACATATGATGTTCTGAGATAAAGAGCTGGAACCCTACGGGAAATTAGGAGTGGAACTCCTGGAAAGAAAAAGGAATGGAACTGAGATGTAGTTTGTACTGTCTCTTGGGTACGCAGTACCGAGGGAAGTACCTGTACCTGTTTAGTGCAGAGTGGGGCCAGCCGCCCCAGGGACCCGGGGTTAGGATTGGCCGCTCTGTACCGACTTGTTGGCCCTCGTGTACGTAGTACCGAGGAGAGCTAGTAGTGTTAGGAGAGTACTAGCTATCCCACGGGCCCTGGGGTTCTGCTAGCCTCCTTCACCGACTTGTTAGGCCCACTAGGACAAACCAGGGTAGTCAGGCGAGGGTGCGCGGACTGTGGAGGGGCAAGGCCCCGGTTTGGTTACTGTGGAGGGGTTGGACCCCTGTTACTGAGAGGGCTCTGCCCTGGTTCCGTGCTGTGCTTTGGGCGCACCTGTTAACGGAAACGACTGACCGCGTGCCAGTGCGGGCTAGCTACCTGTGCGTTTATCGTGCGTGCCGTAGTCACCGTTACGTCTGTCAGTGACCTTGGGGTGGTTGACTGAGGGTAGGATCACCACGGGGGACTCTCCCGGCCAGGAGAGCACCACGTGCTACTTCTACTTTTGGAAAAGACTGCAATCAAGATCGTTCCCACGAGGACATTCGAGATCAAGTAAAGGACCTGAGAAATAAATGAAATAGTGAGAAAAATTGAAAGATGTGAATAAAGGAAGTAATCGAACATAACAGCTACTGTACACTCTACTGTTGCCTTTAGTTAGTTTGCCACTCTACTCAGCGTTTTGCTGACGTGTTACACTCGTTACCTTTTTCAGGACCAGGTGTTGAGCAGCCAGGGCCGGCGGCTGCAGAGGACGCTGGGCCGAGTAGGGTCCAGTAGAGTTACCACAGCCTTTTGTACCCCTTTTGTTTCTGTTCTAGTGAGTAGTTTTTGTTTCCGCTGTACCTTCTTTACCTGCAGTTCTTGTTATATGATAAATGCTGTTTTACTGTTGTGGTGGTACCTACTGTAGTAGTTTCTTTCCTTACTGCTGTACTTTCTTACTGTTAGTTATATTCATGCTGAATGTGGTTTATTTTATTGTATTTTGGTTACTTCCTCGTTGGACGACTAGGTCTTGGGATTAGTCGAGTCGGTCCGGTTCTCGTGTCTCGTAGGGACTCGGGAACCGGGTCGTTACAAGATGGTATCAGAGCAAGGTCGTCCCGAGAAGTGAATCAACTGACTGGAAAATAACCAATTCACATGTTTATAGCTAGAGTAGCCACCACAACATATCTCTTGACATGAGCTCTTAGAAGTTTTGTTAGGTACCGTCTGTTTTGACGTTTCCGTTTTGTTTCGCGTCTCCTTGTAGGAGATGCCTCGTCGCAGGACTGGCGAGACTGGCCGCGGGCGCGGCCGAGGGCGAGGTCGGCGAGGTGGACGTGCTGTCGTTGACGTCTCGGTGGACCAGCCACCACTCCCTGGCGTCCAAGCCCAGGACCTCGCCAGACTGATACGGGATATTGTACGAGAGGAGCTCCACCCACCGCCCCGAGCACCTCCTCCTAGGGTTGCAGAGGGGGAGTCCTCTGTGGGACCACGTGACGGACACGGCGCTGGACACGAGGGAGGGGATGGGCCCCTGCCGCCCCCACCTTCCTCCGACACTTCTGTACACGAGGCACCTTCGCCTGGAGGTGCACCAGCACCTCCCCTACAGCGCCACTTCGAGCTTTTCGGACAGTTCCGGAAGCTGAAGCCCCCCTCCTTCAAGGGGGATGAGGACCCGACCGAGGCAGAGGACTGGCTTGAGCAGCTGGAGAAGATCTTCGACACCCTTCGCCCCCCGGTGGAGTGCCGCGTGGCCTTTGCCACGTACCAGCTGGAGAGTGCGGCACATCGGTGGTGGAGGGCGGTCCGGGGTCAGGAGAGGGACGAGCCGACGTGGGACCAGTTCGTCACCCTCTTCTGCGAGCAGTACTTTCCCCAGACGTGGCAGGACCAGAGGAGGCGGGAGTTCCACACTCTCCGCCAAGGGACGATGACCGTGAGCGCGTACCGCACGCGTTTCTTGGAGCTGTCCCGCTTTGCAGCGACAACGGTAGCCACTGAGGAGGAGCGCCTTTGGAGGTTCATCGAGGGGCTCCGGCCTGCGATCCGGGGGTATGTCAAACCCCTGAAGCTGCCGACGTTTTCGAGGGTGGTAGAGGCAGCTATGGCTTACGAGGAGACCAACCCGTCCGCACGAGAGACCGACGGCGGGCGGAAGAGGCCCTTTCAGCCATACTTCTCACAGGGCCGGCGAGAACGGAGACACATGGCATCCGCAGGAGAGCCGTCACGTTGTGCAGGGCCATCAATGGCCTTTGGGGGCCCTCGACAGGGGCCAGTCGCCAGCACCGAACCCCCGCCTAGCCGACAGCAGGGACTCACTGAGGGCGGGAGTCGAGTTCCCCTCTGCTACCAGTGTGGCCAGCCGGGCCACGTCAGGAGGGACTGCCCATCTAGGGCAGGAGGTCAGCAGATACTTCCCGTGCAGAGCACTGGAGGGCGTGCAGGAGTCCGCGGTTCCCAGGCACGAGGAGGAGGACAGCAGTCGCGAGGAGGGTACCGGCCAGCACCTACCCGTCCGACGCAGAGTGTGGCTGCTTCGTCCGCACCTAGAGCTGAGGGGCGTATCAACGCCCTAACACACAGGGACGCCAGAGCATCGGGATCCGTGGTAGCAGGTATGGTTTCAGTTTCTGGCAGACTCGTTTACACGCTTTTCAATTCCGACGCTACGCACTCGTTTGTCGCAGCCAGTTTCGCAGTTAGTTTGGACCAGGATTATACACTGTTAGAGAATCCGTTCGTAATCAGAGGTCCGAGTGGTCAGCTGTTTGTAGCTGAGGAGGTGTACACGGGTTGCGAGACGCCAGAGCATCGGGATCCGTGGTAGCAGGTATGGTTTCAGTTTCTGGCAGACTCGTTTACACGCTTTTCGATTCCGGCGCTACGCACTCGTTTGTCGCAGCCAGTTTCGCAGTTAGTTTGGACCAGGATTATACACTGTTAGAGAATCCATTCGTAATCAGAGGTCCGAGTGGTCAGCTGTTTGTAGCTGAGGAGGTGTACACGGGTTGCGAGGTCAGCATCGGGGGACATAGCCTGCCAGCTGACCTGATTATGATACAGATGGAGGACTTTGGAGTGATTCTGGGGATGGATTGGCTGTCCGCTTACCACGCCTTGGTAGACTGTTTTGAGAGGAAGATTGTCTTCTCCATTCCGGAGTTGCCTTCTTTCGAGTTTCACGGGCAGCCAGTGGACGGAGGTTTCAGGTGCATTTCGGCACTTCGGGGGGCGAGACTTTTAAGCCAGGGGTGTGAGGGCTTCCTAGCTTGTGTGGTGGCAGAGCACAGCCCCGTGGCAGACTTCCAGAGCATCCCGGTGGTCAGAGAGTACCCCGACGTGTTTCCAGACGAGTTACCAGGACTACCGCCCGAGCGTGAGATCGAGTTTGAGATCTCACTAGTACCAGGGACCAGCCCCATCTCCACCGCGCCATACAGAATGGCACCGCTTGAGCTGCGAGAGCTCAAGTCCCAGTTGCAGGACCTTTTGGAGAAAGGTTTCGTGAGGCCCAGTGCGTCTCCCTGGGGAGCCCCGGTACTGTTTGTGAAGAAGAAGGATGGGACCCTACGCCTTTGTGTGGACTACCGACAGCTGAATAGGGTCACCATCAAGAACAGATATCCGCTGCCGAGGATCGACGATTTGTTTGACCAGTTGCGGGGTGCCACGGTGTTTTCCAAGATCGACTTGAGGTCTGGATACCACCAGTTGAGGATCAGGGAGACCGACGTCTCCAAGACAGCTTTCCGCACCCGGTACGAACACTACGAGTTTTTGGTCATGCCGTTTGGGCTGACCAATGCCCCCGCTGCTTTCATGGACCTGATGAACCGGGTGTTTAGACCGTACTTGGACCAGTTTGTGGTGGTTTTCATAGATGATGTACTCATCTATTCTAGAGATCGGACGCAGCACGGACAGCACTTGCGGATGGTTCTGGACACTCTGAGACGACGCAGGCTGTACGCCAAATACAGCAAGTGCGAGTTCTGGTTGAGGGAGGTGACCTTTTTGGGTCATGTGATCTCTGGAGACGGCCTGGCGGTGGACCCCGCCAAGGTCGAGGCAGTGCTCAGGTGGGAGAGACCGCGTTCAGTCACTGAGATTCGCAGTTTCCTGGGACTGGCAGGTTACTACAGACGGTTCATCAGAGGATTTTCACAGATTGCGCGTCCTATGACACAGTTGACCCGAAAGGATGTGCCTTTCTCTTGGACAGACGCCTGTGAGGCATGTTTTCTGGAGCTGAAGGAGAGGTTGACCTCGGCTCCCGTGCTCACCATCCCTGACAGTAGTGGTGGGTTCGTTGTGTACACGGACGCTTCCTTGCAGGGGTTAGGAGGTGTGCTCATGCAGAGGGGTCACGTGGTCGCTTACGCTTCGCGGCAACTGAAGCCCCATGAGCATACCTACCCTACCCACGATCTAGAGTTGGCAGCTGTTGTCTTCGCGCTGAAGACATGGAGGCACTACTTGTACGGTGAGACCTTCGAGATTTTTACAGATCACAAGAGCCTCAGATATCTTTTTGACCAGAAGGAGCTCAACATGAGACAGAGACGTTGGTTGGAGCTCCTGAAGGACTACGACTGCAGCATCTCCTACCACCCGGGAAAGGCCAATGTGGTGGCTGACGCCTTGAGCCGTAAGGCGCCCGCACGCTTGGCCAGTCTACAGTTACAGAGTTGGAGCCTTTTGGAGGAGGTGGGCAGTTGGCGACCTCTAGAGTTACGAGGGTACTGTGGGGCAGTGACGGTGACACGACAGACCAGGCCAGAGTTGATAGACCGCATCATCACGGGACAGATGGCCGATCCGTACTTGCAGTCTTTGCGCGATAGAGTACTATCAGGGGACCCAGGGGACTTCTCTTTCACAGACCAGGTGTTACGCTTGAGGGGACGGTTGTGCGTCCCCAGAGACGAGGAGCTGTTGAGAGAGCTCCTGACTGAGGCACACGGTTCCAGATTCACCATACATCCCGGAAACACGAAAATGTACCATGACTTGAGACGCGAGTTTTGGTGGAGAGGGATGAAGCGGGATGTGGGTGAGTTCGTGCAGCAGTGCTTAGTGTGCCAGCAGGTGAAAGCCGAGCATCAGAGGCCTGCAGGGCCGCTTCAGCCGCTTCCAGTACCAGAATGGAAGTGGGAGAGCATCACCATGGACTTGGTGGTGGGCTTACCTATTACCCAACGAGGACACGACGCAATCTGGGTAATAGTGGATAGATTGACGAAGACGGCACGATTCTTGCCGATCCGAGTCACTTTGGGACCAGCACAGTTGGCAGAGAGGTATATCCGTGATGTGGTACGACTACACGGAGTTCCGCGGGAGATCGTATCCGACCGGGATACCCGCTTTACGTCCCAGTTTTGGGCTGAGTTTCATCAGGCTTTGGGGACGAGGTTGAGGTTTAGCACGGCTTACCACCCCCAGATGGACGGACAGTCGGAACGCACGATACAGACACTTGAGGACCTTTTGCGTGCCTGTATACTAGACTGGAGGGGCTCTTGGGAGGAGCACCTGCCCCTGGCGGAGTTTGCATACAACAACAGTTATCACTCGAGCATCGGCATGGCTCCCTACGAGGCTCTGTACGGACGGAAATGCACGGCACCCTTGAGTTGGGTTGAGGTGGGGACCAAGTGGGAGGTTGGCCCCAGGTTGATCCGGCAGAGTCAGGAGGTAGTTGAGCAGATCCACAGACGACTCCGCACTGTCAGGAGCAGACAAAAGAGCTACGCAGATCGCAGACGCAGAGAGGTGCAGTTCGAGGTTGGGGACCACGTCTTCCTTCGTGTTTCGCCCATGAAGGGCTTACAGCGGTTTGGGGTGAGAGGGAAGCTCGCGTCGAGGTTCGTGGGGCCCTTTGAGGTCCTGGAGCGGGTTGGACCCGTTGCTTATAGACTTGCCCTTCCCCCGCAGCTTTCTGGTGTGCACGACGTGTTCCATGTGTCCAACCTCAGGAAGTACGTAGCCGATCCCAGCCACGTACTGAGTCACGAGAGCGTCGAGGTGAGCGACGACCTGACCTACCCCGAGCGGCCAGTGCAGATCCTAGACCGAGCCGTCCGCAGGTTGAGACGAAAGCAAGTACCCCTGGTAAAGGTTTTGTGGAGGAGCCAGCGGTACGAGGAGGCTACCTGGGAGCCTGAGGCGGCAATGCGGGAGCGGTACCCAGAGCTTTTCGCGGGTACGTCTTTTCGGACCGGCTTCGGTCCTCTTTGAGTTTGTTATGGTTATTTGGACATCTTTTTCCCGCACCCTAGTTGGCGCAAGTTTCGGGGACGAAACTTCCTTTGAATTTGTTATATTGTAATGAATGTGTGCCCCAGACGTATTTTAAGACGTCTGGGAGGTGGCTCAGACGTCGGACAAGACGTCTGGGATCACAACCAGACGTCTGATAAGACGTCTGGGATAGTTTCAAGACGTCTGGAAATCCGTTATTTTCGACACACGCGAGTCGCCTGCGCGCCTGAGCGCGCAGACCGCATATTCCCTCTTTTCTCTGCGGCTGCAGGCGGCCTGCCGCCTTCTCTCTCCCCTCTCCGCGCGGCGTTAAAAGGGGCGCGCCTCCCCTCCCGTCTCCACCGTCTCCTCCTTCTTCTCCTTCCTGTGCGCGAGAGCGAGCGGACGCGAGGGCGGCAGCGGCGGCCGCAGTGAGCGCGGAGGTGCGGCGTGCGAGGGACGGAGGGCGCAGGGGGCGCGGAGCGACGCGGAGAGGGACCTGCTGCGGGCTGAGCAGCAGACGCGCGAGGTGCGACGCGGGCGGCGTCGCGAGCGGAGGCCGAGTAGGGTTCTGATTCTGGAAAATTTTCCAGAATCAGACGTCTGGGTTGATAGCCAGACGGCAAGGTCGACGTCTGTAAGATCCTACAGACGTCTGAAAGGTGAGTTTCCGCTTTCTTCTTCCTTCTTGTCGACTGACCGTACTGAGGGAGGGGGGTTGGCTGTGCGCAGGTTCGCTGATTCGCCATCCTTTGCGAATCAGACGTCTGGAAGTTGTACCAGACGGCAGGAGTGACCTCCAGACGTCCTGAGGGACCATCGGACGTCTGGGATCTAGGGCAGACGTCCCTGCAGACTTCTGGACGTCTGGGAAACCACGCTGAACAGGTAATTCTCTGATCCACTTTTTAAGACGTCTGGAAGGAGTTCCAGACGTCTGATTTTGCACAGTATCGTCTTTTTCGACCCGTTTAGGGCCCGTTCGGGCTCCGTTTTCCACGATTCGAGTTGCGTTCTCTTCAGAATTAATTCCTCTACTCATCTACAGTAGCTATACACTGTTTTGAGACACTCCTTGTGTTTGATCCTTGTGACAGGATCTCGTTCAGTTGCAGTCTTGAGAGTCGCGGAGGCACGCGGGATTCCCAATCACGCCCCCATTACTCCCGTTGTACCTGGTAGAGTGGCTTAAGTTATTAATAAAATCTGTTAAAGTATGAAACCATAACTAGAATCTAGGACATTGCATGAATCCTAGGAATGAGAAATATATGGAATGATAGCTCCTAGGTGATGCATGAATCCTAGGGCTGGAAAACTAGTTGTATGCTAGATCCTAGGATGTGGCATGAATCTTAGGATGGAAAAACTAGTGGAATGTATAATACTGCAGTCTTGGAAAAATGGAAAGGAATATAAAGCTACCTGTAATTTGAATTAACAGCTGCCTGTTATGAATAAAGAAACATGTTTGAGATCATGGATTTTGAGAACGTGAATCTGGAAGGTGAAACATATGATGTTCTGAGATAAAGAGCTGGAACCCTACAGGGAATTAGGAGTGGAACTCCTGGAAAGAAAAAGGAATGGAACTGAGATGTAGTTTGTACTGTCTCTTGGGTACGCAGTACCGAGGGAAGTACCTGTACCTGTTTAGTGCAGAGTGAGGCCAGCCGCCCCAGGGACCCGGGGTTAGGATTGGCCGCTCTGTACCGACTTGTTGGCCCTCGTGTACGTAGTACCGAGGAGAGCTAGTAGTGTTAGGAGAGTACTAGCTACCCCACGGGCCCCGGGGTTCTGCTAGCCTCCTTCACCGACTTGTTAGGCCCACTAGGGCAAACCAGGGTAGTCAGGCGAGGGTGCGCGGACTGTGGAGGGGCAAGGCCCCGGTTTGGTTACTGTGGAGGGGTTGGACCCCTGTTACTGAGAGGGCTCTGCCCTGGTTCCGTGCTGTGCTTTGGGCGCACCTGTTAACGGAAACGACTGACCGCGTGCCAGTGCGGGCTAGCTACCTGTGCGTTTATCGCGCGTGCCGTAGTCACCGTTACGTCTGTCAGTGACCTTGGGGTGGTTGACTGAGGGTAGGATCACCACGGGGGACTCTCCCGGCCAGGAGAGCACCACGTGCTACTTCTACTTTTGGAAAAGACTGCAATCAAGATCGTTCCCACGAGGACATTCGAGATCAAGTAAAGGACCTGAGAAATAAATGAAATAGTGAGAAAAATTGAAAGATGTGAATAAAGGAAGTAATAGAACATAACAGCTACTGTACACTCTACTGTTGCCTTTAGTTAGTTTGCCACTCTACTCAGCGTTTTGCTGACGTGTTACACTCGTTACCTTTTTCAGGACCAGGTGTTGAGCAGCCAGGGCCGGCGGCTGCAGAGGACGCTGGGCCGAGTAGGGTCCAGTAGAGTTACCACAGCCTTTTGTACCCCTTTTGTTTCTGTTCTAGTGAGTAGTTTTTGTTTCCGCTGTACCTTCTTTACCTGCAGTTCTTGTTATATGATAAATGTTGTTTTACTGTTGTGGTGGTACTTACTGTAGTAGTTTCTTTCCTTACTGCTGTACTTTCTTACTGTTAGTTATATTCATGCTGAATGTGGTTTATTTTACTGTCTTTTGGTTACTTCCTCGTTGGACGACTAGGTCTTGGGATTAGTCGAGTCGGTCCGGTTCTCGTGTCTCGTAGGGACTCGGGAACCGGGTCGTTACAAAATCTGAAACCCATCCCTGTCACATTACAGTTGGCAGATCGTTCTGTCAAAATTCCAAAGGGTGTGGTGGAAGACGTGGTGGTTAGGGGCAATAGTCTCTGTTTCCCTGTTGACTTGTTTTAGATATGGAAGTTCATAGCTCACTTTCTGATTGTCCGATCATCCTTGGTCGACCTTTCTTGGCCACAGCCCACGCCCATATCGGCTACGAGTCGGGCTGTATTGAGATTGCCGTTGGATCTGCAAAGCTCAAGCTTAACATCTTCAAGGCAGCCAAGAACTTTGATTGGATTGCATCGAGGATGACACGTCTGACGAGGACATGGCCGTCAGCACGTGTATCGGACTAATTGGGGCGTATTCTGACTGCTGCAGACTGCCTTTAAACACTGACGATTGCCTGACCGACACATATTGTGACGTTACCCCATCCCTCCCTATTCCTGTACCTTCTCCTGACGAGACTTATGATGAGGTTTTCTCCACTTCCCATACCTCGTGATCTGAGCCATATCCGGGCTACTCACCGTCGGTCCACACTCTTGAAGACCGGATTGCCCTTTCTTTCCCGCCAAATCAGGCGGATTTGCAACTCCACACTGGGACCTTGAGCCCATATACTTCTCACTGGGGCTATTCCTTTTTGGATCCATCTATCCAAGAAGCCCCTCTTCTTGGCCAATCTGAGGGCCAACTTCTCCCTCCTGACTTGTTTTCCGATCCACCTGGGACACTCTCGTCCCAAGAAATGCCAGACCTTTCACCATCCACTCCCAAGCAGAAAGAGCTGCCTAGTACACTTAAGTATGTTTTCCTGGGACCAAATGAAATTCTCCCCGTAATCATCAGTTCAAAATTGACCAGGGAGCAAGAGTGCAAACTAACGAAGGTCCTTATGGAACACAAGGCAACCATTGGATGGTCTTTATCAGACTTATCTAGCATTAGCCCCTCCTACTGCACTCACCGTATATATACGGAGGAGGAGGCTCGACCTTCCCATGAGATGCAGCGACATCTCAACCCTAACAGGCGGGAGGTCGTTAAGAAGGAAATTATTAAGTGGCTGGATGCGGGTATAATCTACCCGATCAGCGATAGCCCCTGGGTGAGTCTGATTCACGTCGTGCCCAAAAAGGCGGGACTCACCATCCGTATCAATGACAAGGGCGAATCCATCCCTACACGCACTCCTACATCCTGGAGAGTGTGTGTAGATTATAGGAAACTCAATGCTGCAACTAAGAAAGATCACTTTCCGCTGCCTTTCATTGACCAAATCCTGGAGCAGTTAGCGAAAAATAAATTTTTCTATTTCCTGGATGGATTCTCAGGATATAACCAGGTGGCAATTGACCCCCGGGACCAAGAGAAAACCACTTTTACCTATCCCTTCGGCACCTTTGCATTTAGAAGGATGTCGTTCGGACTTTGTAACGCGGCAGCAACTTTCCAGAGGTGTATGCTGGCAATATTTCATGACATGGTGAGTGACTTTCTCGAGGTCTTCATGGATGACTTTTCGGTCTTTGGACCATCTTTCAATGAATGTCTTGCCAACCTGATCCGTATCCTTAGGAGATGTATTCATGTAAACCTCATGCTTTCCTGGGAAAAAAGTCATTTTATGGTACACGAGGGAATTGTTCTCGAACACATCATCTCCGATAGGGGTATCGAGGTTGACAGAGCTAAGCTTGATGTAATTGCTGATTTACCTGTGCCTGGCTCTGTCAAATAAATCCGCTCCTTCCTGGAACACGTCGGTTTCTATAGGAGATTCATCAAAGACTTCTCCAAGATTTCTCAACCTTTAACTCATCTCCTATCCACCGACGTACCCTTCGATATGGGCCCCGATTGCATACGAGCAATCACGCAACTGTGTAATGCTGTCACCAAGGCCCCTATTCTCCAGCCACCTGATTGGTCTCTCGACTTTGAACTCATGTGCGATGCTTCCGACCTTGCAGTCGAAGCCATCCTGGGCCAAAGATGCGATAGACACCCCTTCGTGGTGTACTACGCCAGTAAGACGTTGACGAGGCCCAGCGTAATTATACTACCACTGAAAAAGAACTGCTGGCAGTCGTATTTGGGCTGGAGAAATTTCACTCTTACCTTCTGGGCTCACATGTTATTGTTTTCACTGATCACGCGACCATTCGCCATCTCATGCACAAGAAGGATGCCAAGCCCAGACTGATTCGTTGGATCCTTCTGCTCCAAGAATTTGACATTGAGATCCGCGATAAGGCTGGAGCCCAGAATGTTGTGGTTGATCATCTTTCCAGACTAGACCCTGACCATATTGGACTTACTCTGCCGATCAATGAGATTTTTCCTGATGAGCACCTATTGGCAATTAATGTGGCAAGTGGACCTTGGTATGCCGACATTGCCAATTACCTTACTTCTGGATCCCTTCCACGTGGCTGGCCTAAAAACCAGCACGAGCGTCTCATGGCAGAAGCAAAGTATTATTTATGGGATAATCCACTTCTTTTTCGCATAGGTGCTGATCAAATCATCCGTCGCTGTATTCCTGACAGCGAATTCCCCAGCGTGCTATCCTTCTGCCATGATCAGGCCTGCGGAGGCCATTTCTCTGGGAGGAAAACTGTAGCCAAGGTGTTGCAGTGTAGTTTCTTTTGGCCCTCCCTTCACCAGGATGCACACAATTATGCCAAACATTGCACTAGGTACCAATCGTTAGGGTCAAGGTCACGTCGTGACATGATGCCCTTGCAACCCATCCTAGCTGTGGAAATCTTCGACATTTGGGGAATTGATTTCATGGGTCCCTTTCCTCCTTCCAACGGCTTCGAATTCATTCTCGTGGCTGTTGATTATGTTTCGAAATGGATCGAGGCTATTCCCACGCGCCGTGCTGACCATATTATATCCACTCGATTTGTCAAAGACCACATTTTTGCGCACTTTGGGATCCCTCGAGCCATTATCTCGGATGGAGGAAGCCACTTTACCCATGCGTCTTTTCAGGCACTTCTAAGGAAATACGGAGTCCACCATCGTATCGCATCCCCGTATCACCCTCAGACAAATGGCCAGGCAGAGGTGTCGAACCGGCAAATCAAGCAAATTCCATAGAAAACGATTCGGCCTAACCGTAAGGATTGGTCCGACAAGCTGATTGACGCACTTTGGGCGTATCGGACCGCCTTCAAGGCTCCCCTTGGTATGTCTCCTTATAGAATCGTTTACGGGAAGCCTTGTCATTTGCCCGTGGAGTTGGAACACCACGCTTATTGGGCGGTTCGCCAATGTAACCTCGACCCAGACCTGTGTGATCGAGAAAGGAAACTCCAACTCCAGGAGCTAGAAGAGCTCTGTCATAAAGCCTATGATTCTGCCTTAACTTTCAAGCAACGCACTAAGGCTTTTCACGACAGTTGTATTCGGTGGAAAGAATTTGAGCTATCTCAGCAAGTTTGGCTCTACAATGCCTAGCTCAAATTCTTTCATGGAAAACTGAAGTCCAAATGGACTAGTCCTTTTCTGATCTAGAGACCATTTCCCAACGGGGCTGTTGAGATTGAAGATCCCAAATCTGGGCATAAATTTACGGTCAATGGGCAGTGTTTGAAACCCTATCTTACTCATGAACCTACCCCCATTGGAGAAACTGTTGCCCTGCTGGAGGGTAACTAATGATGTGCCTCATTCTCAGTCCAGCTGGGGACGTTAAATTCAGCGCTCGTTGGGAGGCACCCTAACAACACTTCACCACTGTCACGCTCACTTCACTTTTCACTTCACCACCCACCATCCACCCACCCTACCACCCTGCTGTATACCCTGCACCTCAGCTCTCGTTACTCGATCTTTTGTCCTTCCTCTACCCTACCCTGCATGCATATCAGGACATAGCATCGTTTGGCATGGGGGGGTGGATAGGCATCCATAGGATCTGGGTATTTTAAGGTATCATGCAGTTTCCACTTATCTATAAATATGTTAAAAAAAAAGTGGTGTTTAGTAATGATCTGAAGACTGAAACAAAAATACAATAAGTGTTTATGGATATTCAACCACTGTTTTGAAGACTTTCCAGGTCACAGAAGCTTGATTAGCTCGAGCTCGGCTTAATTCACTTGAGCATTGACAAGATAGATCGGAATCACTCCTAACTAAGGATGTATTCTTGTACCTGAGACACCAGTACAGGATCTGTTGGTTTGCTTCTACTCGAGAGCCTAAGTAAGCTTGGTTCAACACTACACATATCAAGAAAGACCAGGTGAACATAAGACCCAACCCTAGTGTTCATTAGGGAAGGTGGAGTCCTTACCTATGCGCGTAGGTAGACTTTTTATCCCAGGCTTTAGTCTTGTGTTTAGGAGAGACTCTTTCCACCAAAAAGGAACTCTCTCACCAAAAAGAAAAGTGTGCTCCTCCAAATAAGATATATTGACACATGTTTCAAAAAAAAAAATGTAAATAAGTCAGTATATCTCGCAAATATCTGTAAAGTCTTCTCCCTATAAAAGTTCTTCAGGGCAAGTTACAAATACCCTGTTTTCTTTGAGCCACAAATGTCAGAAAATGGGAGTTGAGTTTTCCGTCATCTTTTTAAGGATCAATCCAAAGACACGAGCTGAAACTGGGACCAACCTGCACTTAAAAATTCGTGAAACCCTGGGCTTGAGTCTTAATGTTCATCTGGTCAGTCTTGATCCTTCACTAAGCACAAGCCATAATCTCTTGAGCTCTCGAGTATGGCAAAAACCTCCTGGATCTTGGAAATTGTACTTAAGGTTTAAATATCAAGAGTCCAGGTTAGTTGAGAGATGGTCTATGTCATGTGAGATTTAAAGTACTGGTAGTCTGCTCCACAATTGATTCTCACAATATCCAACAAATAAACACACCTATGTCACCTCAGAAGAAAATCTTCAGCTTAAAGATCATTTCTAAATACATTACAAAAATATTTTGCTAGGGACTAGCAAAAGATAGGCATGGGGGTATGATTGCACAGCAAAAATACACCAATAATTGTGCCATCTTGTGCTATTTCCAAGCATTGCCTGTGTATATTAGGTAGACATAGTCGCATTTGTAAAAATAAACGCATGCATGCATTTATTTGAGAGGGGAGGAGAGTGAATAAAATGACCTTGAAATTAACGTATTCCACAAGTGCTGCCACGCAAATTCACCATCTTTATTTCTATTTTTATTTGACTTTGAATTTCTTCTCCACGGCTGCAAAGTATGGCTTAATCTTCTTCGCTCCATGCTCTGCACAGCCACTCCCTGCCAGCCATGCACAGCCATGCACAGCACAGGGAATGGCTGTGCTTGCCTTCTTCCTCTTTAAAAAGGCACGGCTATCTTCTTTACAAGGGAGCCTGGTCCACCCAACACAGCAGCTTCCCTTCCAGGCCGTCTCCTCCCCTCTCCCCTCCATACGCAGCCCCTCCTCCTTCTGAGGAGCTACACTGCGGGCAGGCGCAGCTCACAGTGGTGCACAACCACCACTGTGAGCTCCACCACCGCCCAGCTCATCAAAGATCCAGTGGGCGTGGTGGTTCACCGACCTGATTTCGTCGTTCCAGCCATTTCCGCCATTGCCGCAGAGTCAAGCTTTGAAGCTCAACCGCCACTGCAGCAAGGCGCCAGCCACCTCTCGCCCGCACGCAGGCCACCGCACACGCTAGCAGCCGACGCAGCTCTTTCCGCGCACGCCAGCAGGTCGCCCTCGCCCCTCAATACACTCGCCAATTGCAGCACAGTCCTTCCGCACGCGCGCCAACTCGCTCAGCAGCGCCCGCACACACAGAACTGCCAGCACCCGGTCACGCGAGCCGAGCACGCACTGTAACCACTGTTCACGCGTTTCAGCGGAACACTGTGGCTACAGTGCGATGACTAGAAAGTTTCTCACTTATCCGGTCACCGCGTGCTCTCTCTCCGCACCGCGACCATCGCCAGCCCATCCGCGCACCCGCTCCCGCACCCACCTGCTTCTTCACCCGCACCTGCCTCGGTGCCAAGCGCGGTGCGCTGCGGTCTCTCCCTCACGCTCACTCCCTCCTGCGTGCGCGCGCGTCTTCATGCGCCTACGCACCTATGCCTGCGCGTTGGCATCAGACGTCTCTTGCTGCTCCGAACGACTTAACTCACAGCGCCTCTTCCTCCAGTAGACGATCTCTCTCTCTCTCTCTCTCACAGCACTCTCTCACTCCCTCCCACAGACACACACACACACACTCTCTCATACACACACACTCACTTGTACACCCCTGTATACACACTTATATATATATGCCTATATAATATATATATATATATATATACATATATCTATATGTATTTATAGTTATAGATATATGTATGTATATGTGTATGTATATTTGTATATATATATATGTATAAATACATATAGATATAAATATATATATAAATACATATATATATATATATATATATAGTTATATATACATACATATATATCTAATTATAAATATATCAATATATATATATATACATACATCTATCTATACATATATTTACATATCTATATATATACATATATATACATATATAACTACATATACACCCATATAATTATAGCCATATATATATACATATAGATATATATTTACATATATACATATATATATATATATTTTTTCATATCACCTACCATACGTTGTATAGAGGGAATATTTGCACCAGTTGCTGATATTCCCCGATACACGAATACAGAAAGTATCTTCACACACATCTTCCACCCATCCATCCTACACTCCACGTGGCACTTCGTCATGTTGGTTGCGTCTTCCTAGACGACGATCAACTCGACACCGTGCTATACACCATTTCCACCTCCACCCCCACCCCTATATACATATATAATATATATATACTATATTTATCTTGTTTCTATTTCTTTCTCCTGCCATTAAAAGAATAAAAAAATATACAAAAGAGAAAAGATAATCCTTGACTTGCAGGTACTAAGTCTTGAGAATAGCAAGACCAGTTTTGGGAACCCTAATTTGGCTCAAAGCCAAGAACCTGATTTTGAGGGTGTACCTCAAGGACAAAATATATCAGAAAAAAATCTTAAATAGAAAAATACCAAAAACATAATAAATGAACCAAAGAGATTCGTTGCAGGAAAGGTGTAGAAACTTCTTCACCTCTAATCCCACTTCCCTAAGTTCGACCCTGGGCGTAAAAGTGACCAAGATAAAATCAAGTAGGCCAGGTTAAAAATTTTGTAAAGAGATGATTAGGCTTGATTTAGGTTAATCACTATACTCATTTCAACAATTAAATCACCATATTAACACAACCTATCCGGGCCCGACCATGGACCTCTTGCAATTTCAGTTTTTATGCATATTATGTCTTTCTTTATCGATTCTTATGGTCTATGCACTTCAACTTTATATCTCTTATTCATGTTAATGAAAAGCGGGAGATGAGATATATGTCATGCAAATTACTTGCTAAACTTATATAGGTGCATAAAAAGTTTTTAACAGGGGGAGGAAAACAAATCTCATATGAACTATGCCATGTTTATATTAATTCCTTTCCAAAGCTATTTTTATGAACTTATTTTGTTAAACATCAAAAAGAGGGAGATCGTTTGTAATGACCTAAGCCCCCACCCTAGTAGGAACTCGAGTCGATTTGCCAACTACCCAAAATCTAATCATCCATCGCATAAACATTGAATAAATAAATCATTCACAATGCATCACATCATATATAATGATACAAAATAGAAGAAAATGAATATATATGATGTGATTCATTGTGAATGATTTATTTATTCTATGTTTATGCGATAGATAACTAGATCTTGGGTATGGCAAATCGACTTGAGACCCTACTAGGGTGGGGGCTTAGGTCGTTACTAATGGGAACACCATCATGAACCACAACTAGCTCAATTTGATCTAATTAAGTAAATAAAAGCTCATACTTATCCATCAAAAGGTCTTAAGGGAATAAAACATTGATTTGAGAAGAAAGCAAGAATACAGGGTTATTTCTGCAAATTTACCATTCTATCACAAAAACAGAATAACCACGGGTTCTCTTAGGGGTGGAACAAAGGCTAAATGGTCTTAAGAATCTAATAAGTGGGTTAGAACAGACAGAAAAGGATTTTCATGCATTACAGGAATTAATGAACATCTAAAATCCTAAAAATAGATCTGCTTAATCTACCAAGGTTTTGGTCAGAATAAAATTCACCTAAACCCTCTAAAAATCATATAAAAATATTATCTAAGGTTTGGCATCTTCAATTTGACCATTAGAACCCATCTTGACCTATAATAGAGTTTCAAACAGACATTTGCCCTAATTTGGGTAATTATGCAAATTATCTAATCAAACTAGGTCAAAATCAAAATCCAACTTCACCATTGGATTATTTAGGTTCAAATTAGGTTTATACCAAAATTTGGGCTCAATCTGAGATTGTTTCAACCTAGTTTGCACTTTGGTCCAAGTCTAATTTCCTTTATTCCACATGGGTCCTTAGCTTTTGAATTTATTACACAAGGTCCCTATCTTTTCCATCATTTTCTCCAAAAAGGTCCCTGCCACCATGAATCCTAATCCTACTACTCCAACGACCCTAAAATGGCATGTTCTCCTTGATTTCTTGACGAATCCCTCTCAAATTTGAAAGAGAAGTTCGTTAAGGAATTCCCTTCCTTTTGAGCTAAATGCCAAGCTCTAAAACCTTCTCAATCTCTCATGTGAATGCATGAAATATTAAGGTATCTTAAAATTTCTAGCTCCAGCGAGCTTTCCTAGCTTGGGAAGCTTGCTTCCTAAGCCTAGAACACCATCCAGAGGCCTATAAAAGGACCCCCAGATCAGACCGAATTCCCCAAGCTCAATTTTGGCTGGAAACCTCCCATATTCCTCCTCCCTCTTCCAGCCGAAAGGCTCCTCAAGCTCCGATGAATCCTCCCAACCTCATTTCTCATCTGTTCGCAATACCAGCGACGGATTTGCCTCCCTCACCTTCATCCGCGTCGCGCAATACCAACCGATGTCCCTATCTCCTTCGTCCTCGCCATCCAACCCCCACCAGAGTCACCTTCTTCTTCGGCGTCGACCATACCACAACCAACACCAACTCTGATCCCCTTCGTCTGCTATCAACTCCTCAGCTTCTCCACGTCACGACAACACCTCCGACTCTTTGCTTCAACTTCCGCACCGCCCTCCGCGACTTCATCTTCCACCTCGCCAACATACCACTGGCAAGCTCCAGCGACCACCACAAGCCACCTACGTCACCGTTTCCATGCTCTACACCTTCGCCTCGACCTCAGGAGCAAAAGCCCTAACTTAGTTAGGTTGATTGCTCCTCCAAACCCTCTATCAAACACACCCACCTTCGTGCACCAACTCCATCACCATCTGGCCACCACAGCTGCTCCCATTCCACACCGCACCCACCACCGTACTTGCCATCCTACGACAAAGCTCCTGAACCTATTTAACAAGGCTGAGAGACCGTATTCTGATTTTCAGGCAGCAAGTCCATCGCCACCAATACCGTAACTTCGAGCGAAGCTTGAAGCTTGCTCCAACACCTACAGGCCCCAGGTGAAGTCCCAGGCACAGCAGAGAGTCTCCAATATCACAACCTAGGGACCAATTTGGCCCTTTGACTGGGCCTTTGACTGCAATTGCAAGAAGTAGCAACTGCAGCGGCACGCAGAAAGAAGGTGGTGGGATAGTTCCACCTCGGAAGTTGAAGAACGCCCACAGCCAAATAAATTATTTTTGTCACATAGGCTATTCACCTCAACTGACACAAGGGGTGAGGACCCCTCTCACCCATCACCTACGCCTCGCCCATGACCCGTTCCCCCACGGGCCTGGCATAGATCCGACCCACCTAAGCCCTGTTCACACCTCGCTCACCACCCACTGCCGGTGAGACTAGTCTCAAGTGCGCTCTACCCGAGGACTTGGGAGGGTGGATCCCAGAGAGAGAAGGAGAGAAAGCATGTAGGGGCAGGGGGGTTTTGCTCTAAGGTCCAACGATTGACACTTAGCTATTTAAGGAACCTCCCCCTTGTGTGTGAAGAGGAAGAAGGAGAAGAAGGCACAGCCAGAGGAAGAAGGAGAAGAAAGCACAGAAGAAGGAGCTGAAGCAAGAGAAGAAGAAAAGTAGTACCTTTGAGTGATTTAAGCCATCTAACCGGCTGAGCAAACATCTAAGATTCATCAAAAGTGCACTGTGCACTTATCCTATGTGGCATCTAATTGCTTAGTACTATTGAGTTATTTGATATAATTGTAAGGGGTAATTGATAAACGCCAGTTTATCATCATTCTTATGCATTAAAATAAACCTAGCTCTTAGGATTTTGCTCCGCAAATAGGTTTTTGGGCTGCATTTAGGCATTAACTAGGTTAGGCATGCATTGCATTTTTTTCTTATCATTTTAATGTGTTTTTGTGAGTGTTAGGGATGAACAGATATACAAATCCCTAAAACCCAAGCACTCAAGAAGGCAACTGGTGAAGGAGGAGCTTAGACTAGCTGGAACTCAACTTGATCTAGCTCACCACACAGCTGGAATCTAGCTCATTTGGACTAGGGTTAGCTCATCCTGACTCCATTCAGCTACTCTCAGCTGAATGGCAACTCAAGAGAGCTCATCTTAGCTCACCCTAGCTCAGGTCAGCTCAGATCCAGCTCAACTTAGCTGAGTCTAGCTCATCTCAGCTCCCACTAGTCCATAGGGAGCTCTAGCTAGCTCAGCTGAGTTGACTGGAGTTCACCCCAGCTCAAGTCCAGCTACATCCACCTCCACTCAACTCCAGCCAGCTGAAGAGGAATTCATTCCAACTCAGGAAGCTCAAGTCCAGCTCCCGGGGACCCATCTTACCTCAAGCTAATTGAGCTAAGCTACCTTAGCTGTTTCAACCAGCTCAATCCTCCCCGGGAGCGCCAGACCTTGCTCACCTCAGCTCCATTCAACAGAAGCCAGCTCACTTTAGCCTGGCTTAGCAGCTAGCAAAGAACTAGCTAGCTAAACCAACTAGAGTAGCTCCATGTTGACCTCTTCAGTAGCTGCCAGCTCCAATTCAACTCCAGACTCTGCATATCCAGCTCCTCTCCTCAAACCCTAAACTCCATATGCATACTCCTCTACTCCATAGCTAGCTAAGCTAGCTTAGCTTAGCTTAGCTTAGCTAACATCCAGGTCCCTGGCCATCCTCCACCTTCAACTTAACCCTAGGTAACTCCACCTACATAACCTTCCACTCCAAGTCCACCTAAGCCTACTTAAGCTAGCTCCACCCAACTCATTTTGGCGCCACCACTTCACCACCTTTCACCCCTCAACTAACCACCAAAAGACACCTAAAGTTGGCGCCAAGACTAACCCTAACCACCTCCCTTTTGGCGCCAACTTCAACCCCCATATCCACCCTACACATAACCCCTCCAAGCCTCATCCACCATCCACCTCAACCCCCTTCTAGAAGCCTAGAAGTTGGTGCCAACCCATGGCACCTCTCCATGGTTGGTGCCACTTTTAGGTGTCCCTTGGCCACCCATAACTACCCTCCTTGCATCCCTTAGGTGGCGCCAACTTTCCCTAGCCCTAGGATCACCTAACCACCTCCATTCTCCCATCTTAGCCATCCATCTCAAGAGCCACCTTAACCCCCTCATCCTACCCTATAAAAAGACCAACACCCACCACCTTGCAACCCATCCTTGGCTAGCAAAATTCCTCTCATACTCTACCTAAAGCTCACGCCCAAGAGAGAAGAAGAAGAAGAAGAAGATTAAGGGGATATTCCGTCCCCTTGGTGCCTTCCCCTCTTCCCTTCTCTCTTGTGCCCACGCTAGCCAAAGGAGGAGCCAGGCAAGGAAGACCTTTGGAGGAGGTCTTGAAGGTGGTCCACGCCACCTTGGAGGAGAGCTTGAGGGTGGTGCATGCCCACCCTTGGAGGAAAGAATTGAGGTGGAGAGCATCCACCTTGGAGGAGCTTTCAAGGAAGGAGAAGAAGGAGACCCTCTTTTCAAGCCAAGGAGCAGCTAGCCTTAAAGCAAGAAGACTCCCTTCTTCACCAGATTCTGCAAGAGGATTTATGTTTCTTCTATAGCTTTTATATTTTCCATTTCTAGTAGAAGCATTCTTCTACTTATCTTTGTAAAAGAACACAAATTCTACTAAATTAATTTGCCTTCTTTTTAATTTCTTGTGTCAATTGCTTGTCTTTATTCTAGCACTTATTTCACTTCCACTTCCTAATTACTCTAGGCCTTCACTTGCCTAGAGTGAACTTAGGAAGGGGTCATATTTCTCTTAAGTTTTAGCTCAGTAGATATAGGTGTTAGTTACTTTTTCATCACAATTCGCATTTTGCCCTCATTATTTCAAAAGTAAAAAAAATTATATATTTAAAATACCAAAAAGAAAGATTGAGTTTCCCTTTAAAGCAAAAGATTTGAATTGCAAACTTGACTCCTTGGACGACCCTAGATACTCCCCTATCTAGGAATGTAAATTTAAAAGCGTATGAGAATTCACGTGTTACAGCGATTTTAAAAACCCTAATTACAATCACGTGATTTTTTGCATCAATAATTGGTGATTCAAATTACCATTTTAACCCATTCTTTTTGCACTCTTTGACATACGCTTTCATTCATATATCATCACTGCTTGGAATTTTGTTATAAATTGCTCATATATTTGCTTGAATTGCAATCTTGAGAATCATTTTGTTAATTGTTCCGTATGTTCAACCTTGGACTTTTATTCAAGTAATAAATTTTATTTGTTTTTCATGCTAATTCAACCTATACTAGATGCATTGATTTTAAAATACGATTTAGAACAAATAGCAGTTACATATCCATGGTATTTATTAGTTCTCTTGGTATTTGTTTCGTTGTTTACAGTTTAGTGTCCCTATATGTGATGGCTATGAATATTCTAAATAATATTTTTCCAGATCAATTTATTCCTGTTGTTTATATTTTATGTGGTGTGATGTGCTCGGAATACTTTATTTATTCTATGTGTATGCGATGGATGACCAAATCTTGGGCCTTTAACAAATCGGGTCGAGTCCCTACCAGGGTAGGGTGTCTGGGTTGTAACATTGTTAGTGCAAGGCACTAAAGTTAACCAAATTTTGATGTCAACAAAATAAGATATTTTGATCAAACTTTGTATTTCAGAAGTAAAAATGAAGATGAACATGATTTTAGGCTAAGCTACATATTTTGATGGAGCTCAAGAAAGCAAGAAGAGGCATTACATATGTTGAACAATTCAAGGAAGTCTCAAGGATCAAAAAACATTCTTTTAAGGACTTCATCAAATAAAAGGGAGCTTTATGTATTCTTTTATGTTTTCTAGAAACTATGTATAAGAGCCAATGCACTGCACTTAAACACATGGCATTGTTCTAAAAAATCACTTAGAAATTTGAAATAAATTAAAAAACAATCAAAATTAGTTGATTAGAAACATTTGAAGGTCATCTAGAAGATTAGTTGTAGGTTTTAAGTACCACCTTTTTGAAAGAACACATCTTTCAAATCATTCAACATTTAAAATAGAATATTAATCGATTAAGAAAAATGGTTAATCAATTAATTTCAGACCTAAACACATGCTCTTTGTACTGAACATGAAAAATTAATCAATTGAATCTAACAATTAACCATTAGAAACCCAACAGGGCGCTTATCGATTAAGGAAATCAGTTAATCGATTAATTTTAGGTTTCATGTTCTAGACTGAACTAAGTTGTGCAGAAATTAATTGATTGATTATTTCTTCATTAATCAATTAACTACAGTGCATTAATCGACTAATATAAGTGGTAATCAACTAATTTCATAATTTTTTGTACTGAACCATGTCTTTCCAAAATTGCACCTTTTCATTTGAAATCCAATCGTTTGATCTCAAACCTAAGGTGGTTGTTAAGCCTCTAATCACTCTCTATAAATATCCTATGATGACTTAAGAGTTTTATACACAACATACTCTCTCTTGCTCAAGATTTCCATTATTCTAGAGACTGCAAAGTGACATCAAAGTGCTCCATTGCCATCCTCCAACTGCGAAAAATTTCTACTCCGCTTCCTTGGTGCTTTACACTACAATTTCGAAAAAGGAAAGTCTAATGGAGTATTTTTCGAGTTCCATTTTGAGCACACTTCATTTACACATAACCTTGGCTCTATAGGACTTGTTGTACATTTCATATTCAAATTTTGATATTATTGAGTGGCTAAGTTATAGGCTTCCCATTCTTCTCTGTTTGTGGAGAACAAAAGACTTCTTAGGGTTGTCCAAGAAGTGGTTTTGTACAAGAGGTGCACCACCCTTGGATTTGTGGTGTGGTTATTGTTTTCTTGCAATTGCAAGGACAAAATCCTAGTTAGGGATAACTAGGTAGAGATTTTTATCGGTTTGGGTTTCCTCTCTAAATCTTTGTATCTTCTGTGGTTTGATTTTTGTGGTGTACATGATTTTAATTGCTTTAATTTGTATTCATAGCACAAATCCCACCCCCCTCTTGTGCCAATTTCATTGTCTAAGCCTGCAATGTGATGCTTAGTTGTGGAAGTATGGACCTTTTTCAATGAGGAAGGCATACTTCACCTTCTTGGAGATCCCAACTCATGATCAAGGCCTTGCTTCTGACTCCAAGAAGATTTGGAGGACACGCCTGTCTTTGAAGGTGAAGATCTTCGCATGGCTTCTAAAGAGGAAATGCTTGGTTACTTGATCCTATAGGTGTTAGTGTAACAACTTATTGATAGATATTTTGATGATTTTACAAAATAATTCAAGTATAGAAAATAAGGTCAAACTACTATTTTCATGTTCAAAATCAACTCTAAGTTGCAGGGTTCAAGAGAACATTCAAGGACTAGACATAAAGATAAGAAAGTTTGGTCTAGGTCTTAGGTATATTTGTATTATCAATGAGTTGTAATTTTATCTTTATTTAAGCCTAGAAGAGTCGTAAAAGAGCCCCAAATAGACGTACGACTCTCACCTTAGTCTCTCAACACTTAAGCAAAAGCTTATAACCAAATCCCAACTCAAATCAACTCTATACATGAATATCAAATGACTAACCCATTCTTCGGACATTTAAAAATGCTTTTTAAGTCGTTTGATGATAGGATCAAATGTCCAATATCTAAATAGAATACCTTAGTATGATCTACCTCAATACATTAGATGATCCATACTTATTCTAGACATCCTTAGTCCACATGAGATGTCTGGCCATGTCATCAGATGTCCAATAATGGACCGTTAGGGAAAATCTTACCCCAAATTAAGTATTATCAAAATAGAATCCTCTCAAGATACTTCGAAAATACTTTATTATTATTTCCAAACGTCCAGACATCCAATACATAGACGTTAGACTAAATCCCAACTAAAAATTCGAGTTATCAAAATAATCATGATTATTAGATTTTGTAGAAATCATCTCTCGAGGATTTTCTTTAGTTTCAGACATCCAATGATACCATCAGACGTCCTACGAATAGATAACTCTTACACACAAGTACACTGTTTGGATCTGATCAAGTCAAGAAGCATTCCAAGAACCTTCCCTCATATTTTCAAATGTCCAATACTCACTCTAGACGCCATATATGAGTGATCCAGATGTCCAACACCTTGGCACAAAATCACTGTTTGAGTTTAATTAAATCCAAGAAAACCACCCTTTAATTTCAAACGATGAATTTAAGTATCAGATGTCCAATACTCCCTTATTAGATGTTTGATGTTTTAGTCAATCGTCCGATATTGCTGTTAGACTTAATTATTGCCAGATCTCAAATGGATTTCACCCAAATCTTGTTGGATTTGCTTCCAATGGCTAAGACAAGCCTCCCAAGCCTTCTTAAGACTTCTCTTAAAGCCTATAAATAGTCCTTAGACATTTGTTGAACCATATATACCCATTGAAGATATAAATCAAGCATTCCACCATATATTGCTCCACACACACCTTGCCCAACTAATGTTCTACACAATTCACTTGGGTAATTTCTCTCCTATGCTATAAGCTCTATAGTACAATCATCTCAGGGAATTAGTTATATTCCTATAGTAGCTAGATCTGAATTATTATCTTGTTGGGTGCTCTATAGGTTGTGCTTAATTTAATTTCAGTTTTTAGTATTGTTATACTTGCATGTCCGGCCTGTCGAACCCCCATGTCTTCTTAGTGTAAGGGAATAACTTCCATTTAGGGATTAAAGGTGGGTTTTGTAATTGAGATACACCACCCTCGGTTCAAAGTAGTGTAAATAGTGAGTAGTTGATCACTTGGTGATAGCAAATTCTAAGTCAAATTGACTTAGGTAGTATTTTTTACCTGGTTGGAATTTTCACCTAAAAATCTTGGTGTTCATTTGTGTGATTGCAAATTTTATTTACTTATAGTTTTTCAATCACACTATTCACTCCCCCTTTAGTGTGCTTTCAATAGGCACCACTGACACCTAATTCTAACAACTCTTGCATCTTCTATGGACCAGAGGATACTGAGCACCTTTCCTTGACTATAGGGTTTGGTGGCTAAGCTTCTCTCCAGAGGTAGTAGATTGGTTTTACTCTCCTCAATCCTATGAACTCTAACCCTTTACCATCTCTCGATTTGAAGATACTAGCAGCAATCTTGAGGAGGATTGAAGTGATATGAAGGAGGTTCCTTTGGCTATCCTCTTCAAGCGACAAATTTATCCCTTTCGTGGCTTAAGAGGAGGTTTACACACCCAAGGAGTTAGGTAGCCTAAGGGTCTTAGACCTACGATTGATGAACAATGCCCTATTAATGAAGTGGATTCTCTAGATTATGGAGCCTCAATAATTGTTCAAGAAGCAAATCCTATGCAACTCATATGGTGACACCATCGACTAGGACGAGAGGAGAAGCTCCACCAGAGGAGCTTCCTTTTTCTGGTAGAGATTGCAAAAGACTCTACGGAGGGTCCAACCTCACTATAGGGTGGTCCTTGGTGGTGGCTCTTGCTTCTGGTGTCATGCTTGGTCTCTCGCAGGCATCCTCTCAAAGGCATATCTTAGACTTGCAACACTCTCCACTTGCCCCTTGGCCTTGGTGACAAATTGTCACTTGCATAGCTCTTGGTCACCCCCGCTACTTGACTCACTTTCAAAGGAACACCTTGAGAAGCTCACCTTACTTCTCCAGACAGTTCATGGCTTATGTCTAGGCCTATGACATGATGTTTGGCTATCGAAGTATGGTCCTTTTCCAATGACGAAGGCATATTTGAGCTTCTTGGAGATCCCCACTCATGATCAAGACCTTGCTTCTGACTCCAAGAAGGATTGGAGGATGCACCTATCTTTGAAGGTGAAGATCTTTGCATGGCTTCTAAGGAGGAAACACCTAGTTACTCGATCCTATAGGCACCACTGGCCGATTCTGATGACTCTTGTATCTTCTATGGAGGATTGGAGGATGCTGAGCACCCTTTCTTCACCTGTACCTTTGTGAGAAAGTGTTGATCCAATTAAAGCTCGCACCTATCCAACATGACTTAGAGCACTCCTTTTGATAGAACTTGCATTTCCCACTTGCTAAGGTAGATTCTATTGGGAGGGCTTTCACTCTAATTTGGTGATTTGGATGGAGCACATTGATATTGTCTTTAAAGGGAAGTATTTTTCTATTGAGAACATTAACCATTTATATTCTTATCTTTGTAACATTTGGAACTTTAGTCTCCCCTCTTGATGAATTTTTGAGGGGCTTACATTCTTTCTTTGTTAACCCCCTCCCATCCAAAAAGAAAGATAAATATGACCCTTAAATTTTTAGTTAAACTTCCTCCACTCATTGCTTACATCAAAGCCACTACTTATTCCATCAACATATCCAACACCTTAAAACTATACTTTCTAAAATTTTATCTATTTCTAAAATTTATCTAATATTAAACCTACCCTCAAATCACATGCAACTTTAGGATTTCTTCTGTGCGGGAGTGTTATAACCCTCCGATCCTTTTGACGAGGTGTGAATTATTACACTGTGGTCATGATTAGACCTCCACTTTATATGGGTGGCGCCTAGTGATTTTCCCCGTTACCACGAACTTACGTACTTGCTCAACTCGCAGCTGATCCTAACACACGTTGTTTTTCATTATCTTCTCCGGCAAAAACCTAAAATATCCGATTCATTCACATTATAAATGGAGAAGCCTTTATGTTGATCATCCAGAAAATGAGACGATTATGGGGGAACTGCATAGCTTCCTGAAAACCAAATAACGTGAAAGGAAAAGAAAAGTTCACTATACCTGGAACCTACACCACAATGTATGACAGCGCGTCATCCACAACGTGAATGCGACGTTACTAACTAACAAGATTCCTCGAAAAAAAAAAAGAACTTACTGGGCAAGACGTTTTTTGGTACAAACTCCAGAGGATTTGTAGAAAACGTCTGCTTCAACAAGGGCATATAACTAATATTTACTGGACGAGCCCCCAGCCGTATGGGTGCTGAGTGCTGCTGTCCCCCTGCGGTGGTAGGGTACCTCTCCCTTCATGTATCATTTGTTTGGCCATATTGTGATTGTAATTCTTCAATTAAATGAGTTTATTTTGGAATTGGATAATATCATATTAAAGCTCACAATTTCAATATTATTCTATCCTAGGGGAGGTGAGATAGCCTAATTCCACACATAGATTTTGGAATCCACTTGTGAATTCTAAGAATACACTGATGTATTATAATAATACATCGGTGTATTACGAGACTCCACCAGTGGATTCTCATAATCAATAGGTAGAGTCTTCGAGTATACATGTGGAATACATCGATGGAATTTAAGAATACACTGATGTATTCTGAGACTTCACCGGTAGAGTCTCAACACCCAACTATGTCAAATATGTGATTACTTGTTTTAATCTCGGGATTGTCAACTATAAAAAATAAACACAAAAATCAGTTTATCCTAAGATTAAGGTAGAATCCTGATGCTTTATTTTTTAATCCCTCTAATTCAATTCCAATAAACAAATGATGCCTTTGGATATCTGTTTCCATCCAAGTAACTTTCTAGCTCTCTCTCTCTCTCTCTTTAATCTTCCTTCCACCAAGTAGTGGAGGGTTTTGAGGTGATTCAATGGAAGTATAGAAAAAGCCCTCTGGTTTTCTAGTTTGTTTTTGGTCTATATTGTTAATATTTGGAAGTTCTTGGCATGTTTGGTAAATATTGTCAGTTTGTGGGAAGTTATTGCAAGCATCTTCTATCCTCTCTCCTGGTAAATAGCGTTGTTGAAGAAGGGCAGAAGTGGTACAGAGTAAGGCTGACATAATTGAAAGAGTAAGGAAACTTTTGCAGCTTGAAGAGGATACTACTCTGATTCCAATCAGTGTAGATGATCTAAATGACCAGTTGAGATGGAAGCATTGCATTTACTTTTCTGTTGTTACAAAGAAAAGAGTTAGGAGTAGAAGGGCGATCGAGGTTTTCGCTAGAGCTTAGTCTTCTGCTAATAAACCAGTGATTACAGAGGTTACTTCTAACAAAAGGATGGCGATTTTTACAACTGAGGCAGAGGTGAGAGCAATCATGAACAAAAGTCCTTGGCATTATGAAGGGGATTTGATAGCCATGGAGGTTGCTATGTCAAGAAAGAGACCTTCAGATTATCTTTGCAATGCTATAAGTTTATGGATACAACTGTATGACATTCCAACAGAGTATAGATGTTGGACTGATTTGATGAGGGCAGAAAAGGGCTTTATGGCGATTAAGGATATAGATTTGGTTGAAAAAAGGAGTCGAAAATTTGTAAGGATGAAGGTGGTGTTAGATATAAATAAGCCTCTAGTAAGGATGTTGGTGTTGGTGCTAGAGCACCGCAATCGTTTATTTTGATGATAACAAAACACGTGCCATTTAACATTTGCACTTGAAATCTTAGATTTCAGGTTAATTGCAAATGGAGACGTAGTTAGACGAAGTTCGAACTCGCATCCAGGATGAATTAAAGGAGCTTGATGGAGAACAGATGAGCTTCGCGTGGAGCGATAGCTTGAAGATAGAAAGACAAGAAGAATATGATAGAATTTTGTTTATCTCTTTCTATGTACTTTTATCTTTATTTCCTTGTTCTTTTTATTTTTTAGAATATCATGTTAAAGAGCCTCAAAGTACCCTAATAGTAGTCCTAGGAACACTTGCACAACCCTAATATACTTAAGTTTTCTGTAAAGAACTTAGAAAACCAAAATAGGGTTCAAACAACCTTTTTAGACGTCTAATCTGAAAATCAGACGTCTGATAATGACTTTTAAGACATCTAACTATTGACTCAGACATTCGATAATGTTTAGGATGGACTTAGTTAGTTCTGTTTGATGAAATCAAACGTCTAGACCTTAGTTCAGATGTCTTAGAAGGCGTCTAATGTTTTTGCCAGACATCCAATTAGTGGACCGTTGGCTACCTTAGTAAACACTGAAGGAAATGACCATTAGCCTCGTATCAGACATCCATAGAGGACCCTAGACGTCTGATACATGACTGTTTTACCTCGACTGACCCAAAATCTCTTCTCAGAGATTTTATAGCCATTGCACTCCCTTAGGAATCCATTTCCGCAGAAAAGTAAGTTTCTAGACGTCCTGACTTAGTACCAGACGTCCTGTATGTCGTCTGATGACAATTCACTAGAACTCTGTTTAGATCTGATTCAAGTCAGGAAGGATACCCGCCTAAAATCAGACGTCTGACTTTGTTCCCAGACGTCTTAAACTGATTTTCCAGACGTCCGATGCCAGGATCAGACGTCTGATAACCCTGTTAGTGTAATGATTAATCCTGATTTCAGCCTGATTTTCTTGGACCTTACACCCAACAACTACGGAAGCCTTCCAAGGCCTTCCAAAGCCTTCCTAGGGCCTCTATAAATAGAGGAAAACCCTTGCCACTCCAACACACATCTAGACACACCCAAGCAACATACTTTCCACTCTTTGGTGTCTAAAAGAAGAAGAAGATCAAATAGAAAAAAGCTCTCGCTCTCCAAGCCTACTTCTACATCTAGAGAGCTTCAAGCCATTTGCACACCCACTCTCCTGCCATATTTCATGAGAGCACCGTTGCGCCGTTGCATAATTCACGCATCCGCATCGTCAAAGCACTTCTAGTAAAGGGAAGCATCCTAACTGCTATAGAAGCTTAGTTTAAGAACTACTTTGTTGGCTCTATAGGATTATTGTTGTATTTTACTTTGTTATTTGGTTGGGTATTCGCGTTGCGAATTCCCGTCTCTATCGAGGGACAAAATCCTTCTCGTGAAGAGAAGGGGTTGAGGAATGCTACCCTCGCACTTGTAGCGTTGTTGTAATTGAGGTTGAATCACCTTTGTTTAAGTGATTCGTTTAGTGGATTTAATCAACTTCGTTGATCGAAAAATCCTAACTCAAGATGGTTAGGTGGTGGTTTTCACCCAGTTTGGGTTTCCACCTAAAAATCATTGTATACATTGTGTGATTGTCTATTCTGTGAGATTGTTATATTTAAATTCCGCATTTTTATGTCACGCTGATCTCACCCCCTCCAAGTAGAGAATTACAATTGGAACTTAGATTGGTGCAAGGAGGATCTATCATTATCCCATTAAGATATGAAAAACTTCCAAGGTTTTATGCTTTTTGTGGTAAACTTGGTCATGAACATAAAGATTGTTCTCGTTTGTTAGAAGCCAGAAGTAATATTGAGGAGATAAAAATGTTGGCAATGAAGAGAATAATGGAGGAAGAAATCCATTTCATGTACGATAATGCACTCACAGCTGAAAGTAGGGTTGATGGCAGGTTCTCTGAGGGGTCGAAGAACGTGTAGCCATAAAATTCCAAACCAATTGTTAAACGAGATATCTTATTGATTGAAGAGGTTGAGGATAAGCTAGAGGAAGATCCTTTAATAAGGAGATCCTCAAAGAAAAATGGGGGCAAATTTTTGCTAGTGCTGACAGAATGATAGATATACAACCCTCAGTTAACCGATTGGTGGAAATGGGTAAGGAGAAGAATTTGGCTGAAAGTCAAAGCTTGTAGATTGGTTGTCTAGAAGAGGACAGTGGTAAAAGGCTAAATGTTTGCCAAGAGCAGTTGGCAGCAACTGAAGTGGATCCCATTTCAATTTGCAAATTGTAACTTCAAGAGTCTGAGCAAATGGCAATTTGTAATAATCAATATCCATTGAGGAGGAAATTTAAAAAGATTGCTAGAAATATTGACAAGGTTATAGGCAGTGCTCAGATAAATGTCAAAAGAAGGATGTTGATGGCAGCTGAAAGTGAGGAAGTGAGGGGGAAGAAAATTTGTATATCTATGGCTGAGGAAAAATGGCTGGCAGAGGAAAAAGGGCCTGCGGCAGGTAAGCCAAATTAGTTGCCCATGAAGTAATGAAATTTCTATCTTGGAACTGCAGGGGTTTGGGATCTCCTACTGCAGTTCGGCATCTCAAATCCCTTATTAAAGCGATTGCCACTGATCTTGTTTTCATATCGAAGACGCATATAAAGAGAGAGAATTTTGCAAAATTAGAAAGGAGTGTTAAAGGCTACAAGACTTTTGCGGTGTCAACGGAAGGGCGATCCAATGGTCTGGGCATTTTGTTTTTGGAATCCTCAAATCTAGATATTATGTATTACGAATCTCACTGTATATTTCTTAATATATATTCACAACAATGTTCTTAGTATTTGGCTTGCATTTATGGCACGCCCAGAAAACTGTAGGAAATATTTTTGGCATAGAATGGGAAGACTTTTAGGAAGGTTTGCGGAAAATTTAGTTTCTATTAGTGATCATAATGCAATTATATCTGCTAAGGATAAATGTGGGGGTTCTACTATTCCATCTAGACAACTTTGCCATTTAAAAAATTTTATTTCCTGTCTTGGGCTAATAGATTTGGGGTACTCTGGTCTTGCTTTTACGTGGTCAAATAAGCGTAGACCCCAATATTTGATTAAAGAAAGACTGGATAGGGTCTTTGTTTCTAGTGATTGGTTGTTGGTTTTCCCTAACGTCGGAGTGTTGCATCTTCCTGCTATAAGTAGCAACCATAGCCCTATCTTACCAAGATTGCAAAGGAAATGTAAAAAAATGAAGGTGCCTTGGAGGTTGGGAGCAGAATGGTGCATCGGAGATGATTATTCACTTAAGGTCACTAAAGCCTGGAAGGGTGAAGGGACGAATGATGGCATGCAAATCTGGGAAAAGGGTGAGCATGTGGCAGCTGAATTAAAGCTATGGAATGCTATATCTGAAACCAAATTGAAAATTAGAAAGTCTTAAATAGAATGTCAGTTATCAGAAATTCAGGATTGCCTACTTTCATGTCATGATTGGAATAAGGAGCAACAATTATTAAGGCAGTATGAGGAGATGTTGTTGCAAGAGAAGATTCACCGGTTTCAGAGATCCAGGAAAAAATGGATACAAAGTGGTGACAGGAATATAAAGTACTATCATATATGTGCATAGAATAGAAAAAGAAAAATACTATGGATTGGATTATGCTTCCAAATGGGGAGTTTACTAGTGGTCATGAAAAGATTAGAAGGGCTTTCTATGAATATTATTTCAAGTTGTATTCTTCGGATGGAGGGTCTTTCAATCACAAGAACTTTTTTTCTCAACAGGATTGACCAATTGGAGTTGAAGAAAGATGGTGCATGAAAATGCCTGAAGAAGAAGAAATACATGATGTGCTTTTTGCTATGCCACATTGCAAGAGCTTGGGGCCTGATGGTTTCCCAGCTTTGTTCTATCAGAATTGTTGGCACATTATTAAAAATGATGTAGTGGCCTTTGTACAAGATTGTTTCTTGAAGCAAACAATGCCTACTCCTATGAGTCACACTTTTTTGGTGCTTACTCCAAAGCTCATGTCACAAAAACAGCTAAAAGATTTTAGGCCTATCAACCTTATTAATACCCCTTACAAGCTGGTGGCTAAAATTGCATCTAGAAGGCTTAAACCCATTTTGAAGAGGATCATTTCTTCTAATCAATCTAGATTTCTATTGGAAAGGCAAATATCTAATAATATCCTTCTAGCCAAGGAACTAATTCATTCTTTGAAAAAAGATTCAAGGAAGCATGGAGCAATGGTTATAAAACTGGATATGGAGAAGGATTTTGATAGGATCGAATGGGGATTTATTTATTTTTGTCTATGTTAGATAAAAGTGCCTTCTCCTCTAATAAATCTGATTATGTCATGTGTTACCACTGCTTCTTTTCAAGTTTTGGTTAATGGCAACCCATTAGACACCATTGTGCCTACATGTGGAATAAGATAAGGTTGTTTGCTCTCTTCCTATATTTTCATCTTATGTTCTGAGTATCTGTCAAGAAGTCTTGATGTGGCCTTGCATAGTAATGTTATTACATGCTATAAATTACATATGAAAGGTCGTCCTTTGACACATCTGATGTTTACTGACAATACAATCTTATTTGCAAAAGCTATTCTTGAAGTGTAGCTCAGAGTTTGATGGCTATTCTTGAAGATTGAGTTTGATGTTATAAATTACATGTCCTACAATCTTATTTTCATCTATAAGTGAAGCTCAGAGTTTGATGGCTATTCCTGAAGATTGAGTGTTGTTCAAGCCAAATGGTAAATTACAATAAGTCAAAGATTTATTTTAGTGGGGGGGGGGGGCTTACAAGGAACATCATAATTTAATTCAAAACATTATGGTTGTTGCTCCTATGACTACAAATGAGTTGTATTTAGGATGCCCTATTATGGATGGTGCTAGTCAATCTAAATTAAACGAATTAGTTCTATCAAAATATGCTGAAAAATTATCCAGCTAGAAAGGTAAAGTACCATCCCAAGCAAGTAGAAGTATATTGATACTAGCAGCCCTCTCATCAATTCCAGGTTATCTCATGACTACAAATCTATTTTCTACAAAACTCGTTGCTAAGTTGGATCGAATAGTTAGAGATTTTTGGTGGGGGGTTCCTATTGGTAAAAAATACACATATATGCATGCTTGGAGGAAGATTTGTGTTCCAAAGTACAAGGGTGGGCTTGGTTTCAAGCTAACCAGATTACTCTACTTGGCTTTTTTGTTGAAGATGGGTTGGTCATTGTGCCAAAATCAGGATGATACGTGTCAAACATTGCTAAGGGACAAATAGTTCCCGAATGGCTCTTTTTTTGAATATCTCCCCAAGTCAAATGATTCCTCCATTATGAAGGCACTTGTGGTCATTAAAGATGTTCTCTATGAAAATATTCATTGACAAGTGGGTGACGAGGGAAAAATAAATATCTGGACTGATCCTTTTGGAATGGTCTTCTTATTCCACAAAATCCGGTTGCTTTTCAACTTTCCAAGGTGACTGATCTATTAGATCTTAACAGCCATGGTTGGAGAATAGAGCTGCTATCTGAATGTTTCCAGCCAATCTTAGCTGAGACTACAGCACAAGTACAAGTTCATGATGGTGCTGACATGCTTATTTGGAAGCCCAATCCTATTGGGAGGTTCCCTGTTAGATCGGCCTATCTATCGCTGCTCAAGAAATAATTTCCCAATGAGGTTGTTGATAATCATCAAATGAGGTGTTGTAGGCAGCTTTGGAGAATAAAGAATTTGACACCTAGAACAAAGCTGTTGTAATGGAAGCCCATCAATGATGCACTCCCCTTAAAAGCTGCTCTTGCTACTAGAATATCAATAATAGAGCCTGAGTGTCCTTTTTGTCATACTAACGGTGAGAGTTTCATCCATCTTTTATGGGGAAGCCCTTTCATGAAAGCTATATGGTTCTATTGTGGTATTAGATTACAATGCACCGATGACTATTGGTGGGATGTGGTATTATCACTTAGAGATTAGTTTTCCCAAGCTGGTTTGCATGAGAATTTGATATATTACCTTATACATGTATTATGGGTGCACAGGTGTAATGTGGTCATGGAAGGTCATCAGCCGAATCCTTTTGCAGTTATACAAGTAGCCAGAAAAATGTCAAATTACTATTCTCTGATGTAGGATGATCAGTCTAGTAATTTCGAGAGTATTCATCAGGATTCTTCTGATATTAGAGAGGTGAATGCAGATTGCTGGAATGAGGGCCCAAAAATATTAGTTGATGCTGTTGTTGGGAATTCTTTCTCGATGGTTGCTGCTGTCTATTCAGATACCGTTTGCAAATATATAGCAGCTACCTCAAATGTAGTTCAATCAAATTGCAGTGTGACTTCAGAAACTTGGGCAATATTCTATGGTCTTCAGTTCGCCATACATGCTAGATTATCGGATGTGGCAATTTGTTCTGATGCCATTTCCCCAGTGAACCAAATCAATGCCCAATAACAGCCATTCTGGAAGGTTAGGTACTTGACTCAAACTTGTGCTTCTATGCTTCAAAAAAATCAAGGATTTTCCCTTTATTAAAGTGGACAGGTCAGTGGCTGCTCCTGCTCATTTCTTAGCTCGTCACTGTCTTAAGAATGGTTTGCAAGGATATTGGAATCTCCTTTGTTTCCTTGTAACCTTCAAAGTTGTTAATGGAAATGCCTTTTCTTGCAAAAAAAAAAAAAAACTAATATTTACAGGACTGTACGGATACTAATTCTTTCACGAAAAACAGTTCGAGTCATATTAAAGCTTTTCAGATGACTTTGGAAATTGCTGGATAATGGGTTTTGACTTATCTTGCTGAAACGCCCGTCACCCACCCCCAACCAAAGAAAAACACACACACCAAGTGGAGGAATTGATTCTAATCTACAGTGATGCTATGTGTACAGCCTTGTGAGAGGTCAGCACTGGAGGTGCCGAGAAGACAACCTTACCCACGTATCATGGGAACGCATTAAACAACGGGCTGGCTGAGAACATTGGAAAATACTAGACTCACCCCTTGGGGTGAAGTGGTTATACCATATACAGATAGCCCTAACCCTCCTATTGTCGGGCACATGCTGAGGCATGCTAGTTGAAGGATGCATGCTGAGGCATGCTATTTGGCTCGGCTCGCTCGTGCTACCCGGCCAGGGTATCACTCTCTCTCCTTATGGGTGGTGAGGTCTATTTCTTATGGTATAACCACTTCACCCCAAGGGATGGTAGTTAACTCTACTAAAACTCACCACCCTTATGACGCATGCTCGGGCATGCTATTGATCGGCTCGCTTGAGCTCATGAAACAAACGTCACCCTTATTGACTGAACTCACTCATTTGATCTTCTTTCCGCAGGTCAACCCCTGATTGAAACCAAATCCATATACCCGCCGGGATCAGAGCTTTTGACCAGCTCAACCTTTGATCTGATGGATTGACTTGACTTTGATTCAATAGCTGCCGGGGGAACTGAATCCATTCCCGTCCCTTGGGATTACTGAACTCCTGCTTGTTCCCCGGGAATTCACTATGGCAGAATGTGAGTCGAGTTCATTCCCTTCCCGCTTCTGCAGTATGTGTGGATTTCTCCTGCTTCACTTAACCAGGATAATCAGTATCTATATATCTTCTGCTAATAACGCGGAATCCAACATGTATATATCCAATCCCCGGGGGAAGGGAGCTTAGTTAAGGGAAGTCCCGTGTGGTAGGAGTCAGTCGCAAGCAAGCTCCATGGAATGAGTGAGATGAGTCAGTGAGTTCCGGAGCTAAAAGCGTTGGGCTTTCTTTATACCCGAAGTCAAGCGTTGTTTAGCAGCCGCTTCGCGGGGAGTACTAATAAACCAACCCGGCCGGGGAGTGTTTTCTTATTTATGTAATCCAGCCTGGCTTAGACCCAATTGAGTATTCAAGCCTGATCACCCTGGAGCATCCATTGGAGTTCCCCCGGGAGGGATTGTGAATGTTAGAAACTAAACAAAACCCAATTATAATTCACACTCAACCGGATTATATCTTCTTTAGCTAATCAACATCCCGGCGAGTAGGATGCTAAGGAAAGAAGGAAGAATTCAGACAAGACGGCTGACACCCGGCGGATTGAACCAAATACCCGGCTTATTCTTCAGTCAGTGAAATTACCCGGACCTCACTTTCCCTGACTTTGCCTACCTCCAATCAATTGATTCGTCAAGGTAGGGAAGAAAAAAGGCGAGCGGACCGTACTAAAGCTTTTCATTTGAGTCCACATAAGCAAGGAGTATGCCCGCGTGTTCCGACGAGAACACCGAAAAAACCTAATTCAGCTCTACGTAAGATAGCCAAAGTACGCTTGAGCAATCGACATGATATATTTGCTTACATTCCAGGTGAAGGTCATAATTTGCAGGAACATCCTATAGTCTTAATCAGAGGAGGTAGAGTCAAAGATTCGCCAGGTGTGAAATTCCATTGTATTCGGGGAGTCAAAGATTTGTTGGGAATTTCGGATCGAAGAAGAGGAAGATCCAAATATGGTGCAGAAAAACCAAAAAAGAGATGAATGGAAGATGCCTATACTCATTCGGCATGTGAAAAAGTGAACAGAAGTCGACCCGGAGACAGGGAATCTTGTGTAGATCACAGGACAAGCTATATACACCTCAAACTCGCCGTTTTACAACTCATCTCTCATGGTGAGTATTGATTGGTGCTGCACTTTTTTTCTTAGGGGGCTGTGGAAAGTCAAGTAACGGAAAGGAAATATAGAACGCATCTTGTTTATCTTGACGAAATGGGAGGAGTATCCATCCCAATGCCCAAATTCTTGACTTGACCGCACTTCCCTTGGGCAGTAGTTTCTCCATGGCCTTTCTTGCATTGCCGGGGAGGGTAGTAATGAGTGGTTTTGTTGTAGAATCAGTAGTCTTTTTTGGTTTGGAATAATGACCAGTCCAAAATCTCTTCTCAGTACTCATTACTTTTGTAATGGCAATTGGAATGATATTCACTCCGATTTATTGATTATCTATGTAACGTAACGCCAAATGTTCTATGGATACAAGTTCTTTCATACCCCAAAGGATGGTAGTTGAGTTCTGATTTTGTGGATTCTGGACCACGAGAACTATTTGTTTCCATCTCTATCTTTTTGCCCGTAATAGCAATTTGTATTTATCCTTATTGGGTTTTTTTTTTGAAACTCCCTGATTGTATTTTGGGCAGAAATGCTCCTCACTCCTTGGATCTTCTTGGATTGGATTTCACTCGTACTCGTAGGAAAATCGAGGGCCAAACAATTCGCTTGCATGCAAGACGGTCGCCGTCCCTCGCGCGTGGGCGTTTTTCTTTCTACCCTTCCCGGGGGGTACTGGACAAGCGTCGGGGGGAATAATCTCTTTCTTCTTTCTGCCTTTCTTTCCCATGACGACTAGGAACGGGCAAATCACCAATTTCACTTTGAATTTCGAACCTCAACATCCTACTGCCCATGGTGTTTTACGATTAGTATTGGAAATGAATGGAGAAGTGGTGGAACGTGCGGAACCACATATTGGATTACTCCATAGAGGGACTGAGAAATTAATAGAGTACAAAACTTATCTTCAAGCTTTACCTTATTTTGATCGTTTAGAGGGTGATCGCGGAGTCACTGAATGAAGTCCTCCCTTTCTTTCAGAGGTGCTGACCCGCAGCGAGGCAGATATGACTAAGTGATATATTATATATGGCGACGACAACAGCATGTCGTAGAAGGATACCAGAGGTGGAGCCAACGACCCACGAAGACGAACGTATCTACAACTACATCTCCGAGCGGCAGTCAAACGGGGGCGTGAATGCGAGATGCCAGCGGAATGATCGGCCGGACAGAGGCGGGGGACCTTACCTAACCACCGCGTCCTGCGCTACTTCTGTGTCGGAGATATAAAGCGAGTGCACCGGAAAAGAACGGGAACTGGGTCGACCATGGCGAAGCATCCGAAGCAAGACTGCACACTCAAACGATCTTTGCCGAGACACCGGAGCATTCGGTGGAACCGGTGAACCACACGTCGCTTCTGTACCGATGTGTGGGACAGAGGGCTCGTGGTACCTGCTGCCCACCCTTCCTCCGCTTTGATAACCGTGTGAACGGAGAGTGGGCAGAGCAGAAGGGAAGGAGGTCCTCATACGGAGTCGCACACGTCGAGCAGTGCGGGAGACTGGAGAATGGGGAGAGGGTGCGACACGGTACGAGGTGAAGCGTAGCGGTCATATATGCGTATATAGTGGCGTAAGTGCTGAACCCGGATTTAGTGAGTGATGGGGCAGGAGGAGGATATACTAATATATGCGTATATAGGGTATCTCTGAAACTGACTTCACCGACCCGGTAATGGAAGTGATGAGCCTAGAGTGAATAGCTAGAATAAAGCTCGTCTTCGTCTGCTACGACTCGCAGACTCGCACTTCACACGTCTTTTTTCTTCGCGTCCAAAGACTTGCAGCAGGGCGGAGTGGAGCTAAGTGACGTCGGGTCGATCGAATCAAAGACGATGGTTTGACTCTACCATTGGATTGGAGGGTCTTTCCCCCTTTTTTCTCCTCTCCGCTTCGCGTTGGGTGAGGACCCTGGGAGAGGCTCTGAAGAGGCTCGAACTTACCACGCCACGCCACGCCAATAGTAGCATAGTCGAGGGGATCAGCTCTGATTCAGCGGGGTTCGGGCAGCCTCTCCACTTCGCGTTGGGTCAGGAGTCTTTTTTCGAATCGTGAACTGAGTTTGGCATGACCGTGCGTGGCGGGAGGGTAGATGACTGCACCTTTTTCTCCTCCACTGGAGAGGCCGTCTTCTCTTCTTCTTGCCTGAACCTCCCGCCCGGCCCTCCAATAAAGAGAACCCTGCCCCCGGGTAGTATCGACGGGCTCCAGACCTCTCCCTGCGGGGCTTTCCCTCCTAGGCTGCCATTTTCCAATATCATGGCAAGGGCATGGCCTAGGTCCCAGGTCACTCAAGTGGGAGAGCCGTGTTATGGGTGACCTTATTGCACGGTTCGGAGAGCACTTGTCTAAGTGATGCAAGTGAACGTGTACGAAAAAGCTGTCGTAAAGTGTCGTTCGTTCCGTCGTTGACCCTATCTATGTTTCTATGATGGCCCAAGAACACGCTTATTCTTTAGCCGTAGAGAGACTTTTGAATTGCGAGGTACCAATACGGGCTCAATATATACGAGTCTTATTCTGTGAAATCACTCAAATTTCAAATCATTTACTTGCTTTAACTACTCATGCTATGGATGTGGGAGCATTCACTCCGTTCCTTTGGGCTTTTGAGGAGTGGGAGAAATTGTTGGAATTTTATGAAAGAGTCTCGGGAGCCAGGATGCATGCCAGTTTCATATGACCTGGTGGAGTGGCACAAGATCTGCCTCTTGGCTTATGTCGAGATATTGATTCCTTCACACAACCATTTTCTTCTCGTATCGACGAATTAGAAGAGATGTTAACCGGCAACCGTATCTGGAAACAACGATTAGTGGATATTGGTACTGTCACTGCACAGCAAGCAAAGGATTGGGGATTCAGTGGTGTAATGTTAAGAGGTTCTGGGGTATGCTGGGATTTGAGAAAAGCAGCACCTTACGATGTTTATGACCAATTGGATTTTGACGTACCAGTAGGTACAAGGGGAGATTGCTATGATCGTTACCATATTCGTATCGAAGAGATGCGACAAAGTCTTCGGATCATTGTGCAATGTCTGGAGCAAATGCCGGGGGGCATGATCAAAGCCGATGATCGTAAGCTATGTCCTCCATCACGATCTCGAATGAAACTATCCATGGAATCCTTAATTCACCATTTCGAACTTTATACAGAGGGTTTTTCCGTACCAGCTTCAACCTATACCGCAGTGGAAGCACCCAAAGGAGAATTTGGTGTCTTTCTGGTCAGTAATGGAAGCAATCGTCCCTACCGTTGTAAAATAAGAGCACCTGGCTCTGCCCATTTACAAGGACTCGATTTGATGTCCAAACATCACATGCTAGCAGATGTAGTCACCATCATAGGTACTCAAGATATTGTGTTTGGAGTAGATAGATAGTCCCCCGCGACGATCAGGACCCGAGAAAGGGGGCCGGCCCGAAGTGCTTACCTTCAGTCTACGTCTCAGTCGAAGGAGAAGTCTGACCCACTTCGTCGAACCGGCAAAAAAGACCTAGTTTACTCTGCTAACCTTAGTGAGTCTTCTCGTCTGATCTTCTTTCCCGATCTGATACTATAGTGCTTATATAAATACGAATTCCCTTCTGGTCCAATTCGGAACGGTAGTAAATACCCGGGCTTTGCAATATTTGATTGATCATAATTCGATCAATTCCACTGATTTGACTATAAAGGTTCCCAAGTGGGTATATTCATTAGAGGAATGTTTCCAAGAAGTACGGTTTGTTTTTGCATATTTTGACGTTTCCAAATGAATCCCGCAGATACATATAATTAATAAGAATATGTGAGTGATTCATACACAGCATCTCTTTCTTCTATCAAAGGTTCTACCAATTGATATGTTTCCCCAAAGAATTTCAATGTCATTTTGTAATCTTTCACTTTTGGAAATTGAGACAACTCTTCTCTCAAGCCCTGATTAATGAACCTAACAAATCCCTCCAATTGTATCTGGCTAAATCCAGGTATTGTGGACATTTCCTCATTTCCATCACAGAGCATCTTCATCTGAAGTTTCCTGTTTATCGAACAAATCCCATTATTGGCTCACTCTTTATCGAACCATAACCATATAGATCGATCTAGTAATGATGGGATATATATATTCTGTTTACTGAATCACATGAAATGGGAGACAACCCCATCCCTATTTATACACTTCATAGCTATGAACAGAGACAGAATGGAAGAAGAAAGAGAATTGTCGCTGCAAATTGTTATATTGTTTGCGACAAATACAAATGGATTGATAAAGCATTCCTATGGATTGATAAAGAAACCAAATGATACCACTTAGACTTATGGAGCGAATATCCAAATGGATTCCATCTCTACCTATTAGGATATGACAATCGGATTGGTTACCAAAAGAGATTCCGGATGGAATCCGCTCTCTGGGAATGAGAGAAAGACAAAATCCAAAAGTGGCAAAGAATTAGGGGCAGTATAGAATGGACTTTGTTTGGATTGGAACACGAAATGTTCAAAAAAGGATTCGCGGATTATTTACCAATTGTTTTGGTAGTAGAATTCTCGGGTGGAAAGGGAGAATAGGAATTGTATTTATAAAGTATATACCAATATAGTTATCCGTAGATAGATTCGAACTTTGTTTATGGTAGTTCCCTTTGAAGCAACATAAGTCGTGCTATATCCCAATGGATCTTTTCCCTTTCCTATATTCAATGAAGAATGAAAGCACAACAACTCTCTATAGAAGAAGATGTGGAGAAAATCCCTGACTCCTATTTGTGTCACAATTTCTGTTCTAGGGTTTACATAGATACATCATTCTTGTTATAATTGCACTTGTTATAATTGCAAAAAGATGGATTCTTTCAAATAGTGGATACTGATCATCGGTTTCAAATAGTTTTCTTGTGTCATTCCGAACTACCAAATGGGAAATATCCATGGAAAAACTGTTCATTCCTAACTAATGAAGTCAATGGTTTCGAATTTGCCATACATTTGTGTTAGTCAGAGAAATGTTTTCTCTTTTCCATGGAAAATCCAAGTTTGGAATTCGTATCTATATTGAGATACATGGAATTGAAGACTCAAGCAGATCCCAGAAAAAAAGTGGGATTCCCTTTTGGATTGCAATGAAGAAAGCGAGATTCAAGATATCAATCCAATAAACAAAAAAACAAAGAGTTCAGCAGTCTCTCCTACAAAATGAGGAGTAGGTAAAGGATGTAGGATATTGATATCCATTTCGTATCGTTTTGGCGACATGGCCAAGTGGTAAGGCAGGGGACTGCAAATCCTTTATCCCCAGTTCAAATCTGGGTGTCTCCTGATCAGATCAATCAAAGACTCGGGGTTTTTCCTTTCTGACTCTTCTAGCCAACTGTGACTATGCATTGGATGGAATCGAGAAATCCAATAAATGGTTCAAACCAACCTTGAACTGAAAAAGGGTTCTTCCTACCAGTATCGATTTTGGCTACACCCAAAATCCCATTTTTGTAAGGTTTATGGAACCCACGGGTTTCTCAAGTATCGACAAGATTGACTAGCCCTCTGTCTCTGCTCCTGTTGGTCAAGCCAAGAATTCATGAAGTTCTATTTAGATAAGAAATCTCGATTCCTAGAAGATTCCTAATTAGAGTTGCTAACGTTCCAGAAGGGGTTCTCAGATCTCAAGTCTTCCTAATTCTCTGACCCTACACTACTCAGATAGTGTCTACTGAAGACTCAGTCTAGGATTAGACTGAATAGGTTGATAAACAATCCATTTCCTAGTAGGGACAGAAGATACTTTCATTAAGTAGGGGTATTCCATTGATCTTTCCTATTTTGTATGTGTATCGTATTTGTATTTCATGCTTTCCAATTCTATTAGAGTGATTATACTATAGATATGGATACTATAAATATAGGAATTTGTTACGAGCGGGTTCGTAGGATTGCTTCATCAAGAATCACCTTCAGTCCAAATCCTATTTATTTGGACTCCGTTTCATTGATTCCACTATGATTGGTGATCAATCATCAAAGAATTCCTTTCTTTCCTAAAGTCAAGAAGATAGGGGACATCATTGACATGGATATAGTCAGTCTCGCTTGGGCTGCTTTCATGGTAGTCTTTACATTTTCCCTTTCACTCGTAGTATGGGGGAGGAGTGGACTTTAAGGATACTACTAATGGAGTAATCGAATTGTATCAATTGTGCTTAGAATTATGGATATTCCAGTGAGAAACAATCAGTCCCCATTTCTTTCTTGAGTTGGATTCTCTCTTTCTTTATTTGGATTGTTCTCAGAAAAAGAGGTTCTGCTATTCTATGGCAATATATACTTTCTACTAGAAACTACTAACTCGGTAGAATGGCTTGGTTATCCAAAGAGGTCCCCCCCCACACATATATAATCCAAATCCAATCCGATTTTGCTTACGTTGAGTGATCTATATATCGCACATTTCACTAACGTTTTAGACTCCTAGAAATGTGATTTATGCTTCATCCATTCATTTGATGTCACGTTTCAGCATGATGCAACAGTGGGTCTACTACTAACACTTCTTTGGAATTCGAATCGAATTCTTCTTCGGTTTTGTTTTCTTCCTTTTCTTTTCATAATTTCTCTTATTGATATTTGGGTTTCATCTCTTTTTCATTTTCACGGTACGATTTGAGAATCGATCTTCATATATATCTATATTCATGCTTTCGATGGATCCCAGGATCCCTATTTCTTTCTTCAAATTATCAGACACTTAGGAATTAGATTCGAATAGATCAGTGAATCTTCGATGATTTTGGAGATTGGTCAAAATTCATACAAATGGATGTAGCGAGAAATAGAATTAGAGTACTGTTTCCATATACAAAATAGATAGTATCTATCTACATACTGTAAATGAATCTATGGCAAGCCTAGATCCGTATACAACTGTATACCTGGATAGTATGGTAGAAAGATTGACATAGTATTTAGACTCTATTTCATTTAGACTTCCGGATTCTATTATATGGAATTCTTATGTAATCATTCCATAGAATATAAGAATTTGACTATTATACAAAATAATGAGAATAGGAGAATTCAAAAATAGAGTTTTCTATTAGTTCTTTTTATCATACTATCTTAGCTTAGATAGTCTGAATTCCGGTCCAATTCTTTCTTTCATTAAGACTGAGACCCTTTCATTTCTTCCATCATTGATAAGAACTAATCAGTTTCAGTCCAATTCATCATTTTGACTGACTTACGTAGATGATAAGTCAAAAGGCAGTAGGAACTAGAATCAAGAGTGCAGTAGCAATAAATGCGAGAATATTGACTTCCATAATCTCATTGTTTTTTTTTTTTTTGCTTCGTAATCACTCGGGATCTAATCCCATAGAGATGATCAATTGGACTCTTAGAAATTCCATGGAATGAATGACATCCTAATGATACAGAATCGGAGAAATCCATATTATGAATAACAATATCTGATCTATCCAATCGATTCATCGTCGAGAATGGAAGAATCGAATATAGAAAGATCCTTGATCCATACCAAAAATGGATTCCCGATCCAATCCAGAATCCCATTGAATTTCTCATCCTTTTCCGCTCTGGATTTTCGATAATCCAATTCACATTGGATAGAATTCCATTGGAATAGGATTCTACTATTTCCTTCCTTCCACCTAATAGGATTCTATTATTGATTTCCACCTTAGAATTAGAATACTATTTACATCTTATATTACTTAGTCACTTATACTGTCACTTATACTACTTAGTCAATAGTATATCAAATTATCCTATCCAACTATCTGATGAGATATCATATGATCAGTATTCTATTGCCTCCGGATCCAAACAATCAAAAAAGGTGAAATAGACAAAAGTGTGAAGTTCCTTCGAAACTCAGTTTTTTTGTGATGATTTCATTTGGAATACATCAAAGTCTAATAAATCTGGATTCCGGTAGAAAGGATATCCTATTGAAACCAATTTACGAAAAGGGAGCATTCTTGGATTTGGATTTTCTCAGGATCTTCAATCCTTGGATTGGTACTAACGTGTATACATCCAAAATTCCGTGTGCAATTGGAATGAAAATGAGACAAAGAATTTCCGATTCGATTGTTTCCAATTCGTAGTTGAGAGAGAATCTCTATCATAGGGGGTGCTTTCGAAAGTCTTTAGTAGAGCGAATTATATTCAATGCTCATTGTGCATTGTACAATAACAAAATACATAGATGATATGTAATACTGGTGGAAATATGAGTACTCTATTCCATTTCATTGATCAAGAGAAATGGAAAAAGGAGTATGGTATCTCTCAAAATCCCTGACTACTACGATACTGCTTGCTAATTATACCAATCTACATACACCTCTCTTTGATCAGGTCCCTCGATGCTCCGTCACTAGAGTCAATAGCAGCTTCAACTGTCCCCTCGATCACACACCGACTCAGGCACTACCTTGAGCTACGAAGCTAGCTAATTCATTTTTCATGGTATTTCTCCGCAAGCTTTGAATTGTGTGAAGCGGAGAATGAGTAATGTAATATACGAAGTCTCACGTTGTTCGTCTGCCTCTTCCCTTCCCCTAGGGGCCCATTTTCTGCCTTGATATATTAGATTGGAGCATCCGGGAAATGCCAATTCAGCTTGGTCCCCAAAACCCGGAACAAATGGGTCAAAACCCGTGGAGTAAGGGCATAGGGCATCTCATATAAGCGCAATAACTCACTCATTATTCACCGGATTGAGCTGGGAGTTATATAGGCGTTGGGGCAATAGTAATCTCATATCAGCATATCACTCCAGATCAATAACGCATGGTGCGAGTTGAAAAGTAGGTGCAAGTCGTATGTTTTGGTAGTCGACGCGCTTTACTCCCGAAGACGAGCTAGCCTTGTTTCGCTCCGTTTCACTTCACTCACTTGTTTCGCTATCTTTTTTCGAGAACCGCCTAAGGCAAAAAAGGAAATGATTTTTCATTATCTCAATGGGAGTCATGAGCCTCCCATATTGGGAGGCTCATTACTTCCATCAACTAGTCTCCGTGTTCCTCGAATGGATCTCTTAGTTGTTGAGAGGGTTGCCCAAAAGCAGTATATAAGGCGTACCCAGTCAAACTGACAAGTAAACCAGATATGGAGATGGCGACTAGGGTTGCTATTTCCATTCTGAAATAATGGAAAGATCGCGGTAGATCTACAACTACAAGAAGATCATTTATTTACAATTACAACCAAATAGTATACAAAGTCAACAGATCTCAACCAAGGAATGAAAGAAGATTGATGGCTACACAAACCGTTGAGGGCAGTTCTAGGTCTGGACCAAGACGAACTGTTGTAGGGGATTTCTTGAAACCGTTGAATTCAGCTTGGTCAAGTAGCTCCGGGCTGGGGGACGACACCCTTTATGGGAGTCGCAATGGCTCTATTTGCAATATTCCTATCTATTATTCTGGAAATTGAGAATGATTCCGAGGATGGAATTTCCATGAAAGCCGAACAACGCTCTGAATTCCTCCTAGGGGAGTCACTCATGGGTTTGGTCTTCTTTATGCATATTATATTCCTAGGTTTGATTTCTCAGAATTAGGAAGTCCTATTTTTTCGATCCAAAAATGGAGTTTCTTAGAACTCGGATTTCTAGGACATTCTGGTAGTTCGACCGTGGAATTTCTTTGTTTCGGTATTTTCGGAATATTAGTGTGTGACTTGTTATAATTGATCCTATTGATAGTACAGAAAATAGGTCTGTCATCTTGATAGAGATGATTCTACCTCGTCGAATATTGATATTTATGTGAATATCTGGAGCACGGAAGGGGTATATAAAATAGATCAAGAAAAGACAGATTGGAACTATGATTCATACCTATTACTTATGGACACCTATTCAGACCTCGTAACCGGATTCCAAGAAATGAACAAAAACAAAAGAAAGGGGGAATTGCCTAAATCAAACACCTTTTCGGCCACCTGACTGCTCAGCCCAAATTGTGTGCCTTTACTGAAGGCCAACTTGTTCTCTGGATTTGTTTGAGTGATTCCATTTAGCCTAGTCATGGAATAAGTGATGGTCAAAGGGTTCTGACTCAAAAAGCCTTTGAACTGAGTTTGTGACTTTGGGAAATCATCGTGGTTATAGTATGAATCTGAAGTGTTCATGGATTCCTAGGATCTCAACAAGAGAATTCCTATCCATAGTCAAACAATCCATAGATAGTCAATTGGACTTATGCAAAAAACGACACAAATAACAAGCAATATATAGATAGGAGAAAAGAAGACTAAAGAGGAACCACCTATAACAATAGAAAGAGAAACAGATGAGCCGACTTTATATTGGTATTCTCATCACAAAGACACAATTCCGGATTTGGATTTTGGGAATAAAGTGTCTAATAAGTTTCCCATTTTCTACTACATATCCGTTGAAACCAGTATTTTGGTGTTTCTGCTTGAGCCGTACGAGATTCCATTTGAATATACGGTTCTCAGGGGGGGAGTCTCCTTGTTTGACCTATCTAAAGAAAGTCTATGATTGGTTTGAAGAAGGGTATATCTAGAGATTCAGGCGATTGCAGATGATATAACTAGTCAATATGTTCCTCCTCATGTCAACATCTTTGATTGCGGGATCACACTCACTTGTTTTTGAGTACAAGTAGCTACTTGCTATGACTTTTGACTATCGTCCAACCTCCTCTGTTCAATACACAATGACTGAGGCCAACTTTGGTTGGCTAGTTCATCGATGGTCGGCAAGTATGATGGTTCTAATGATGATTTTGCACGTATTTCGTGTATATCTCACAGGTGGATTTCACAAACCCCGCGAATTCACTTGGGTGACGGGTGTAGTTCTAGCAGTATTGACTGCATCTTTTGGTGTAACCGGTTATTCCTGACCCTATCCCATGGGTCACCGAATAGTAACCCTAACTCCCTATAGACATGAGTTACTGAGTTATTACCTTGCCTATAGTATAGTGTGATTGAGCAGTCAAAATTGTCACAGGTGTACCCCGCGAATCCACTTTGACCCGTTTTGATAGTTTACACACTTTTGTATTGCCTCCTCTTACTTCCGTATTTATGTTAATGCATTTCCTAATGATACGTAAGCAGGGTATTTCCGAGCCTTTACTTTACTAGTTCAGAATGATTTGTCAAATCCATAAGATGGATTCTCAATATGGATCATTGGTCATATATTTATGATTTCGGAGAGGAACAATAGTCTTTCATTGCTACAAATATGGATTCTTGAAAAGAATCAGACGTGTGATTTGGATTGGGGTAACAACGTTATGAAACCCCGCCCCCTTGGGGTCACAACGCTATTCACCCACCCCCCTCACTCACTCATTCCGGCCGGATTTAGCTAGGAGTCATATATGCATACATAAATCAAATCCAGACTTCCTTATTTAGATTCAGAATTGTTGAGATTCAGATTCCGTTTCTTCTTTGTTTCTTAGGTGTATCCATCATTCTATCATTATAGTATAGGCGAGATTGTAATGTCAAGGGTCAAGTCTATGCATTGTGGACATATTTATGGATTGGATTTCTATTTATATAGATATATACAAAATAGATATATCAAAAAAAGGGTATGTGCAAATCCAAAGATGGATATTTGGTCATTCTTTCTTTGGTTCAGCTCAACCTTTGATTTACTAAACAAAATCAGACTTTCTTGAGCGAACCCATTTCTATGGAAAAAAAGAGTATCTTGTAGTAGTTTGTCGTAATGATTTTCAGAAAAGCTTACAGTTGTTCAAGGATCCTTGCATGCATTATGTGAGATATCAAGGAAAATCCATTTTTGCATCAAAAGACACCTATTTTCTGATGAAGAAATGGAAATGTGACCTTGTCCGTTTTTGGCAGTGTCATTATGACTTTTGGTCTCAATCATATAGGATTCCTATCAACCAATTATCCAAGAATTCTTGACCACCTATTTTTAGGATTATCTTTCAAGTGTATTAATCAATTCCTTGGCAGTCCGGAGTCAAATGCTAGAGTATTCATTTCTAATAGACACTGTGACTAAGAAATTCGAGTTTGACTATAGTAAAACAAACCCAGTTATTCCTCTCATTGGATCCTTGTCAAAGCTCCATTTTGTAATGTATCCGGGTATCCTGTTAGTAAGGCGATTTGGACGGGTTTCTCCGATTTTGATATGATTGATCGATTTGGTCGGATATGTAGGAATCTTTCTCATTATTATAGTGGATCCTCAAACAAACAGAGTTTGTATCAAATAAAGTATATACTTCGACTTTCATGTGCTAGAAACTCAAAATAACTCGTAAGCATCAAACTACAGTACGCACTTTTTTGCAAAGATTGGGTTCAGGGTTTTTCGAAGAATTATTTACGGAAAAAGACAGTGCTTTCTAAACCAAATATTGCCAAAAACCTCTTTTCCCTCACATGAGTTCTATAGAGAACGTATTTGGTATTTGGATATTCTTCGTATCAATGACTTGGTCAATCATTCCTGATTGGGTATGAGACTGTGTAAATAGAATAGAAAGAATCTAAACATGTTCGAGAGATCAAAAGAAATGGGTTCATTGTTCTTCTGAAATGCTCATGCGGTAGTAGTGGAATCCATTGAGTAGTCCACTTTCTGATATTTGTTCCAAATCGAAGTGTTCGATGTATACATAGGGAAAGTCGTGTGCAATGAAAAATGCAAGCACGATTTGGCTTTCTTGCAATAAAGAAAGATTATCTACTCCATCCGATTAGTTCCAGTTTCGAGTCCCGGGCAACCCATATTACAAATGGAAAAATGGAAAGATTTCCATCTTCATGCACTTTCTTTCTTTCTTTTTGTTCTGATGAACTATTACCCTTTGCTATCGGTTGACATTGATATATAGACCATGTTATACTGTGAAATAACAAGCCTTTCATTAGCTAGCTATAGTTATAGCTAATATGTGTGCTTGGGAGTCTTTGAAAAAAAGAATCCACCAAGATTGGATCATGACTGCAATTTGAGAGAGACGTGAAAGTACAAGCTTACCCTATGGGGTCGCTTCTGCAATTGGATAACTACGCACTTGACTTGACTTGACTTTCAAAAAAGGATAGTATAAACATAAATAAACACCACTTCCCGGGGGAACTCCAATTCCAGACTATTCCGGGGGATCACCTGCCTGACCTATTCCTTACTACACTACCCTCTTTCGGCACTGATTGATGGCTGGAAAAGACATTGATTAAGGGGATCCACTGCGCAGGGGGCGAGTATACTGAATAAGCTCGATTCCAGGCTGGATTGGATGAAAGAAAGAATCCACTCAAACTACTACCCATGGTAGTTCAACTCCTGAAACCCCAGGGTCGAGCCAAGCGAGTCGTAGAAAGACCCTATTGGTAAAGTCGACGAGCCTCGTGGTCTTCTTTCCTCCCTATCCCTCCTGAACAGTAGAAGAGCGTCGAGCTTCACTGCCCTCTCCATTCGGTAGCAGTATGAGATCAGTCTGAGAAATACCCATCCAACCCCGTATTATAGGGTGTGTGTCCCAGCAGGTATGTTGTTACTTATCTCTTTCTTTCCTCACAACCTAACTCAAAGTATCAGCATTAAGCATTAGTACTTAGAAGCCCAGCACCTTCTTTCTTTCCAGGTTTCTTTATAATCAAGTAGGACTGAGTGCTTCCCTGCCTACCTTGGCTAAGAGTGAATAAACGACTTGATTGATCCTCGTTTTCCTACCCTAAAAAGTGATAACGCATTCTATCAACCTAAGAACCACCTATGAGGTTTAGCTCAAAGACAATCCATACCCTGCTATGCTGCTGACTCTTCCGGGGGGCCAGGACACCGGCTGAGCTTCCCTCCTATCATCGAGTAAAGCAGAGATGGTGTCAATTCCACGGCCCGGGAAGTGTATATTATATAATGAAATCAGTGTTGCTATATAGATTCTCACTTATATATCTGATTCTTGAAGCATGTTTGATTGATTTGAATATTCATTCCATTCTAATTATCAGCTTATAACGCATTCACTCATGTTGAGATCTAATATACGCATATCTGACTCCTAGATCTCACCCGGGAATTCACTAAGCAAGCAGGTGTGGACGAAGCGGAAGCGAGAATGGTAGATCGGCTTGAGTAACGCAAACATTGGTTAGAATCCAATGCCCCGAAAACCTAAGGGTTCCTCCGCAAGGTTCATCCACGGAGGGAGGGTAGCTACCTAAGATCAGGCCGAAAGGCGTAGTCGATGGACAACAGGTGAATATTCCTGTACTACCCCTTGTTGGTCCCGAGGGACGGAGGCTAGGTTAGCCGAAAGATGGTTATCGGTTCGAGTCCGCTTATCTCCAGCCCGTGAACTTAGCCGATACTATGACTAGGGTAGCACCCAATTGAAATATAATCAACGGCAGTTCGATCTATGATTTCTCATTCATGGACGTTGATAAGATCATGCGCTTTCGCAGCACGCACCTTACTGCATGCAGGATGGCATAGCCTGACTTCACTTCTGGGTGGAATTGCCACAACATGGGTGCGCATTCTTCTTAGCAAGAATTATTGCAGTAGGATAATGGTCTTTCTAGGAGGATTGGAAAGGCATTATGGCATTAAGATTTCCAAAGTTTAGCCAAGGCTTAGCTCAGGACCCCACTACTCGTCGTATTTGGTTTGGTATTGCTACCGCGCATGACTTCGAGAGTCATGATGATATTACTGAAGAACGTCTTTATCAGAACATTTTTGCTTCTCACTTTGGGCAGTTAGCAATCATCTTTCTGTGGACGTCTGGAAACCTCTTTCATGTAGCTTGGCAAGGAAATTTGGAATCATGGGTACAGGACCCTTTACACGTCAGACCTATTGCTCATGCAATTTGGTTGCCCATTTTGGTTAGCCCGCTGTAGAAGCCTTCACTCGAGGGGTGCTCTTGGACCAGTGAATATTGCTTATTCCGGTGTTTATCAGTGGTGGTATACAATTGGATTACGCACCAATGAAGATCTTTATACTGGAGCTCTTTTTCTATTATTTCTTTCTGCTATATCTTTCATAGGGGGTTGGTTTACACCTACAACCCAAATGGAAACCAAGCGTTTCCTGGTTCAAAAATGCCGAATCTCGTCTCAATCATAATTTGTCAGGACTTTTCGGAGTCAGTTCTTTGGCTTGGACAGGACATTGAGTTCATGTCACTATTCCTGGGTCTAGGGGGGAGTATGTTAGATGGAACAATTTCTGAGATGTATTACCATATCCTCAAGGGTTGGGTCCGCTTTTTACAGGTCAGTGGAGTCTTTATGCACAAAACCCAGATTCCGCATTGATTTGGTACCTCTCAAGGGGCGGGAACTGCTATTTGAACCCTTCTGGGGGCCACAAACGCAAAGTGGATGGCTAACTGATATTGCTCATCATCATTTAGCTATTGCCTTTCTTTTCCTGATAGCCGGTCATATGTATAGGACCAACTTCGGGATTGGGCACAGTATCAAAGATCTTTTAGAAGCACATACTCCTCCGGGGGGTCGATTAGGACGTGGACATAAAGGTCTTTATGACACAATCAATAATTCCATTCATTTCAATTAGGTCTTGCCCTAGCCTCTTTAGGGGTTATTACTTCTTTAGTAGCTCAACATATGTACTCTTTACCTGCTTATGCATTCTTAGCACAAGACTTGACTACGCAAGCTGCGTTATATACTCATCACCAATACATCGCAGGGTTCATCATGACAGGAGCCTTTGCTCATGGAGCTATCTTTTTCATTAGAGATTACAATCCGGAACAGAATGAAGAGAATGTATTGGCAAGAATGTTAGACCATAAAGAAGCTATCATATCTCATTGAAGTTGGGCCAGCCTCTTTCTGGGATTCCATACCTTAGGACTTTATGTTCATAACGACGTCATGCTTGCCTTCGGTACTCCCGAGAAACCAATCTGGATCGAACCTATCCAATTTGGACAGGTCAAATCATTGGGTAAAAGGATCTACTAAATTCATCGAGTTGTTCCAAAGAATCAAAACGGCCAGTGAAAGGGTAGAATCCCTTGGTAGTTCGGCTCTCTGTGAAATACTCATTTGGCCGTGGGCTTCCAAACACATCGTAAGCTAAACCTGTACTGACGAATAACCAACCCACAATAAATAGGGAAGGTATAGTAATGCTATGAATCACCCAATATCGAATACTGGTAATAATATCAGCAAAAGAACGTTCTCCCGTGCTTCCAGACATGCTGAGCTCCACATATTCTTGTACAGTCAAAAAAGGGGAATCGATTGGACTTCACTCGGCAATGGGTTTTCTCTTCTTGAAGCTAATGTGTAATTCTATGAAAGGGGCGATGCAGTACTGAAAGCGACCTATCTGATCAATCGCGTTCTGTCCTCAGTTCTACATGGAGGCATACCATACCAGGTGCTACATACTGACTCGGAGATACCATTTATGCTACCACTTCGTCTTGACTTCTCGGATGCACCTTTTTTGTTCAGGTGGATCAGTTTTCCCCTTTTCCCCCAGGACAGTGAAGTGTGCATACTACATTGGGTGACTCTCGTACCCGGCTACAGATGCTACGATCCAGTACACCGGCAATACTGCAAAAAACTGCTAATGCCACCTACTACCCTGCACTACCCTTTGAGAAGGTTCCCTACTACTCTCAGGAGGGTGCCAGTCTGGATCTTGCTCCTCGGGAGACACTTGTGCATAACCGGCGACATACTCCATTACCTACTGCTCCAGAGTCTGCCGACGTCCATCACGAGGTTCTCCACAGGTTTCTCCAGATGAGAGTGATGACAGAACTACCCGATTGCATTGCGGAAGTCTAGCAGATCATGTACTCTTCATCTGATGTCCAACTATACCACTACCGCTCATCTGCAGCAGGACGTCCAGCACTTTGCTTCTGTTCTGACCAGTAATCAGATTCCCCGAGATCCTATTGAGGCAGCCCAGGACCCCCGCTGGAGAGCTGCTATGGATAGCTCGAGGAGATGGATGCATTTACTTATCGCGGTACTACTATAAGTGAGGAAGGAAAGGAGCTTGTACCTTGCCCACAAGATGCGACACTTGTTTACTGTCGTTGGGTGTATACAGTCAAAGACTTGGCAGATGGATCTGTGGATCGATTCCAGGTGCGTCTGGTTGCCAAGGGGTTCACAAAGACTGACGGCATTGATGACCTTGAGACATTCTCACCTATGGCACGTGTATCCTCTATCCGCATGATCTTGTCTTTTGCTGTCAACCACAGTTGGCCCCTTTCTCAATTAGACATCCATAATGCATTTCTGTATGGTGATCTTACAAAGGAGGTGTATATGAGAGAGCCGCCTTGCTATGTAACTAAGGGGAAGCGTGTATGCAGGCTCAGGAAGGCAATCTATGGCCTCAAGCAAAGCCCCAGGGTATTCCCTGGTTCCAGAAGTTGTCAGAGGTAGTTGAGACACTGGGCCAGATCCTCGTCGGATCATTCCCTATTTATACAGAAGATTGCGCGGGGACTGGTGGTCATGCTTGTATATACTCACATTTACCGGGCCGGGTTATTAATAGAATGAAGACTGAATACAAGTAATCAGTCATCCAATAAGATACACACAATGGAAACTCCCTTCTCTCGGGTCAAGAATGAAGACTGAAGTCATCCAATAAACACAATTGACTAGTCTGAATAACAAACTCCAGATTCCAATTCCAACTCCAAGTGAATTCACCCAGGGTCATCTCTTTTCTGAACTAGGCAAGGGGTTTGATCTATCTGATTTCAGCAGGAGTTTATCAACTGTTTCCAGAAATCGGGTTTTTGTAGATGGAAGGAAAAGCTTTGCCCCGGGGAGCTACAGTAATAAGCGGGTAATTGCACAAATATATTCATCAGCCGACAAGTCAAGTTTGTTTCAGCTGACCCTAGGGATTTGGTGAAATATGGGGGTTAAGGGGGAGAATCCTCAGTTAAGAGCTTTGCTTTGTTTCCCGGGGTAGCGGAGGCTGAATATCTGACTTAGGTTCAATCATTATTACTGACTAGCTCCCCTGCGAATGAGGTGAATTTATGAAGGGAATCAATCTTCCTCTCCTACACTTGTGATGTGAACCTACCGGTGCCCCGCTGATTCGCTCCTTAACTGATTGTATGAATTCAACGCTTCCCTTATATTGAGGAGTGTGATTACTGAGAGGTTGAGAAACCGCTAATAATATAGCTACACCTCATTCCTATATACATACAGGCAGGCTGACGCTACAATATAACTACTACAAAACAAAACAAAACAAAGCCGTCCGCTATCAAACCCATTGCCGAGTGAAGTCCAATCGATTCTGTTGGCAAAAGATGGGATCAGTCAAGTAAATAGAAAACTACTGATCTTTCATCTTCGTCAGATCGTCAATATTGTACCGAAGGTGTATTTCGAGTATACCGAATCAGTATAGCTATCCTTCCTCTGACACAGCAACGCAGTTTCGATAAGTATCAAACCAAAATGCTACATAATTCCTTTCTTTATTGTTCCTTGCATATGGATAACTGTGTCTTATTCAACAAAACCCCGTATTCTAGGGATAAAGCGTATATATATATATATCTATTATATAACAATACCGGCATCAAATAGCCATTTTGGCTTTATCTTTCGATTGCTAATACGAGATAGAAGGACCACTACTACAACCAGGACTCCACCTTTGATAAGCAGTACTACACCTTGACTTGACTGGTGCGGCAGTTTGATCGTGAAATATGGATTGCTTGTTGAACCCCGCGAATCGCGTGTGGATAAAGTAGGATACTGACAATTAGGGGGTCGAATAGTTTCAGAAAACGTTCTTGGTGAAAACAAATGTGAATGAAAGATCCGATGGACTGGAATTGGATCCATGAATCTACCAAATAGTGAGACTTCTGAATCTCTCACAAAACTTCTCTCAGCTCATAAATCCAAAGTGGAAATTGATGGGTAGGTCAGGTTCCATTTTATGAAAAGCGAAATCATTAGCATGCATCCATGGTAGCGCTGAATGGTAAAAGCGCCCAACTCATAATTGGCAAATTCGTAGGCCCTGCTGGATGCAGGCCAATGAGATATCACATAGGGTATAAGGAAGAGTTGGAATTGGCCTTGGATCGATGGAATCTCATCATCCATACATAACGAATTGGTAGGGTATATTCATACTATCACATAGGAACAATCAGAACTAGAATTCTTATCGATACTGGAACTTATAGGGAATCAAATGGATTTATGGATGGAATCCAATATGCAGTAGTTACAGAAAAAAGTCTTCGATTATTGCAGAACAATCAATATACTTCTCATGTCGAATCAGGATCAACTAGGACAGAAATCAAGCATTGGGTCGAACTCTTCTTTGGTGTCAAGGTCATAGCTATGAATAGTCATCGACTCCCCCGTTCCGAAAGGGTCATCAACTCCCCCGAAAGGGTAGAAGAATGGGACCTATTATGGGACATACAATGCATTCCAATTACAGACGTATGATCATTACGCCCGGGTGATTCTATTCCACCTCTTTTTGGATTCTATTCCACCTCTGATAGAGAAAAGAAGGGAAAGCAAAATACTGAATAACATGGCGACACATTTATACAAAACTTCTACCCCGAGCACACGCAACGGAGCCATAGACAGGAAATCCAATCCACAAAAGAATTGGACTTATGGACAGCATCGTTGTGGTGTGGTAAAGTTCGTAATGCCAGCGGAATCATTACCGCAAGGCATAGAGGGGGAGGTCATAAGCGTCTATACCGTCAAATCGATTTTGGAATCAAAAAGACATATCTGGTAGAATCGTAACCATAGAATACGACCCGAATCGAAATGCATACATTTGTCTCATACACTATGGGGATGGTGAGAAGAGATATATTTGACATCCCAGAGGGGCTAGAATTGGAGATACCATTGTTTCTGGTACAGAAGTTCCTATCTCAATGGGAAATGCCCTATTCGCACTATTCGCACTACCTTTGAGTGCAGTTTGAACTATGGATTTACGTAATTGGAAGTAACCAATTAGGTTTACGATGAAACCTAGAAATCGATCACTGATCCAATTGGAGTGCTTCTACGGGATAGACCTCAACAGAAAACTGTGGAGTAACGGCAGCAAGTGATTGAGTTCAGTAGTTCTTCATAGAAAATGATTGACTCTAGATATATGGTAATATGGAGAAAAAGGGTTTGAAGCATGGACAGAACCGGAAGCGCTCCTGCGAGTCTACGGTGCGAGAAACTACTTTTTTGAGTAACGACTATTCAAAAAAAACAGGCGAGCTGCTTGCCCGAAGAGCGAAGTGCGAAGTTCAGGTAAAAAACGAGTGATCCTCAAGATAACGAGTGCAACGATCAAGATCCAATCTAACCCTCTTTATGTTATATCTATATCTGAGTTAAGCAATAGAGGTTCACGAGCCAGGGAGAGCGAGGGAGCCGATCAATAATCTAATTCTGATCCTTCCTTTGTATTCTCTATATATCTTATATAAGCCAAAGTACATAACAGAGGAGAGTGAGTGGTACCCTAATCGGGTAGCACGAGGGAACCGATCAAAACTACCATCTTTGACTAATATATCCCTTGAGTGAATGAAAGGAGTGAACGAGTTATTCCCTAGTCGGGAAGAACGAGTGAACGATCCACCATATATATTATTAGATTATGTTATATCTCCTATTATATTATAAGGAAGGAGTGGAACGAGTTCTCCAATGGGGGAGAACGAAGTGAAACGAGGAAGATAGATTTCTCCTGTTTGATTAAGATAAGCTTCAAGCAAAGGAGTGGAACGAGGGGTTCAATGGCCCAAAGTGAACACGATAAGGTTAGAGCATGCCTGGAGCATGCGTCAATGGAGGTTAAAGAGTGCTTACCTGGCCGGTGAGCACGATTGAACCGATCCAGATAAGAATATATCTTTCTTTTATCTATCTAGATATCTGAGTGAAAGGAGTGAATGAGTTATCCATTCGAGATGGAGAACGAGTGAACGAGGTATCAAACTACTATCTTGTAATATCTATATAATAAGGTCAGGAGTGGAATGAGTGGGAACCAGCCTTCAGGCTACCACGAATGAAACGATAGGGGGGTTTGGGGTACCAGGGAGTATCTTTGAATCAAATCCATCTTGTTCTTGTTGTTAGTGGAGGTGAGCTCAAGCGAGCCGATCCATATATCTCATTCTGTATTGAGTTATTAGCCCTTAGTTCTTTCTTTATCTCATGAGTGAATTAGCCTTGAGTTAGGGAGTTATGAGCTGGGAGTTAGAGGAGGTGAAAGAGTGCTGGGTAGCACGATTGAGCCGAGCAAGGTACTGACCATCTTGTTTATCAGAATCTCTTTTTTAATGGAGTTAGTTGAGTTAGGGAGTTATGCAGTTAAGGTAGTGGAATGAGTGCTTACCTGGCCGGTGAGCACGAGTGCAACGGCGAGCCGGTGCGGTGATTGAGCACCCTTCACCAGTATCTTGTGATCAAATCCATCTTTTGATTGTGTTATTAGTCCTAAGCTATGATTCCTGATTTCTGAGTGAATGAGTTAGGAGTCCTTAGCTCTGAGTCATGAGTTCTGAGTTCATGAGTTCAGGAGTTATGGAGTTATGGTTTGATGAGTTATATGTATCTAATGAGTTATCTACTCTATACTAATACAGAGTGAACGAAGTGCTCTTAGTGGAGTTGAGCATGAGTTACACGTTCAATAGGAGGGTGAGGGTTACAGGGAGAGGGAACCAACTCAATTGGTTCCTACCTTAGCTCATACATAATACCCTCACACTCCACCCATAGCAATCTATTCCTTAGAGTACACTAAGCTAAAAAGTATATGGCTCCTCAAACCTATTCCAAATAGGGTTTAGGTATCATAAGCTATGAGGTCTCCAAATCTAGGCTTATATGTAGATTTGTATTAATACAATACCCTCGTTTCGATGTTTTCAATAAATCTCAATCGAGATAGAACAAGACCCATGGGAAAGTAAGGTATCTAACCCTCTTAAACAACCCTAGGTCGATTCTCAGATCTGATTCCCTAGAAGCAGTATCAAACCAAACAAGATATCAACCCTTATCCCCCCACTATGGGATACAAGAATATACTATGGGATACCATAATATATAGAATATTCATTCCATATGCTATGAGTCTGATGTATGGAATCAACCCTTAAGTCAGTTGTTTACACTTACGACTTCCATTCCACTAAGTAAACCAAATCACTCCCCAACCCTGGGACAACCCTAGGGACAAGCTCAAGAGCAGCAGACTTCTTCTCCCCCTTGCCTGAGGTTGTTGGTTCCTACCTGATATTATAGATAGTGACCCTCACACTACACAGCCATCTATGTATACACCTGGTTGAAATACCCTGTAGAAGAAATGTGTGTTCACCTCAAACCTGTTCCATAATGGGGGTTAGGTATGAAGATACATGATGCCTCCAACAAGTGTCTTATAGGTTTCTTTGGAGACAAGCCCTATTATGCTCGTTTGGTTGTGATAAAACCCTCTCAATCGATATCAAAGTAGATCCCTTGGTATGGTTTTAGTATCAACCCATGGGCTTAAATAAACCCTAGGTCGATCTTTATTAATACTTAACTAGAAGCAGTAAGTAAGTGAGTCCAATCCAAACCAAAGATACACCCTGGCCCCATGGGAAACTCGACCTCAAGGGAGGAACCAACACACTATTCTGATCAATAAGATCAGGTCTCATTCTATAATCAATATCAATAGAATTGAACCTCTTTTTTACAATCAATCCTAGGCTTATACCTATATATATATCTATGAAACCCGGGATCAAGTCTGTAGAATTACAACACTGATTGGCTTAAGCAACAAACCCGGGGGCGGAAAGAAGATCCCTATCAGAATGCCTGCCTATATCAGGCTGAATCTTGATGTACGCTGGGGGAAAATCAGACCTCACTCCGGAGGAGGTTACGAGTTCAGAGCGTTTCATTAAGAAAATCAGGGAGGGAATGGTAGAATCAGTGAGTTCGGAAATATAAGGCAGGGAAGGGAATAGCTTTGTTTCCCGAGAGCAAGAGTGGGTTTATTGAAGGTAAACTGCTAACTAGGGGAGGAGGTTAGATCAAGAGGAGTCGCGCACGTAGTCTGGAAGCATCTCTGGAGCTCCCACACTCCCCCTGCTGTGGATTCCGCTGCTGTTCTTGGCTCGTAGCAAGAGGGAGGCTTTTGACGAGGCGTCGTTTGAGGGACTGGGGGATAGCTATTGACCCCCTTTGCCCTCCCCCTATGCGCTACTCAGGAAGAAACGGCTGAACATCTATTTGAGGGGGGTTGATTCTCTTAATGGTTCATTATGCGAATTAGGGACATTCTTTGAACTACCCCTATGAGATGCTTCTTTACTCTTTCCAGTCAATCCATGGAGCTTTGTAGTAAAGTGGCGCAAGTAGGAATGATTAATAAGGGGAAGAGAATTCCTTCAGTGAGCAGTGACCCCTACTACAACCAGGCTCTGATTCAAGTGAGGTAGGATGGGGAATGGGACTTTAATAGACTATTATCCCTTGTATCCACCCTGCTGACTCCTAACCTGCCTGCGAACTAGGGGAAGATAATAACCTAAGTTAGCAGTTGATGAATTGGATTAGATCTCATACTCTCTTCGACTAAGACCGCTGATGACCTCTCCCAGCTCCACGTAGTGAACAGGGTCTGGTCTGATTCTCTCTTCTCCGCGAAACTCCTAATCTTATCACTTCATCCTTATTACCTCGCTGCTACCTACTTCCCTCTGACTCCAAGCTACTCCCATAGAAGTTCAGCTAAGACTCGATTGATTATACTACTATAGGTAGCTCTACTCATCCCTCTTCTAAGTGTTCTGAGCTAACACATCCCTCTATTCCCGACAGTCTACCCTTCGACTGAACCTAGTGAGCATCTCTCACACAACCTGCATTACCTATTCGCCCGGGGTTGTTAGGCACTGATTCTATGACCTTACCTACCGCTCAAGGGAAGGGGGTAGGAATTCGCTGTATGTCCCTTAGGGAAGGGGAGCAAGTGGTTCAGTAAAGTAGGCGCAAGGGGAGTTTGAACTCGATGACCGGATGACCTATATAATATCAGTAGTCCTCGGGGTGGATGAAAAACCTAGTCAGGGTGTTCGGAGGAAGGGTTTCTGAAAAAGTGATCTGGTGCTAATGAGGGGAAAACAGAATACAATCAATGTGGGCAAAACCAACTATCTGAGCGCCACTATATTGAGGCCCGGGCTTTGTTGCAAGTGGCTGATTGGGTGAGGATACTTTACTACTTCATCAGATTCTCCCCCTCTGTACTACCCAGTTTGTTCGGGGAATGGGAACAGGTGCTGGTTGGGGTTTATTCAGCTGAGCATTTATTGATAGGATGTAGGGGTTTAGTGGTAGTCTGATTGAGTCTCTTCCCCCCGTCTCCTCATCCCTATTCCGAAGTGGGGAAGGGGAGTGTTGCCTACCTCCTAGGTAGTGCAGGGTAGTATAGGGGTTTATATATAATAAGCTTGATCCGGCCCCTGCTTACCATCTCACCTCTTTATCAGCTGTTTCATGAAAAACCCGCCTCACTAACTCCACCCCTTTGATCAGCTCCCTACACTGCCCTACTTGACCCTCAACTGCCCGTGAAATACCCTTGGAGTCAAAGTCATCAAACCAGTACCCCTATTAGTAGTTTCAGAACCCCCTAATAGTCAAGTAAACCCAACCCCCCTATAGGGGGCTTTGATTGAGCTATTCCCCCGCAGGGGAGGAGTAAAGGTAACCTAACAAGTACCCTGGCTGATAGGTAGCATCCCCCAATATCAAACCTAACTCCCCTATAGATGAGAGTGACTGAGTGATTCCCCCGCTGATAGGCAACCCCAAGAAGTAGGCATCTTCACTGTTTACTCTACCTATAAGAAGGTTTGATGGGGTTCCCTCTCCCTACTAGAAGAGCCATCTCTGGATACCAGGGTTGAATCCCCTAGAGAAGAGATGGTGGTTCAAATAGGCCTAAAATCTTTTGAAAATCGATTTGAGGTATAAGAACCCATTAGAGTCCAAAATCGAGGATTGGCCCCTACTTCTACAAAGCGGGGGATAGCACTACAGAGGGGTTCCCAGTGGCTAATATGCTCCGTCGAGAACTACCAATAGGTAGGGTCAACTGTCACGGGCCACTATCTAAGCTATTAGTGGGCCTCTTTGTTCTATTGAAATATTGAATCGAGTGAATGCTGCAGGTCAAACGGATGACTGATTCCCCAGTGGTTATGTAGCTTACTACTTTTTAGTAGTAGTTCTGACGTATCTTGTAGCTTGGTGCATTAGTAGGTTTTATATGAAAGTGATCTTCGCGCATACGTACGTACGTACTCCATAGAATGCGGGACTGATTAGTTATAATATCGTTGGTATTCCAGTTCCTTAAAAAAGCCCTCTTGGATTGATGGATTTGGATTACCTGACTACATCCCAAACCCAGCGTCGATTGTACTTCTTTTCCTTTGACCGCACTGGTACTCTCTTTCACCGAGATGCAGTGCAAACATTTGTGGGAAAGTGATTCAAGTGCAGTCGCCTGGTGATTGCGATGGAGCTTCAGTTGGATGGTACAGCTTGCTTTCATGTACTTACTACTAGAATTGGGCTGACCGGTTCTGGGATTGATTGGAAGACCGTGTTTACCATGATCAAGTCTCAGTTTGGTTCCACCCTCTTTCACGTAGTGCCCTGACATAGCTTCGGGCGAGGCCTCAAAGACATCCTGGGTGCTGACCAAACTCCCTTGTTCTGGAACTGAACTCCCTCAAAGGTAAGCTCAACGCTTAGTCGACCTTCACTTCTTCTATTCTAGCATTGTAAGGATGAAGCGTAAATACGCTCATCTTGACATTCAAGACACCGGTGAGTTGACTCCTGGTGATCTTTGTAATCCACCTTCAGACTTCGGACCGAAACCCAAAGGTCTTTCTTAGATGGTCTACCAGGAGGAGATGATTAAAGACATTACATTAAGGAGCTCAATTGGATGAAAGTGCTTTCTATCGAAATGTCGGCTCTCTGGAACCATAGCCCTCAGTTCCAGAAGCTCTACTCCCCGTCCTGTAGTAGTAGCTGAGTGAATTGAGAAGCTTATGTCTGGTTGCTATGTTTGGTCTCCTATGTATCGCAGCTACTTTGATCCCGAAGCCTCCTGGGCAACTTCGCCCAATTACTCAACCAGCTGATGCCGATCGTTTAGTCCTTCATTATATTAACCGGGTCCTCCAGGTGTTCTTGTATTCCAGTTTCTCCTCTCATTCTCATGGCTTCCGAACTACCCTTCCCGGGGCACTGGCACCTTCTTCACCGAGCTCAAATCCTGGCCTCAACTGGACGTTCTGGAATTTTCAAGGGGACTTTGTGAAGTGCTTTGACCGCCTCGACCATTCCCAGTTGGTGTCTGTCCTTACCACTATTCTCGGGTTGGATCGCTGAACTCTCTCCTTGTCCACCTTGTGGTTTCATTCCTCCCCCATTCTGGACAAATTCGGGGAAGTCAGTACTATTCTATGGTTGGTATTGGTATTCCTCAAGGCAGCCCTATCTCTCCTTTTTTGATGAACCTGTATCTTGATCGGGTTGACCGGCATCTGGAGGCTGGGCTTGCTAAGTGGGACTGGCTTCGGTACGAGAGGTACGCCGATGATATGATCTTCGGTATCGCCATTTGCCCTAAACCTCACCGCTGTCTTCGTAAGCTGAAGCGTGACCTGTTCTGGTGCGTTGAAGAATTGAGGCAGTCCGTGACGTTTGAGGTTCGTCGCCGTGGGCACTATCCCCTAACTGGCAAGCGCTGTCGGCTGACCATTCTCTGTATCCAAGTTGGCTTGAATCCTGATGGTCGCTTGTTATTCTCTGCACCCTACGCTAAATGGCAAGCCCGAATATCCCAAGCGCTTTCTCGTTCTTCATCTAGCCTTCCCTTGAAGTATATCGCAGCTACTTTGACTACGCGCTCTGGTACTACCACTCTCCAGGCCGCCAGCGTGAACTCGCTTCCTTCTTGGCTAACTGTATCCTAGTGACTATGTATGTAGAGCCCCCAGGAGCTTGAATCACATATGCCTATATAAGATATAATCCCGGCAGAGTCATATATGCTGGGGTGCGAGTCGTAGTCAGGGCATAGACGAGCTTGTTCGCTCGTTGCACTCCGGTTCCCTCCGTTTCACTTCGCACATCTTATATAGATTCATCACGCATTCATTCATGTTGAGATTGGTGGATATATGCGTATCTTAGATCTAAACATGCATTAATTAGTTGAGTCTATATTATATGTATATTGTGCCAACGCGTATCTGACTCCCAGATCTCACCCGGAATTAGTGAGTGATGGGGCGGGAGGAGGATATACTAATATATGCGTATATAGGGTATCTCTGAAACTGACTTCACCGGCCCGGTAATGGAAGTGATGAGCCTGGAGTGAATAGCGTTTTTACCCTCCATGAGTGAGCTCGCTCATCCGACTCGCAGGGGACCCCTAAAGGTATTTCAGGATCAAGCTCGGCTCAACCGTGCTCGACTAATTCGACTGACCAGTTCGCTAAACTATAGACTAATCAATGATCTTTGATTGTGGGGCCATGTTCTCAATCTCAAGTGGTATGTCCCCTTGCCTTAAAAAACGGGTGGTGCTTTCGATTTGTAGACAGCAGACGAATCAGTGAGTGGTTGACCAACATTCTGACCGCTTGAAAAGACTTTCTGATTTCTTATGTTATGAATCCGCCTGCTTATGAGAGAAGAGGACCAAGTTTGATCTGACAGCTAAGATAGATGATCATCATACGACTGGGTCTTCACATGTTCTAATTCTGATTATATATAGATAGATATTTGAATGAAGAGGTAGTAATAGTTATAAGAGCAAGAATAGCAGGTCGTCCAATTGCTTCTTAAGCAACATCCCAATGGTAGTTCTGCTGGTTCACTTCTTCAGCAGCGAATGCACTAGTGGATTTTTTAGTACTATGAAATGAGGTTGTCCCTATTTTGTGATAGATCCGGTGATGAGTTCTTTTCTTGATTGAGAAAATATGCTCTGATTTTGTCCTCCTTTGAGGTCAGGATCAGCCGTGGTCTTTACAACGTTAATAAATAGTATGGACGAATTCATATTCCTTGCTGCTTCAAAAAAGACATGTACAAAAGATCATAGCTGTAAAGAGGTGGTGAAGACAGAAGGTCCTCCACATCGGACTGTTTTTTAAGGACCTCAAACTGAAGCTTGGCTGCTCGACGCACTTCGACCTCTCAATCGACGGGGACACTGATTTCTCACAAATCTGGTACCTGCTGGTCCTCGCCCCCGCTCGGTTCTGAAAAAAGAGGGTTCGTTGAAATCAGCAAGCTATGGGTCCTCTACCCGCAATCCACCCAAAAAGGTGAGGCGCGGAACAAGTAAGGGCTTGTCCACGATTGGCTAGGGAGAGAACGAGATAGACCTCTTCTATCTACCACTAAGAAGTCTCCTTTCTTTCTAAGTAGTCCAGTCCGTGGAGTCAGGTTCATGTCTCAGCCTCTTCTTCAACCTCAGGATGTGATGAGTCGTCTCAACCTATTCACAGGGAAGGCTAGTCCCACGCACCAACCAATCCATCCCGAGCCTCTGAGATTGCACTCTTTTTGGTTGGAAATACCCATATGAAAGTCTCCCCTTCATCACTCCCTAGTAGGCCTATCAAAGCCTATTGCTCGCTCTATCAACTCAGAACCCCTCCCCTATTCCACGCTGATATGACTTTGGATTCGAACTACCCTTTTTCGTATATTTCAAAGGTAGGCTTTGAATCACATTCTTCTTTCGAATCAAGGATGGCAATCCCGGGCATCATCAAAGAGCAAAAGCTCTGTGTTCTAGGTCTATGACTACCAATCCCGCCCGCTTCTTTCCAAAGAAAAAAGTAGCACCATTCCCTTCTTCGACTTCTTTGACCTATCTCAATTCTAAAGAAAGTCTATGATTGGTTTGAGGAAGGAGTGAAGCAAGCAGAAAGAGAGGCACGCTGGAGGCGGAAAGAAGTAATCCAAGAAGTAATAATGAATCCAATAATCACCTTCCCCGGGTAAAGATGAATGTGATTTGCATAGGGTACCATATCAGACCTAATCTATCATGAATGAGTGAGTTCAGGAGGTCCAACAAATGAGGATTTGGAAAAGCAAAGGTAGATTCGAGGGAAGAAGTCTTGTCTACCTCATATAAGACGACTAACTGTACTGTAGTAGTGCGAGCATTCAAATCCACAACAATACCCCTAAAAACAGGTGGGTCAAACAAACCCACCCTTCTTTTCGTGAACCAATCAACAACCGCCAGGTCAGCTGCTTATATTTCCGGGTGGTGAACAAGTTTAGGATTCAAGTATTTATATTCGAAGAATTGTGAACCAAAGATCACTTCCATCCAATAGCCCTTCCTTGAACCCTACCCGGGCCTCGTCTCGTTTTCTTTCATTCTTTTTGCCACCCAGAAGCACTCCTCGCAACCTCATAACTACAATGAGCAGGAATCAAATCATTCAAAAGAATCCGAACTTCCCGGGCAAAACCATAGAAAACATCATTCTTCTTCATTTTGTGAGTTTGCTTGGATTGGATTCAAAGAAACAAAACCATGAAACTCAAATCACTCACCCAGAACAACTTGACTAGCCTAGTAAAGTATTACGTGGTTTTTTGAAATCTGACAAATCAACCCTTCTCAAATCCATTCTCAGCTTCTTCCACGGTCACATGCAATGTTTCTTCAATGACTCTTTGACCCGCAAATGCAATGTAGGCAAAAGGTTCAGCAAAAATGACATCCCCCAACATACCAAAACTAGCTGTGACCCCACCTGTTGTAGGAGAAGTCAGGATTGAGACATAGAATAGCTTTTTCTTCGATTGATGGTCATATGAAGCAGAAGATATTTGAACCATTTGCATCAAGCTCAAACTTCCTTCTTGCATGCGCGCTCCACCGGAGGCACACACCATAATAAGAGGTAGAGATCGATCAGTAGCACGCTCGATCAAACGGGTGATTTTCTCGCCCACGACGGATCCCATACTACCCCCTATGAATTGAAAGTCCATAACCCTAATTGCTACGCTAGTAGTATCTAATTGACCTATGCCCGTTTGAACAGCTTCAGTGAGACCTGTTTGTCTTTTTTTTTTCTGAGGATTTTGGATCGCTCCCTTCATCCATTTCCTCCGGATCGCTCTGCTCCCCTCCGACATTTGCTCGAGAGCGGCCTGAAACATCATTCTTGCCTTGTTTTTCTTTTTCTTCTTGTGGTATCAATTGATGAGTCAAAACGGGAAATGGCATCCGGCCCCAGTAGATCATCAAAGTGATAAATAAAAAAAGATTCCATATTTGAGCTCCGGAATGAGGTATCAGTCAAGCTAGCTTTGTCTGTTTCCTTGGGTTTGATTGTATTATTGATGTTCCAAGCCAGCCTTCTACTGACTTTCATCGAGTGGGCCTCGAGGGATTGACACACTGAATCTGACGGGGTTTACCCATAGGTTGATTCCCTAATTAAGCAGTCTTTCTTTACTAGCAGGGGAGTAGTCCTCGGGTAATACATAGGACAGGACTAAGCAAACCAACCGGAGGAGTTTGGTAGTTCGGGTCATTTCTTAAGGGAAACAGCGAACTACTAAAAGGGAAGTCAAGTTCAGTCAGGGGTTCCGGGGCATTAGTTTGATTCCCTAATTGCGCATCGGGCTAGGAATTCCTCCATGAAAGAGCTAGGGTAATGTTGACTTCACGGGGGTAAACAGAATGGAATTCGTATTTATATAAGCACTATAGTATCAGATCAGGGAAGAAGATCAGAACTAGAAATGGATAGAAAAGAACGGATATGGGTTCGTGTGAGCAAGAAACGACAAATATCTATTCTCATTCTATTATCAGCTATGGGTTCGAATCTCAGAGAAATTCTAGATAATGTTTGTTACCCTGAATTTGTTTTGTCTTTTCCAAAGGATCAGGATGAGGAAGAGAAAACAAAGATGGAGTCAAAAGACACATTTTTTCCTTTTATAAAAAACTGACTTGTGTAGATGATGACGATGATGATGATGATGATGACACAGTATTTTCGGAGTCCTTATATCAGGACTGACAAGAGGAATTTGTCGAAGCAAGATGTGAATTAGGAAGGATTGGTCGACGAAATCTAAATCGAAGACTCAATCTTTATACACCTCAGAACAATACATTTTTGTTACCGCGAGATGTATTGGCTGCCGCCGATCATTTGATTGAAATGAAATTTGGAATGGGTACATTTGACGATATGAATCATTTGAAAAAGAAACGTATTCGTTCTGTAGCAGATCTGTTACAGGATCAATTTGGATTGGTTCTTGATCGTTTCAAAGATGTAGTTCGAGAAACTATTATATGTGGAGCAATCAAGTATAATTATAAAAGGAGACCGATTCCTAACAAATTTATACCTTTTTTCAATCCATTAACAACCACTTATGAATCGTTTTTTGGTCTCCATCCTTTATCTCAAGCTTTGGATCGAACGAATCCATTGACACAAATCGTTCATGGGCGAAAATGGAGTTTTTTGGGTTTTTTTTTTCAAGCCGAACTGCTGCCACAATTTTCGGATACGGGATATCCATCCTAGTTACTATGCGCGTATTTGCCCAATTGACACGTCTGAGGGTGTCGGACTTATGGGATCTTTAGCTAGTCATGTGAAGATTGGTCATTGTGGATCTATAGAGAGTCCATTTTATGACAAATCGGAAAGAATCACCAATGTGAGCAGCCACTAATGCCCCTGCTCGGTTTTTTAGAATGAGAAACCAATAAATCACCGATTTTTCAATTAGTATTACAACAGCCCCGGAGGTAGTAGGGTTTGATTCAGTATAATGATTTCCCTACGTTGCCGGACCGGAAAGGGGTTGGTAATATAGGTCTGAGTCGAATTCCAACAAGTAGCTTTCTCCCGAGTCCGAGTCATACCCTGGGTTCGCTGATTCTTATGAAGTGAATTCAGTAGAAGTTTTGAATAGAATAGCTCCGCGAATCAAATAAAGAGTACTAATAACAAATCTCCCCGGGGGAAGAGTCTGAGCTATAATAAATAGTACTGACTACCCCACTCCGAAATTACTCGAAACTCGGTGAAAAGCTGGGGCAGGCCTATCAAAAAGCGAGGCTGATTCACTTCCTGGTGCTACCTATCTGGCAGAGAGTGGTTTAGTCTAGACCCTTCAGTCAGGGGGAAATCGTGCCACTAGTGAGCAGTATTGAATGAAGGGGAGTTTGAGCCTATGTTAGATGACATACCTTTCACTATAGTGGCTGGGGTTATGAAACACTCACTGAATTCAGGGGCAAGGGGTTTTGAGGCAGGGGTAAATGGATTGAGGGTTTGAATTGGGGTGGCCTATCAACGAGGTAATCACGCAGTAACCCCCCTATAGTGTAGTGTGTTATTGAGTGACTCAGAGGTGACCCATGGTAGACCCCGGAGTGGTTGAGCTTATCTTGGGTGACCCATACTGCCCTGAAGTGCAGCGGTGACCCATGCTTACGGCTATAGTAGGAGTGGTTTAGTGACTATGAGGGGGTTTATAATCTGAGGTTACTATTAGGTGACCCTTCCTCCAAACTCCTACTTTGACTCCCATCTATGGAGAGTTGGAGTTGACACTGGGTGACCCTAACCTAAAGGTTGGGGCTTCGACGGGGGTCCGTGGGACGGGGGGGGAGCGAAGCGGCCCGTCGATCCCAAGCGGGGTAGAGGAATTGGTCGACTCATCGGGCTCATGACCTGAAGACGGCAGGTTCGAATCCTGCCCCTGCTGGAGCACGTCCGAGACTGCAAGTCGAAGGAGACTGCAAGTCGAGCAAGTCAGTAATACAATCTAGATATTCCCGGTATTGTTCTATAATACATAGAATGAAGCTTGAATCTCTTTTTGACGGGTTTGAGTGACAAAATACGAATCACCTTTCTGATATTATAACCCGGGACAAATGGAAAGTATCATTATACATCAACACCAACGCTCGGATTGAAAAAAGGTATCAATTTGTGAGGACTCGGTCTCCCTCCTGCTGAATTCAAAGCTCTTCACTGATTCAACCCCTTGCCTGAGGTTGTTGGTTCCTACCTTCGATTCAAACACTAATACCCTAACACTCCCCCAAGGAGCATCTTTTTCCTTGTGTTCCACTAAGTCAAATATAGATTCCTATGAAACCCTGCCTCAAACCCTCTTCCAAATGGGGTGGAGGTATTTTGGGCGGTACATGAGCCCTCTGAATCTCCTCTTCTAGGTCGATTTAGAGTATAACCTTCAATTCCTTTGTCTTATTGGAATACCTCGAAATACCGATGAAACAAGGCCCCTGGGACTCCAAGGTATCTAACCCCATGAGGAGACCCAAACCCTTGTTCTATGTCGATTCTTAAGATCCACTTAATAGGAGTTTCAAACAAGATGAAAACCAACCCTGGGACAATATTCAATACATATGATTCACTACTGTTGTTCTCATCCTAATGTATGTTCTTTCCTATGTGAGTTTTCAACCAAACAATACCCCAACCCCGGGACTAAACGAACCCTTGGGATATTCAATCAATATTACTTAAGATACTGTTCTCATCCTAATGTATGTTATGAGTCTTATGGTTTCCAATTCCACTACTGTTTCCTTTTATTAACCAAATAATACCCTACCCCTGGGACTACCCAATGGGATATCCGACCTCCAGGGAGGAACAATACATATGATTCAATACTGTTGTTCTCATCAGTATGTTTGTTATTAGTCTTATGATACCAAATGACACCATAATTTCCTTTGATAAAGCAAATCACTCCCCACCCCCGCAATTTCTTGAACTCAATATATTATGATCAATAGATAGATGTCAGCTTTCATCTCTTGGGTTTGAGTGACAAAATACGAATCACCTTTATAATCAACTTATAAGAATCAGTGAATTCCTACGGCAAGCTCGTCTTTGTTCTTCATGTCTGCTGAGTAGTTTCTCGCACCTGGAAGAACTCATTCACCTATGAGATTCTATTAGATAGATACATAATACAAAGGATAATTAGATTGAACGTTTCACTCGTGGACCTTAAGGGTACCACTCATTCCACTCCAAGGTATAGAAAGAAGACATTATTCAGATTAGAATGAGATTTCACGTGCAAGTCATATGTATCCAATTTGATATCTTCGTTCTACTTCAAAAAGCTGCACTCACAGGAGACGAAGTGAAGTGATAAGGGTATTAGGGGAATGGGTTAGCGAGTCGTGTCGGAGAAGTCGGAGTTCCGGGATTGAGGATTTAGGGTGATAATGGGCGGGTGATTTGGAATCAGTATGAATGTCTGATTTCCAATAGATTCCCGGGCTAGGGCTTTCCTCCGGGGCAAGAAATTCACCTCATTTAGCAGTAGGCTCAGGCAGGGGAAAGCGTTGAATTAGACTGATTCCTCCGGTCCGGGGCAGAGTGAAGGGCGATTCTTTGTGTTTCTCCCGGGCAAACTACTTGATTCATTCTACCCTTAGTGTTCGTAAAGGTAATTCCGATTTTTATAGCAACAGACAGTTCTCTTTATTGCTTTGACCCCCGCGAAGTCACCCTTCAGAAATGACCCTACCCTAGTGGCCTTCTGCCCGGTCATCGATTGGATTCACTTCTGAACCAGGCTGATGCGAAGTATAAGCACCAGACCAAATCCTCTTCTTAAGGTAAGGAAGTAGTTCCAACTGCCCCCAATAACCGTCACACCAGAAGCCGAGAAATATAAAGCAGGGAAGGGAAGTCAGTTGATTTATCTTATCAGGGATTGAGCTCGGATTGATATTTCATAGTTTTGATTTGAACAAATAGGTTGAAATGCCTGTATTCCTAATCTATGTAGGGTGGGTGCTCTATTCAGCAATACAGGATGTCCCTGCACAACTTCTTGAAGTATTTCCCATACAATCGGTTCTTTTTCTCTAATTTGACTTTTCGCAATACCTATGTTGGAAGCAACATGTTGTCTGATTAGACCACGAATCACAAATGCCTGGAAAAGTTCGATTGCTATTTCTCGAGGTCATCCGCATTGATGTAATGAAAGCGAAGGGCCCACGACAATGACGGAACGCCCCGAATAATCCACTCGTCTACCGAGCAGAGTCTGACGAAATCTTCCCTCTTTGCCGCTTTCAATGATATCGGCAAAGCACTTGTCAATTCTATTATTAATGTCCTTCAGTGGTCGTCCACGGATCCCATTATGAAAAAGTGCATCCACAGCTTCTTGTACTAGTCTTTCCTGACACATTAGGACTTGCCTTGGGACGAGGTATTGAAGCTTTATCATTTTTCTCAGAGTCCTATTCCGAAAAAGAATTGGTTTATAGATGGCATTCAGATCCGAAGCCACTACTTGACCCATTCCTATCGCAATCACGGGTCTGAACTCAGGGGGAAGAACTGGTAATAGACACAAAACCATCCATTCTGGTTTGACATTTGTTCGAATCAAATGTTTTGCTAATTGCATACGTCTAACCAAAAAACGCTTTCTTCTTCGAATTTGTCTGAGAGCCTTCTTGTCCCTCGTATGGAATTCTTTCTTTCTGAATTCCTCCCACTCTACCAATGAATTCTCTATAAGAATTAGAAAATTCGAATCGACTAACTGCGCTCTGATAACACCTGCTCCGATCGAGATTTCTCGATTTCGAAATGGCTCGAAGCCTAGGATAGAAAAAAAAGATGGGATGCTCTTTTTCGCACCAAGATTGGGTTTCATCTCGGAAGAAACCTCTTCTTAATCGTAATAAAGTAGGTTTGTTCGTTATGGGTATTTCCTAGCAAAAGACAAATCGAGATAGGTTCCTATGGGATCCCCCCCCTCCAAATCGGACGTGAGGGTTTCCTCTCATCCAGCTTAAGTAGTTACAACAAATAAAGAAAGGAATTTGGCAATTGGATTCGCGATTCGAAAAACCCCACAAAAAGCTACTCCTTACTCAAGTTTCCAGTGAGGCCAACTAATCTATATATAGATGTATAAATCTATATGTATATGGATTGATTTTGACTTTGACCTTCCCTGTACCTTTTCAAAGATAACTCCTAGCCCTGATCCCTTGCCAGCTGGCCTACTATCACTTTCTTTCATTGGCTTTCTCACTGCCTCATCTCCTGCTGCAAGTCTTTGGACGCGAAGAACAAATACTAATGACATTATTTTGACCCCTAACGTTTTGAATCCAGCTCTGAGTATACGGGGTGAATAACGTTTTGACCCAGGGGTGAATAGCGTTGTTCCCCGGTGGAGTGAATAGCGTTGTGACCCCTCGTTGGATTGGAATCAACATTTCAATTATGTTTCAGATGATGAACCTCAACCCACTAAGCAAATGACTCGAAAAGAACCAACTTACGGGCCCCAACTATACGGACTGGCTCCATAACCTCGAGCTTGTTCTAGCTGCTGATCGCATAGAGTATGTGATCAAGGAGAACAAGCACGATAATCCCAGGAACTCTCAGGAGAGGGAGTATAATGCGAACTGGGATAAGGATCCAACTCTTGCCCGGTGTGACGTCCTAGGTTCGCTCTCCAATGTGCTTTAGAAGCAACGTGAGGAGATGAAAACTGCCTCTGAGATCCTGACGAGCCTGAAAGAAATGTTCGGGGATGTGAACCGCACTCAGCGCCACTGAATGAACCGCACTCAGGGAGTTGCTTTCATGCAAGATGAAGGTAGGGACCCCAGTGAGGGAGCATGTTCTGAAGATGTATGGACATATTTCAGAACTCCAAAGGTTGGGGATGAAGATTGATGATGAGACCCTCACGGATATCATCTTGCAATCTCTTCCGGGCGACTTTACTAAACTCACTTCATCGTCATATTCCACATGGGAAAGATGAAGACGACGACAGCTGATCTCCTTGCTGAAGTCCGCAGAGGACATCATTAAGAAGGATAACCCACATGAGGCAATGGTTGCCGAGAGCAGTGGGAGGTTCAAGCGGAAGAAGCAGGGTCTTTTGGTAGACCGGAGGAATGGTCACTCAGATTAGATTATACGACCTGTCAATGTGCTTAGTATTATATAATTGGGTCCCCAAGGATACGAGGTGGGGAAGACAATGCATTGGATCTGAACCTGCTATCTTGACTTGCAAACTTGAAAGAGCATTCCATCCTACTTTATAGCTATTTTTGGATTGACTTCCCTTGAAGAGCTGGTGAACCGTATTCACTGAGTCAAGTCAGGGAGAATCAGTCAGGGGCAAATAATGTAACCAGTATGCAGTCTCGGTCAAATGAAGGGTCCGGGGCTGGAACGCAGGGGATGCCTAAAAGCGTTAGGGGTTGGGGAATGGAGCAGAGTTCAAAACCCGGGAAGTGAGATTCCGCCTCAAGCTTGGTTTATCTTTCTATTGTGCTTACTGGGCTCTGATTATTTACTATAGGCCAGGGCAACCTGGGCAACTGGCTGAGTCCGCGCTAGGGTCAGTTCAGAGCGCTTTGATTATTCCCGGGAAAGCCAAAGAACGCTGAACTCCGGACCGGGGCTCAAGGGAAAGGGAAGAACCTCACAGGTATGAAGCTCCAATGTATGAATCAAAAAGCGGTCATTTGGGCGAGGAGTGAGTGAGATGGGCATACCTCTACCACTTCAAACCCGGGATCAAGATTGCTTCTATGCTCCGCTTGGGTGATCCCACTATTACTTGGCTTTCAGTTCTCCGTAGACTCGTAGCTTGCATCCCAACTTGACTTGGAGTTCACCACCCAGTGATTTGCGCCTACTCATTCTACAAAAATGGGAATTTGGTTATATCTTCTTGGGTATTTCCGACCCGACTCCCTAAACGAAATACCTGTCCCCAGCCGCCTAACTCCCTGAACGGAAAGCCATCCCTAGCGAAAGCCCCTCGCGAAAGCTTGCTCCAATTCACTGATGTTCGAGGACCACTTCAATCAAAGAGAACCTCCAATCGAGATCGAGATCCCATCATTCAAATCCGGACTTCCCGAGTTGGTTTGACAAGTGAATCTATCTGCCCGTACCAATCAATAACATAATTCACTAAGAATTACCCTACCCCCTTTTCATGGTAGTGCTGATGCTTATATATATGGGTGATTATCCCCCGTTACCTTCAAGCTTGGGTGAAACTAAATCGGGTTTGGAATCAAGGGGAGGGAGTATAGTGAATTCACCTTTTACCTGCTGCCGGTTAACGGAGGCTCCTTTCCTTGCAAATAGGTATGTGATTCCCCGGATTCTGCTGTTTCATTATGTTCTTCCAATCCTGGGGGTCATTGAATTCATAGTCCGTGGACGCGGAGTAGGTTATGAATTGCCCAACCCGTCCGAGCCGAGCCGAGGATCTACCTTTTCCGATCCTTGAAGTAACGTAATGCTGGGAGGAATGACTATCAGCGAGGGAAGCCTTTGGAGTAAGCCGGGGGTTTCATCAAGTTTATTAAATTCACAATCCAAGGGACACAGCGGATAGATATGAATAGTACTCAGTAAGCCGAGTTTCGGAGGCGGGAAGTGAGGTTTCGGCAGCGAAGTTCACATGATTCCCTGTATTCGAGGAAGTTTCCCCTGTGGAAGTTTACCCTGTAAATACACCGGGTCGTATGCTAAGCTAAGGGTTCTTGAACCCGGAGCCAGGTAATCCAATTCAGAAGTTGGATCTTTTGCCGGTTGGAGTGGTACTTAAGGAACCGGTGATTTTGTTATTCCTGGGGAATTGACTGAATACGCAGCCAGCTTGACTTCAGATTCAGAAGCAGGGGACTACTCCAAAGCCGGAGGAGTAGAATTGACTTCATAGGGTCCGCGCGGATTGGGAATGAATTTGGTTAACCAATGGATTCAGTGCCTATGCCTAGTTACTAAGATGAAGTTGAGAGTTCAACAGACCCAGTGTACTGTAATTCACATACTACTTCAGAGGCTGCTTCATCCGCCGGGGAATTAGATGAAGATTCAGAAGCCGGATACACGGAGGGACCATCTGAGTCCGCCGGGTTCGGGGCAGAGTTGGTTTCTTTTGAATAGTCCAAGGGATCCTTCGCGAGTGGAGAAGTGTTGATGTTGAGGCCGGTGTGGTAAGTTCAGGTTGTTAACAGGCAGGTTATTACATCAATTCCCGAGTGGGTTGTTAAGAGGACGAGGTTGATCTTCTTGTAATATAGTGAAGTTCCCGGCCGGAGGGTAGGAAGAGGAAGGTGAGTTCCAATTACTCCAATTACAATTCTAATTATGAGTTCGGGAGTTCGGGAAGCCAATCAAAGCTGGAAGACTGATGAAATACCCGTTCCGGGGAAAGAAAGCAAGCCTAGGTTGATCAACTCACCTCGGGTATACCATTAGAGGTCTGAGACCGGGCAAAGAAGGTTGGTTGAGCTGGCCCCGGCAAAATTCACAAAAGAACCAGGTTTGAGCAACGGGGAGCTATAGGTATTTCCGAGTCCGAGTAGGTTTAGGATTCTCCCGCGTCTGGAACTACCCTTCAAGTAGTAGGTTGAGGTTTATGAAGTTGATAGTTCGAGAGTTCCCATGCTCCATGAAAGTCAATGTGCTTAGTATATACGCAGTGGACTGAACAGATGTACCCACTAAAGCTGATTCCGCGGACTGACCGGCTAATCTTGAGGGGGTTTAGCTCTGATTTCCATTCAAGAGGGAATCGAGTGAGGTACAAATCCAATGAAAAGCTTCTTTACCGGGGGGATTGTGAATGTTATCCACTCCTGCTTAAAGAAAGAAGGTGATTACTGATTGACTCCCGGGGTTTCTCTTTCTTGTCACAGGTTACAGAAATTCCCGGGTTTGAGTGTATTATTGATGTTCCAAGCATACTACACATCGAGTTCGAGGGAAGCCTTGATCAAGTAAAGAGAGCAGGTGCTGTTTGATCCCGGGTGGTTCAGTTAGTAAAGGGGCAAGAGTGGTTGGTGGTTTTGATAACAAATCATCCCAAGCTTGAGGGTTGTTCAGAAGCTGATCAGAATAATGGAATGAATATGAAAATAGCACCCGGGAATATATCTATTGGATTACTTACTCGCTCATCCGACTCGCACCCAACGCATATATGACTTGACCGCTACCCGCTTCGTGTGTTAGCTACACGCTACAGCTCGTACCTCCACTCCGCTACCCGAGACGGAGCTTAGTATCATGTCGCACCTTCGGTCTCCGTGAAAGTCTTTCATTGAATATAATAGAGGTTCATTCTTCTCCTCCACCGCATTTCCTATTTCTTTGTCCCCTGGACTGGCAATACCTATGTTGTTTGAAACTCACTATACTATAGGACTCCTCCGTCTCCCCGCTGTTCCCAAGGACTAGCAGAATCGAAATAGCGAAATTCTTGGGTCATCTCAATGGGTTCAGAAACCACACGTTTCTCTGGATCATCATAACGTACTTCCACATATCCACTCAGAGGAAAGTCTTTTCGTAATGGATGACCCTCGAAACCATAATCAGTTGATATACGGCGTAGATCCGGATGATTGATGGAAGAAACACCAGACATATCCCATACTTCTCGCTCCCACCGGCCGACTGATGGAAATGGACTGACTACCGGAGATATTCGATGACTTCGTCTGCACTTGTTTGTGCACGAATGCGTGAGTTATACCGAGTACTCAGTAAATTATGGACCACTTCAAATCTTCATTTTCGAGAGGGATAATCAACTCCACAAATATCGATCGAAACTTGAACCCGTGTATAGGTATGCAATTTGAGAAAGCACAACAATGGAAATAGGTAGTCCGTATTGGTATCAGATCTATTCCCATGTTCCGATCTTTCCATTTTATGTATCCATTTCTTGGGCAAAGTCTCCCAACTATATTGGAAAATAGATTTGTTATCCATAAATATAAAGAAAGCATCGATTTGTCTTCCGCTTCTTGCTCTCAAAATGTCGAGAAGAAAGACTTGTCGGAAATCGCCGGTTGGGTTGGTCCGACCAAGAAAGGCGTGGGAGTGGAGAGCGTCAGGCCGAGTGAAGTAAAGACTGTCCCCGATGCTACTAATAGCGGCGCAGCGGAATCGCGGAGCGAGGTACGAAGTGAAGATGGATCCTCCCCCAGTCGTGGGTCCATTTGAAGAACCTAAAGAAAGAACCCACGTACAGGGGCCTGGCTTCTTTCCAAAGACCATCTCGAAATCATTTTGTTGATGAGTCGGAGGAAGTAACCTATACTACAGGAGTAGAAAATGAAGTAGGATCGACGCCCTGTCGTGAGCCGGTGCTTGAACCGTGGTTGAGGCTGCCGATGCCTCTCACATTACTACGGCGAAAAGACCTCCCCACGGGCCGCTCAAAATCAGGCTAGGCTTGCAAGCTTTACCCGACTTCTTGCTTTAGGTTGAAAGAAGGGTAGGGCCTCGGGGGAGGGGGGAAGATCCTCTCTCTGGGCCTGAGCCTTCCCTGTTTATGGTAGTTCCGCAGAGCTCACGATCATCCCCGTTGTAGTCAAGTTTTGATGGAGGAAGCAGGGGGAGGCAAGGTTTTTCAGTAGTAGACAGAGGTCGAAGAGGTCCAGCTCTTGGACGAAAATGCGCGTCGCGCGCTCGATGATGCAATCGCTTTTTTTCCCCCAACTCAAAAAGAAAGAAGAGAAAGAACTAGGCCTACCCCGGGGGGTGGCTTGCTTACCAAGCCATCCTGGTCCTCCAGTTCGCTCGATTATTCTTGAAAGACCTTAAAAAAACTACTCACTATCAAAATGAAAGACAATCGATTATCTACCCAAGAATACCAAGAGTCCCACATACAAAAAAAGGTCACAAATAAAGTTGAACCAAGTAACATTGCAAAGGCATAATGATAAACAAATCCACTTTGAAGTTGACTTATTCGCTCGGCCAATCGTCGGAATGTGTACGAGATACCATAAGGGCCCAATATCTCAATAGCACCCTTGTCTAAAGCTTCGAATGAGACTGAATATCCGAAACGCAGGAACGATCTGACTATAAAGTCATTCAAAACTTGATCGAAGAACCAGCGTTTATTGAAGAAGCAATAGAGTCGATTACAAAAAGTACAGGATTGAAAGGCTCGTTGGAATTGATCCGCTACGAGATTGACATTATACGCTACAAAAGCACCTAAAGTACTAAACAAAATAGGTATGAGTTTGATAATGGTTGGAGCAGCAAACTCGGATTCGGCAAGAATCTCATTTTTTGGTAGTACGAAGAGGGAATTGGCCCAAAAATTGGATAGGGTCAAGATGCAGCCGGGCGCCGACGGCCTACTCACTCGACGTGCCCCCCGAACCGCACGAAATGGTCGCCTATTACGCGGCTCACGGAATCTGCCTGGGGTGGGTCTACCTATTATTCGTAGGCGGTACGGCGCACGCAGGGCCTCGGTTTGCTGCGTGGACTTCCCCTTCATTTCCCCCATCTCCGACCCAGTCGATGAAGCTAGGAGAGGCAGACGGGAGGGAGAAGATTCGTCGTCCGTAAAGTAGCAGCCGGAAAGAAGACCAGGCTCCGAAGTGGACTGAGACTTTTGTTTGAAGAAGACGTCGACCACCAGTGGAATCGGCAAGATTGAACCGAGGCCACCGCCGGGGGACAACCACACCAAGCAGTGCAGTATTTGATTTCCCGTCAAAATCCTGACCTCTCCGCTTTGCCGCTCCGAGTCGCTCCCGTCAACCTCTACCTCGTCCCAGGCAGTGGTCAAATTAGAAAGAAAGGAGGGTTTTTTCGCTCATTTCATTGAATTACACTCGCAGGTGAGAGAAACTACTAAGTTCGTTAAGGACAAAGGCGAGTGAAGTGCGAGTCTGCGAGTCGTATGTGTTGGTAGTCGACGAGCATAACTCGTTCCGTTCCACTGCACTTCGTACCACAACCTCCACCAAACCCTAGGGGACGCCGCCTCCTCTGTGCCTCGGGGTACGTGGGCAACCCCTTGGTGTGTGTTCTGCAACACCGTGCGTCGCCGAGTATCACCGAAGGACCGCCAAGCCATGGACTTGGCCTATCTCCTGTCCCCGGGGGGGACTGAGTTGGTCCCTGGTTCATCGTGTGGACCCTTTCCAACGTGCAACAACACGCTGCAAGGCTAGGCGACGCTACGCAAGCCACCAAACCGGATCGCTGAACCAGTCTCAACCCAGTTTCTCGGTACGGTCTGCTCCTATCTGACTGGTTCTCACCATGTGCTTGTGTCGCGAGATCGTGGTTGGCGCCATGGTAGTTCTGTTTAAGTAGAACGGAAGGCCAAAATCTCGGCTTGTTCAAGGAACCATTATCAAGGCTCAACTATCTTTTGTGGTCTCGTGCCTTCCGGATCTTCGTAGGAGGGTCAGATAAACTCCACATCCTGATAGAGAAGGTTCCTGATCAGTCTAATGGAGACCTCATCAGAGACCATTTGAGCTGGAGATCATCATGCTCCTAGAAAAGAAAAGAGAGAAGGGAATGGCGGAGCTTCCTCTGAACTTACCAATATTGATTCCAATTGGTGGTTCTTAACAGAACGGCTGCTTTGGTAATCGCGGGCTGTCTTTTAGTCATGAAAGGTAGTTCTGTGGGTTATGTGCATTTCATTTCCACCGGTGATATGTGTCAATTCATCAAATATCACTGACTCCTTGGTGCTCTTTTGAGGTTTCCTCCAGAAATACCTATTACAAGGAGGAGGATCGTTGGCTGGTAGAACAGAAGGGCAAAAGCTAATTCATACAGTGAAACATACACCAGTCGTAGAGAGGTAGGTATGTGATTCCTTCCCTCGCTCCACGGGGTGAACAACGGGCCCTAGCCCTAGAATGAGGTACAAGCAGCGAGGCGAGTCGGATTGAAAGCCAAGTCAAGGTGGAGTTCACCTAAGAGATTCATCCCTCCGGCCCTAGGGTGAGATCTAATATACGCATATATCACTCCTAACCCAATCACTCACTATAGGTTGCTGTTACTAAGTTATTGCCTGGTTATTGCCTGCCCTCAAGACTGAGGCTAGAAGAGCAGAGCGAGCACAGAGAATGTAGTCAAGATCCATTCTCTGACTCAAGAGAGAATCTTTCTACAACTGATGAGGATGTCCCTCAATGTCAGATAGAGGAATTGCTTCTAGTAAGGTAGTCGATCTTCTAATATCAGATCCAAATCAGAAGCTAGAGTACCACGATCTACTATCAAAAAAGGACGTGGACGATTTGCTTCGATATATGGTATGGTGAGCCCAAACCAGGAAGTGAAATAGCTAAATCGGAAGTGAAGCCCTCGATTAGCAAAGACCCAACGAGCTCTCTCCGTTCTATCCAATATACTATTTGCTAAAGTTCAAAGGCAAGTGTGAAGAAGGTCCAATTCCAGTGCGAAGTCAGTGAAAAGTTCCAAAGCTTTCGTACCTACTACTACAAATAGAATAAGGCAGTGGAAATCAATGGGATTTTTCCTGCTCTAGTTTATTGGTGGTCGGTGAAACTGTCCCTGTAGCTAAAGTCTTGCAAGTCAAGCCAGTAGTTCGAGTTCGCGTTCTAGTTCAGGACAGGACAGTATGGGACCTGTTGCTTAGGGTATTTCTTTGGAAGCGAGCAACCAACCCGGCTTTCTTTACAGAAGTCAATCGGAAGTGGAAGGCTAACGTTAGCTAAGTCAGAGTGAGTAAGTAAACAGATCAGGTGTAGCGGTAGGGTGTAGCGATAGAGCGGTTGAGTTTACGATTATATGAAAACAGGCTATTGCACCTAAGTCGTATCGGCATCTTATGACGGGAGACACAACATGCGAAGAACAACCTTTACACAAGCTTTCTTCGTTCGCACCTCACTTTGAGCCTCTGTTACAGAAGTGAAGTACAGAAGTGGACCGTTGGTAGTTTGCTCTCTTGCTAGAGTAAGTATATGCGGATTCGGGTTGCCTTTTTTCTTTTCAGTAGAAGGCATGGAACTACGGATTCCCTTGCGATCTTGTCTTCCTACTATAAATAGATAGAAAGAAGGATCAGCGCACGGATCAGGCTTTCTGACTCGCGGAAATAGGCTAATGCTATGCCTAAACTTTGAGTAAGTCAGCATTGGATGAATGCCCGGGCTTTGAGATTACTGACATTCTTGTCAGAGCAGGTTGAAGCTTAGTAGCAGTAGCTAAGCGCTCAGAAGGTATTGGCTATATGCTTAACACATGCAAGTCGGACTATGTTTTCGATCCATTTTCTTCACCTAGCTATGTCAAATCTAATCATACGAAAACTCAGAGTGGGTTTCTGGCTCAGAAAAGAACCTGGTTAACCTCTCTAATGACGTATGTTAGTGATCCTGCTCTTCTAGTCAAGAAAGGTGATCCTCCGCCCTCCTAGCCCGAGAGACGAGTTCTCCAGTGTGGACCGTGCGAAGCGAAGCGGTCACCGGTAGGGACCTTCTCTCACTTTCAGAGCAGCGGCACGTCACGAATGCCAACCGACCCCGATTTCGGTGGAAATCGACGATGGGTGCCGGACATGTGGTACAAGTCGGGCCCTGCCCCTTCTGATTCTCGGCAGCAAACGGGCGGGCTCTGAACTACCATTCCTCTGGGAGGGGAGGTCAAAAGTCTTTCTTTCTTTTCCGGCTGCTTTGCGGGTATGTAGAATCCATCCGTCGCGTATATCTCTTCCGGGCCAATGCGGCGCGCGCGGTAAAAGGGTATCTCAAGATGAGACGGCGGGAGGCGGAAGCGTTCGGCTACTTTGACAAGGCATTGCAAGCAAATAGAGCAGAGAGCTGACCCTTAGTGGATCTCCGAGTCGCGAGCTTGTTGTAGTCGGTCCTAAAGGGACATCGCGTCAGTTTGGGTATTTCCCCCCGCGTCCTTGCACGGCTCGTTCTGCCTTTCAAACCCCCTCTCTCCAGTTCCGTATGGAGTATAGCCAAGTGGTAAGGCATCGATTTTTGGTACCGGCATGCAAAGGTTCGAATCCTTTTACTCCATCTTATTCCCGATCGGATCTGTCGACGAACGAGCTGACGACTACTTGACTTGACTTGACTTGACTTGACTTTACCACTATGATATGAAATCAAAGCTGCTGAACTCGTACCTGCAAGAGAAGTGGAACGGAGCGAAGCTGAAGCGAGCTCGTCGACTACAAAAACATACGACTCGCAGCTATTCAACGCTGAACTTGTACCCCGAGTTGTAGGTGCGAGTCGGCTGCCCGTGGATCAACCCCAGACCTAAGCTTGATTGCGACTGAGGCGGTTCGGGACTTCCAGGATTCTCCATGCCTTTTTGAGTAGTACTCTGCCCCTCAGATTCATTAGAATTCATTCCCCGTCTGCTCCTAAAACACCACGGCGAACTTGCTTGACCTCTTGGGTAGGCCAGGTCGACTTCCAAACTGTCATCCGGAACTGAACTAATGGATCGATCATACGGATACCCATCCTAGCAAAGGTTGGGCTCTGGCTTGACCCTCGAGGAACTAAATTCACATAATGAACTAATCCCACGACCCAACGACTATCAGGCCGCTTGTTATGGTAATTCCCCGGAATGAGACTCGGACTAGGACTCGGAATGAAATGAAAGAGAACCTGGATTGGAAGAACATCATGAAACAGAATCTTCCCGCCCGACCTCAACTGATGTCCGGGCCAGCGAATATGAATTGGATGACTTGGATGACCTCCCTCACTCCCTCTAGGCCTTGGACTTGACTTTCATTCAAGGGGAACTCGACACTGAATCTATCTGACCTCCCTTCAGGAAGCATCTCCGGGTGGGACCCCCCTTAATCCTAACCTTCCGTAGCTGCCTCGGAAGTGTTTTGAAGTAGCAGAATCCTCGTAATCTGAATGAGACTGACCACAACGGGGTCGGACTGAGACTCGTACTTCGGTTTGGAAGAAATCCTCCTAGTATGAATAAGATGTTTCATTGGAATTCCCCTCCGCAGACCCCTGCTTATTAGCTATTCACGGCTGAACTGGCAATACTTATACAGTATCATAACCTACTCCGCGGGATCAACCTTGGTTTTTCCATCTAAGCTCATTCGCATGATCGACTATTTCACCATAGGTATTACCGGAAATACCCTGCGAAGTGAAGGTAACTCAACTCAGTAATAGAATCTGATTATAAACAAGCTATCTTTCTTTTCAATCCAATATCTCCTGCTTGAGTCTGGAGTTAGGAGTTGGTAGCCCTGAGTTCCGAGTGAGGAGCTTGGAGTTATGAGCCCCTTAGTTAATGAGTGAAGGAGCTAATGAGTTATTGAGTTCAGAGTGAAATGCAGTTATTTAGTTTGACTGGAGGGAGGGCCTCGCTCCGACCGGCCCAGATTACTTTGAAAAGGAAGAATCTAATAACAGAGGTGAGCTCAAGCGAGCCGATCAATCCATATATCTCATTATTGATTCAGTGAAGTATGAGTCCTTAGTTATGAGTCCTGAGTTCATAGTCATTCCAGTGATGAGTCCTGAGTTCATAGTTATTCCATTCCTTATGAGTGAAGTCAGTCAAGATGAGTGAAGTAAGTAAAGGAGTGGAACGAGTGGGGTAAAGACGAGACCCTCAAGGTCGAGCATGAGTTCAACGTTCAATACAATTGTGACTATCTTGATTATAGATATATCTTAGTTAACATAACAACAGAGTGGAACGAGCGAACAAGCTCGTCTACGCCCTGACTACGACTCGCACCCCTAAAGCCTCTTTTTGTCTAGTATTGACTAGTCCATTTGATCTTTTTTCCTTTTTTCTATAATGGAGATAGTCGCACGTAATGACAGATCACGGCCATATTATGAAAAGCTTGTGGTCAGAAGGGGTTTCGTTCTAGTGCCTGGAAATCATATTCCAAAGCCTTTGTATGTTCTCCGTTGCTTGTGTGTAGAAGTCCTATGTTATAGAGTATATAACTTCGATCATAGGGATCCATTTCTAGTCGCGTAGCTTCATAATCATTCTGTAAAGCTTCCAATTTCCTTCGGATTTAGCCGACATCCGTGACTACTTTACTTACGTTCATTCTATTCTATTCAAAGAATCTCCGTTCCAGAACCGTACGTGATATTTGAATCTCATACGGCTCCTCCCTTCTGTGCATAGTACTCCTAAGGTGAATAATCTAGGAAATCCAAATTTCCATCTTCTCATTATGAACTGACGGGGCTAGTATTTGTACAATCCATTTCTAGCCAGCCTTCCTGCAAGAGCTTTTGTTTTTGATTCATACCAATCCTATGAATTAGTAACTCCAACCATTTCTTTGTCCTCAGCGCCTCTGATTTCCAGGAATTCGTCACTTCAACGATCTTGGCTATACGGGTATCCAAACAAAGTACAAACGAGATGGATGCTTGTTGTCCCAACCATTCTTGTTCGTCCCGATACCGATGAGGAAGGGGAGGTCATTTAGAACAAAGTGTTCCACTAATTAGCAGTGGATTCCTGAGGGTAGTGCTTCTTCCCCTATGCGGCCTATTGGTACTAGTGAAGTGGGATTGACCCCACAATACAGAACCCATAGGTATGAACCTTTTGCTCAATACTCAAATCGACAATTGAAGCATCTGAGGCTGCATCAATCGAGGATACACGACAGAAGGAATTGTTCCATCTCCGAACTTCACCTTCCACAAGCGTAGCTTTATTTCCATAATCTTTTCTTTCTATCTTGAATCATGTCTCTTTCTCGTAAGACTAAGGGTCTTTCTAAAAAAACCAAACCAAAATCTCCATCTCTTTCTTGGCTTTTGATAGGTAAATGCCTCTTTTTCTCTTGAAGTTGTCGGAATTCTTCGTAATAAGATATTGGCGTTGACTTAAAGCAAAAGGGTCTTTCTGATCAATCCAATTTCCATTTCTCCGAGATCTAGGCATAATTCGCAATCCATTCTATAATTCTTCTAATTTCCCCCCCCGAGGGAAAATGATCTCACAAACAAAGGGTAGTAATTCATTCTAGAGTACAAAATAGCATAAAAGCGAATTCATTCTCACACTTTTTTTTAGTCAACTTTGATACTCAAATGCTTTTAGGAGGAAGAGATCAGAAATCTTTTGATTTCATTGGATTGGATCCAATTTCAGTAGTATACCAATGAACGGAAGTCTGACTATTTGATCTAAGTTCAAGAATTCATAACTTGATTTGCCTATAGAAAAGTTCGGATAATTTCATCCATTTTGATTCCTAGAGAAACCATTGTCTAAATGAAATCGTAGTATAAAGTATGGATTCTTCAGTGGATTTCTTCCAAGCCATTGATTGGATTCGGTATAAATGTCAGAACAAACAAGCCATCGGTCTTGACAAACATGAATGGATATCCTTTTTTTGTGAAACAACAATGACACCCCTCTTTTTCTTTTTTGATTTGAAGATTTCCGTTTTTTATTTCGATTCGAATGGATTGATCGGTTGCACCTGTACTGCAAGAATAGGAATGACTCGCTATTTACTACAAGCGGTTTCTGGTAAATAATCAGATTATGCCAGAAAGATGGCCGAGTGATTGGAAGGGAAGTAAGGTGTAGCATTGGAACCGCTATGTATGTAGGCTTTTGTTTACCGAGGGTTCGAATCCCTCTCTTTCCGTTTATGTACCCTCATCCATCTAATTCGCCAACGTGACCGACCTGCTACAATAAGTATCAAAATCCAATAACAATGGATACCATTATTCTGATTCCAACAGTCAGGCCTTGACTTGATAGAGATTCTCTATTCCTAATTCGTGCAGTACGTCAAATACAAGTATCGGAAAGGCTGAAAATGCAAACCTGACCTCCGACCCATTTTTTCATACGTGACAAAATGTGGACCAAGGCCCTTCACTTCCATCTATTTACTTCGACGAAAAAAAAGGGGGCAAAATTGCATGAGCAATAGGTCTGACATGTAAAGGGTCCTCCATGACTAACAATTTCCTTGCCAAGCTACATGAAAGAAAAGATATGAGTGTCATACCGCTTGTTCGCCCAGTCAATCAATCAATCCGAAGAGCTCCACTGTCCTACGGAGTTCGGGAGGGCTATAACACATCTCCCACTCGAACGGTTTGACCTTAACCCCTAGAATTCTCACCCTACCAGTTGGGAAGCGAGCCTACCCCTAAGCTTACCATAGGGATGAGGGGGCAAGATCCGCACAATCCCCACAAGCGGGCTTCCCGACTCATCTTGACTTTACTTGACTTTACTTGACTTTACTCATTCCGCTCTGAACTGATTATTCCCCGGAAAAGCCCCACACAACCCCAGGGAAACAGGAGTATATGTATTAGTTATCAATCGGGGAACCCCATAGAGAGACCTGGGGAGAATGAGGGAGGATTTGGTCGGGAGGAGCTACCTATTTCAGTCGTGCGCAGGGGAATCCAACTGGATGGAGATTGAGGGTTGGAGTTTGAATCTGGAGTTGGGGGTTGGCTCAAAGCGGTTCACTCTGTATACACTAGGGTATATTTGGTTAACAAGGTCACTCCGTATATACGGGGTATGCTGGATTCAAGCGGTGAACTCCGTATACTTTTCTGACCTTCTCTCTTCCCTGATTCTCCATGCCTTGCCTAGCTTGCCTTGCTCTTCCGGAGGTTAGGAAGAAGCTGTCTCCTGCCGGCCCCCAGCGGAGCCTAGAAGGCATCTTGATCAGCTTGTTAAGTCAGAATCGATAGGGAGAAAGAACAAGCAAGAATGACTGAATCAAAGATTCCAATCCATTCCTTATTCATCAAAGTGTCATTGGATTCCATGATTAGAGTGAAACGAGGATATATAACTCGAAGACGTCGAAACAAAATGCGTTCACTTGCATCATACTTTCGAGGGGCTCATTCGAGACTGACTTGAACTATTACTCAACAAAAAAGGAAAGCCTTGGTTTCCACTCATAGAGATAGAGGCAGAAAAAAAGAGAGATTTTCGTTGTTTGTGGATTACTCGGATAAATGCAGTAACTCGTGAGAATGAACTATCCTATAGTTATAGTAGATTCATACATGATCTGTACAAGAGGCAACTAACTTATGAATCGTCAAATACTTGCGCAAATAGCTATATCCAATCCACTATGTAAATGCTTTCCATTTGTCGAATTCTAAGACATTCTCAATCCACAAATCAAAGATATTCTCTTATCAAGTCAGAAATAGAATATACAGTACGGGAATGATGGAACCACAAAATTCCTCCCCCCCGGAGAATGAACTCCGGGAAGATAGAGATAGAATCCAAATCCGGAATTGTGTCTTTTCAGAGAACTAAGTAGTAGGAATGAAGGAGCATGTTTCAATTCAAAAACGATTTCTTGATTCTTCCCCCATTTTTGTCTTCGAACACAAGAATCCAATCCGGATTATACATCTTTTTCGAACAAAGCATCCATCTGATGTTGAGTTCCAATTTCAGTTTTGAGTCCATTGTTTATAGCATAGAATATGCTTCTTTCTTGATAGTATAGTTGGAAAACCGGTCTTTCTAGGAATCCACTTCGTTCTCGTTCTCCTTCTCTCTCTACGATGATGTTTGATTTCTGTAATTCGTTAGTCTAAGGTTTCCATTACTGACTTCATAATAGAAAGGAATGAGTTTTGGAAAGTATGATTGATGAGTTCTATTCTATTATTATAATAGAACAATTCCTACTAATAGACATACGAATAATAGACATACGAATAGAATATCAAAATTCCTAACGAATTTGTATCATATTCATACAATTTCATTCCATGCAAAATCCATAAACTTCATTGCTTTCCATGGTTCCAAATGAGTTTGCTCTCATTCTCTCTTTCATTTCAAGTAATGGATTGGTCGTACAGTCCAATGAGTGTACTATAATACAATAGTCAATAATATTTGATGAAAGAAAGAGAACAAAAAAAAACGGGAACAATCCATATTCATGATTCCACCTTTGTTCCATGAAATCCAAAGCAAGGGTTCCGCACTTATTTTGGTTGACCGAACCATCCATAATTCCATGATATGGAAAGACATGTGGTAAGGTGTGACTGACTTCTACTTAAAGTGAGGAATAATGAGAGTTGCTAGTCTCTGAAGCAAGCAAGTTGGGCCTGATGAAATAAATCAACATAAAGTATGGCAAGGTTTTCTTTATGAAATATATTATAGGACTCTTTCCCTGTTAATAAAGTGGTATCGACTACTTTAGACTCACAAGTGACACAATTCATCTATGATTTCGAATCGCGGAATCGGTCAGTGTCATAGTGGATCAATTCCTTTTTTCCTTTTCTGTCTATTTGATCTTTGTTAGTGTTGTCTATAATGACAGATCCATCAATCACTTTCAGTTGGAACGAATTCTGTGTCAATTGGTATTTTTTAGTCTATTACGATCCTATCTCGAGAAATGGAAACTTAGGTAAGTGTTTGATCAGCATATGTAGAAAAAAAAACATATCTCATTTCGCTTTTTCATGCTTATTATAACTAGTGATTTCGGTTTTCTATTGGTAAAGCTGCTTCAACTATCACTTCAGCTCTATTCATTGGTTTGAACAAAATACGACTTCTTTTCCATTCATGGAATGAACAAGCAATTCCTATAAATCCCTATTTTCCAAGATTCTCAGTATTCTACGGAATCCAAAATTCATGTGAATTGCCCGCCCATTTTTGGTCATTGAGATTCAGGGATAATTCGGATTCATATTTAGGAATAGATCTGATCTCTATTTGTATTTCCTCAACAACATCGAAATGATTGAAGTTTTTCTATTTGGAATCGTGTTAGGTCTAATTCCTATTACTTTGGCGGGATTATTCGTAACTGCATATTGACAATACAGACGTGGTGATCAGTTGGATCTTTCATTGAGTCACATTTGTTTGAACCTGCAGAGAGGAGGTCAAATTCGAGTTGTAATTCCATTTTGTTCAGTGATTTTATTGTGATTTAGCATAAGAAAGAATCCAATCACGCTCTGTAGGTCCTACGACATCGGGTTTTGCCGCGTTCTACCGATTTTGTATTTCTAAGAGCGCTTTCTTTTTTTTTATGACAGAAGACACAACTGTAAAGACAAATCTTCTTTTTGTACCCTGAACAATATATCTTGCATGTATATAGTATGATCCAATGAAAAAGGATGCCTAACTTTCATCGATCTCAATTATCTAAATTCCGATTCAGGAATCCCTCGTTACTGGGGGACCCATAGGAGAAGTAATAGGTAGGGATGACAGGATTGGAACCTGTGACATTTTTTACCCAAAACAAACGCGCTACCAAGCTGCGCTACATCCCTTTTTTCCATTATTGTACAGTCCCATTGTACAAAAGGCCTGTCTTGTTTCCACATCATTCTTTTCTTCTTTATCCATAAATCTTCTTTATCCATACTACCCAAAAAGACATTTTCTTGACATTTCCTTTCTTCTTTCAAGTTGGTCTAATATAATATATACACTTCCAACCTAATAAAACCAAAATCCATCTTTATCGGCAATGCTCAGGAGAAAAGAGTCTGTCATCTTTTTTTTGGTTTGTTTAAGGACAATCCAATCTCATCTACTGGTAGAGTATATTTGCGGAAACCAAAATAGAAGCGATCTTTCACTACAGCATACGATCGTATATGTATTACAATACAGAAATAAAGAAGGAGGATTTTTCAATAAAAAGCTGACTATGTCGATTCCACGGCCCGGGAAGTGTGTGATTCATTATTTCATAAGTCAGACAGCCTTACCTATAATCGGCATCGGGGGAAAAAGCCCCTACAAGACACCCCAAGAGGGGAGAAGCATACCCATTGTGAAATAACCAGGTTTGAGCCAAGGTTTAGGCCATCCACTGATGAGTGAGGGTAAAGTGAAGCGGAGGATGTTTATAGTTATAGTTCCCCTGCGGACGAAGGGAAGCGACTAGAATGGGATCTGTCTTAATATCATTCCGAGGGCAGAGAGGACTCGAAAGGGTAGTCAAGACCGACCTTACTACAAACAGCTTCAGTTAGGTGGATTTCAACCGGGCATAAATCAGTGCAGTTGGCTTCTTTCGGGACATGCTCGTTCCAAAGTCGATTCCCTTAAGAGAGATTCTTGATTAACCCGGGTCGGGATTCATATTCTTAATGAACGGCTTCTGAATTCCTCTCCGTCCTTGACATCCGTCTGTTCTCTCTGCGCCGGCCTATGAGTAGAATACGAAGAATCGGAATCAACCTCGGAACTTGACCCACATCGGGATCAACCTACTATTTGGTAGAATGAGACTGACCACAACTGAATCGTAATCGGACTCGGGAGAATCTTTCACTCAATCCGCGGACCTCACATTCCAATTCCAATCCGCGGACCGACCGGCTGCTGGACTCCGGATCTTCACTAACTAATTGACTCCTTTCTTAACTGAAGAATCCTACTCTCAGCTTGATGACTTCCGGCAGGCAATTTGGTATTTCAGCTCAATCCCTGGGTGGGGAATTTCACAAACATATTCATCAGCCGGGGTTTGATGGGTATTTCAAGGAGATTAGTGAAGCTTTGGAGTTCATAGTGTTTTTAGGACTAGGCTGGCCCTCTTGATCAGGTAGGGAAACACCTGCTACCTCTGAGCTTACCCCAAATTCCCGGGCTGCATCAAAGCGTTTCACTTGTACCCCTGCTCTTGAGGTAGGACGCCTAGAAGGTGGATCATCTTTATCCACTTGATTGGGGTATGCTTCTGACTGCCCGGGTTGTGAACCAGAACCAAAGCCCCGTATGGAGGGAGGTGAGTCTTGGGTCGGGTGGAAGTCTAATTACACGCAGGAGTACTCAAAGAAAGTCTGACTAAATCAGATATAACTAAGGAGAGAATCATGTATTTATATCTAAACAAGCCTAACCCCGGGGATTGAAAAATGGATGCATTGGGTGAACTACTCATCCCGGGAATTCATACAGTATGAGGATGGATTATATGTATAATTATACTTGCAATACTTGAACCCGAACTTTCCAAATACTCATGAATTGGTGATTCTCACCCTGCTGACCGGCCCTGACCTATGACCTACCTGACCTGACCTGACGGGGAGGGAATCCATTCATTCACCTAGAGGTCTTTGACTTCCCTAATGAAAGAGCAGGGGAATCACTTCATCAGTCAAGTCCGGGGTAACCATTAACCAATAAATACCCGGGGAAAGCAATAGTGGAATTCTTCGCCCCCGGGTTGCTGAGTCCTGTCCTATTCATCCGCTTCATAGCTACGACTCGCAACTACCCTTAAGTCACGAGGGAATCACTCCAATCGCCTGTTCCCCTGCTAGTAAAGAAAGACTGTAGGTCTGACTGCATCAATTCTCAGGCATTGTCACTGCGAAACACCTGTATTGATGTGGAGTACGGAACCTCACAGGTATTCATAAACAACGCGCTCAAACAGGCGAGGAGTTAGCGCTGCTTGTGATTCCCTTAACAAGCTGAGAAATAGGGCTTATATACTAATCTTGAGCAGGCAGGGGGCCGGGGTTGATGTATCATAAGAGAAATCCCCGGGTCAAGAAATACCTAGGTGTATAAACATAATGAATGACTATAACTAGGCAGGCTTTAGCTCCCAAATCAAACAATTCACAATCCCCCCCGGGGGAACCAGCTCCATATTCCAACTCCAAGGTGAATTCACTCCTAATCCCGCAGTGGAATGGATAATACCGGTTATCCCATTAGCTGTTTCCCGGAAATTCGTATGAAAGTTGGCCCGGAAAAGCATGTGCCACACACACCTAGAAACACCCGGGGGGAGGGACTGTCTTTGATTGATATTTGACACAAGGATCCTCCCCTTGCCAAATCGAAGGAGGGTCGAGATAGATTTGATGAAATGAAAAGCACATAACCCCCCGCCTATGAATCCAAGACAGCACAACCCATTACTTGTACCTAACCGTACGTGAGGTTGGGCGATATTGTATTGAATGGAAGGCTAGGAGGAACTACCTTTCATGACTAAAAGCAGCCCCTTTCACCCCCTAATCCAGGCGCAAATCAGGAGTGGTGCGGACGACTGGCCAGGGGCTTGGAATGTGCCACACCACTAACCGGTTGCCGGGAGCCTCCGGGTGGGAGGGGAGGTAGGTGTGGACCCCTCCTCAAAGAGTGAGGTCAGGGAGAGATCATAACCTCTCCTTGGTACTTGGTTGAACTACGACTCTTTACTAACCCGGCCATGCTTCACACATACTTATCATTAAGAAAGCACGGTGTGAAGCTTAATTGGGGCCTCCTCTTCATTCATTCTTTGATTCCAATCCTGGGGCTCTTTCATTCCGCTTTTCAGTAGTAGTATTCAAACCCTCAATCTAAAGTGAGATTCGCCCGGGCACATGGTTCATTTCATATAGTGTCAACGCGGGTGGTGAAAAGTAACCTAACAAGTAAAGTACCCAATCCCCTGTCCTACGGTTGTATCTTCTTTCCGCATGGATACGCTTCAATCAGACCTCACTCATAAGTGAGATTAGTTAGTGAAGAGCGTTCTTATACAACCGGTTGGCGCAGTAGGGGAGTTGTTGTGTTTATTGATAATGAGACTGAAATGCTGCCCCCGTCAGGTAAGAGGAAGTGGCTAGTTACCCAGGGAAGTCCAACCCTACTCCGGATTATACAACAGTGGATTCCCGCCCGAAATGATGACCCGAATGACGCAGTGGATTTCAAGTCTTTCACCTAAGCTAAGTCAGAGCCCGGCAGCGGAGGTCCCATGAAAGTTGGGTTGGGAAGTTCGGGTAATACTAGGCTAGGAGTAATACCGGTGAGTGTGAGGAATGGGAGGAGAAAGCTAGGTATCTTCCGGAGGTGAGGAACAAAGCCTATAATGATTTGACCGGACCCTTCTTATTGAGTTGCCAGTTCGCAGGCCAAGGATAATATATGCGTATATAAAGCCTAACTCACGAGTAATGCCGGGGTTAGGCATCAGTCAAGCGCTTTGATTCTTCCCCAAGGCAGGGAAAGAGAGAAGGGAGGATGGAAAGGGTAGATGAAGAGGAGCCTTCCAATATGAAGGGGTAGTAAGGCCGGCTTAATGAAACACGCTTTCATTCCCAGCACCGTGCTTGATGATTGATCAGTTAGTAGGTGGTTCCCTTCTCAAGTGAGTGTGATTACTGAGAGGTAGGTTGATCCCCCTAATGCATCATATAGAAAGGTAGTTCTTTAGCTCCAATCCAAGAGGTCAAGGCGGCAGGGGAATACCGGAACTTCACTCACTTATATATCTGATTCCTAACTCACTGAATCCGAGATGGGATCTTCTTTAGCCTAATGTAATTCCAACCCTCACTCACTTATATATCTGATTCTTGAAGCATGTTTGATTCACAGGACTGGGGCAGAGTCCAGGGCCAGGACTGGACCGTGAAAGCAGTCAATCAGATTTCCCGTGCTCCCTTGGCTCTTCACTCTTTGAGCTATGGTGTGAGTCGTAGTCGGAGAAGTGAAGGTAACGAAACGAGTTACACGTTCATTCAATCTCATTATTACCCTTTGTATTCTCTATATATCTGATATAAGCCAAAGTACATAACAGAGGAGAGTGAGTGGTACCCTAGTCGGGTAGCACGAGGGAACCGATCAAAACTACCATCTTTGACTAATATATCCCTTGAGTGAATGAAAGGAGTGAACGAGTTATTCGCACCCTAGTCGGGAAGAACGAGTGCAACGATCCACCATATATATTATTAGATTATGTTATATCTCCTATTATATTATAAGGAAGGAGTGGAACGAGTGATGCCCTTTAGGGTATCACGAAGTGAACACGATCAAAGGGGGGTTTGGGGGAACACCCCCAGTCAATCTATCTTTCTTGTTTCATAATCAATTGAGTTATAGCAGAGGTGAATGAGCAAGTCGTGCAAGTCAGTAAGAAAATCTATCTATTCCCGGTATTGTTCTATAATACATAGAATTCATGCATCTATTTTTGACGGGGTAGATGGAAAAAAGACGAATGAAATTAGGCCCGAATCAGTCAGCTTTCACCTCTTTTTGACGGGGTAGATGGAAAAAAGACGACTTCAATTAGGTTTTCCCCGAATCAGTCAGCTTTCACCTCTTTTTTACGGGGTAGATGGGAGTTCACACTTTCAGACTAAGCACATTGGGTCTAAGCCAGGCTTTTTTCTTGGATTACATAAATCAGAAACTACAACCGGGGGAACTCCTGCTTCAAAGCAAAGATCTTCCCCTGTATTACCTAAAAGGCATTCCACTTCTCCTTGAAATCAATACGACTAGACTAGCTCACGACTATAACATCCTCCCCCGGTTAAGTAGGAACCAATTCTGACCAATAGAAGAATCCGACTCCCTGCTAGCGAAAGCCTTGCTTGCGAAAGCCTTGCGAAACATTGATTCTCCCCCAGCGGATGGAAATGCCCAAATCACCGGCTTCTCCCCTGGAATCTTCCGCCCCTTCCTGAAAAGCCACTTCGTACCCCTGCCTCAACAAACCCCTTCCTTGCCTAGCTCCCGAACTGGGGAATCCACTAACTCAGACTCCTAATCATAAGCATCCTAACTAACAAACTCCCTCGACTCCGAATCCGCGGACTTCAAAACGAACCGAAGACCCCAATACATCTATTTACTTAGGTAACTGGGGTCCCAGGGGTTGGGTGTTATGTTGTTGACTTAAGGAAAACTCATAGTGTAAAGCATCTCATTAGGGATTCATTTGATATTCCAAATACATCGGACTGGTTAATGATTGAATTGTTTTCCCATGAGGGTTGGGAGTGATGTTGTTTACTTAGTTTCAGTCGTCAGTGTAACAAACTGACTTTGATTCCATACCATAAATCAGACTATAACATTATTGACTTGTTTCCTATGATATGAGGGTTATCCCATGGGTGGGGTTTCCCGTGGGAGAGTTATGGGGTGTATATTATATCTGGTTTGATTTGGATTTACTTGACTTAGTGAGAGGAGTCAGTGTAAAAGAGTTCATTAGGGTATTATTTGATTGATATATAATACTCTAACCATATGGACTGAATATTCTATATATTATTATATCCGGGTATTGGTTGTTTGATTTGGATTGACTTAGTCAAAGGAATCAGTGTAAATGACTGAAGGTGTTATTCCTTACATCAGACTGATACCATATGGAATTCATATTCAATCTATTCTTGGATCCCAGGGTTGGAGTTATTGGGTTTGATTAAGGAAACCACTTTTCTGTTGAGTACTCACATAGGGACACTCATAACAAACATTATGATTGGGACTGCATTAAGTAATATGTATGGTTTATCCCTAGGGTGAGTTGAGTCCCAGGGTGGTGGAGTGAATTGGATTATCAAAGGAAAGGATGGTGTAATTGGCAATATTCAGACTCATAACAAACATACTGATTAGAACAAGAGTGGTGAAGGATATTGATTGTTCCTCCCTTGAGGTCGGATTGTCCCAAGGTGGAGTTTAGTCCCTGGGTTGGAGTTGGTTTATTGAATAAGGCTTATATTAAGTAGGGATCGAAATCGACTGAGAAGCTGTGTTGTTTCCTTCCCATGGGGGAAGATACCTTTGAGTCCCAGGGTGGATCATATTGTTGGTTTATTTAATACGGCTTATAAGTTGGTTGATTTCAGAATCAGGCTTATAAGTTGGTTTATTGAATAAGGCTTCTAATAAGGGCTTAATCCAAATAGACTTGAAAGCTGACTTGTGGGAATCCCATGGGTGAGTTGAGTCCCTGGGTTGGGGTATTGTTTGGTTGAAAACTCACATAGGAAATCAAATCCATTATGATGAGAACAACAGTAGGGATTCATATTCATTGAATATTGTCCCAGGGTTGGTTTTCATCTTGTTTGAAACTCCTTCCTTCTATTAAGTGGATCTTAAGAATCGACATAGAACAAGGGTGGATTTAGTCCCATGGGGTTATATACCTTGGAGTCCCAGGGGTATTGTTAGGGGCTTAATTCAAGGTATTTTATTGAAAGAATTGTCTGAGGGGTTATACTAGAAATCGACCTAGAAGAGGAGTTTGAGAGGGCTCACGTATCGCTCCAAATACCTAAACCAAATTGACAAGGGGAAATAGGCGCATTATGATAGGCATCTCTTTTGAGCACAGTGGAATACAAGGAAATAGATTCCCATTGATATATTCCCATTGGAAGAGTGTTAGGGTAACTATTATTTGACTAATGTAGGAACCAACAACCCGGAGGTTGGATTTTGTTCCATATAACTGACACCCTAACACTTGACCGGCTCGCTTGGGCTCACCTCCAATACTAGAGTAGTATAGTAGGTAATAATATGAGATGTATGTATTGACCGTTGCACTTCGGGGTTAAATGGGGAACCCCTCGTTTCACTCTCTCTATCTACGGTACCATAAGTATGTTTTATTACCTCCTATACTATACATAGAGATGACCGGGAAGATGAATTCCATTATGATTATAAGCTGATTCTAAAGGTGATTCGTATTTTGTAACTCAAACCCAAGAGATGAAAGCTGACTTCTATGTATGATATAAAAATACCGGGAATAGATAGATTTGATGAAACTTCACTTCGCACACTTCGCTCTTGAAGTTATGTTCCACTGCACTTCGCAGGGTATGAGTCTGCTTGCACCGTATACGTAGACTTGCTCGTTCACCTCACTCCGTTATTCAGTCTGTATTGAACTTCATAAGTATCGATGTTCAGTCCCTTACCTTAGTATTAGTAGTATATTAGTTATATAGAATGAGATTATATGTATTGACCGTCCGAGTTGTATGTTAAGGAAACGAGCTTCACTCACTCATGATTCAAGTGACCTTCACTTCGCACTTCGCAGGGTATTTCCGGGGTTATGAACTGATAATCATGGAATCGACTCGATCATCAGATTAGAAGTGAATTCCATACCGGACCAGCATGACTTTTTCGGCTAGGGTGATGTATATTCTCATTCTTATGTACATTCTCATTATGAGAAGGGGTCATTCGAGCGTATGTAAATAGAGACTATGTTTACATAGGGTCGTCGTGACATTAGATTGATTTAGGATTCGGAATAGGCGTAATCGGACCTGCTTTTGACATATCTATCGTCCTTACTAATATGAGTACCATATTCACTTCTTTGGGCTTCTATGGAATCGAGAAATAGAAAGGACTCAAACCCATGAGTAGAATTGATTCATCGCATTCGCATGTATCCCGGGGGTCGAATCCATGAGTGGAATTCTTCGCCCCAATCAATCCTTGAAGTGAAGTAAGGTAGTTCAGGAGGAATCAATTACCCTAGTTCGCAGTTCCCCGGACGAAGCTCAGCCAAACTCCCCTCATGGGATTAGTTAGCATTCTCACGTGAAGGCACCCTGAATTCCCCTACCCCTCAACTTCATTCCTTACCCAACTCATCTCCGCTACGCTATTCATGAACTTATTTGACCCTTCTCGCTTCACTCCTCATTTGATCTTCTTGGATTTGATTACTTCTTCATTATATACCCCTTCCGCCTCATCCCTTTGATCAGCTGTTCCCCTAAAGAGTTTTGGCCCGGGAGAAAGACTTCACTTCTCGGCTTCTGCCCCGGCTTAGTTTGAATTGGAATCAATGTATGGGTATGGGTCACCGAAGAGTCACTCAATCACTCACGACACTATACTATACTATACTATACTATACTATAGGGGGTTAGGGCTTATATACGCATATATGACTTTCAACTTCAAGGCTCACGGAGCTGCACTTCGGTAGTACCTCGTCGCTACTTGAAACTGCCCCACGGACTGACGAACATCCTTCACATAACTCGAGCCAAAGCTTTCTCTCTTTCTTTCCTGCCTCGTTTGATTCAGCGGGCTTGGTACCATGTCTCCCGAACCATTTCAGTACATATGGTGCAAGACGATTCCACATATCGAGTCCGGAATGGGATCGGGTGTTTTCACGTCGAACCCTAGTGCCCGCTTTGTCTTGATTGGATCTTGATTAACAAGAAGGAAAATGGAAAAGTGTCGATAGGTCGCGAAGGATTCAATCCAGCCACAGGTTCCCCTACGGCTACCTTGTTACGACTTCACCCCAGTCGCAGACCCCACCGTGGTATGCGCCAATAAGATGACCAAAAGCCTTTGTGGCCCCCGTGGTACACATGTAGTAAGGAATGCTTGCTCCTTGGTCCGATGCTTCGGGTGAAACCTATTCCCAGGGTGTGACGGGCGGTGTGTACAGGGCCCGGGTACATATTCACCGCGGCATGCTGATCCGCGATTACTAGCGATTCCAACTTCATGTTCCCGAGTTGCAGAGAACAATCCGAACCACGGCAATCTTTCCGGATTCGCTCCGCCTTACAGCCTTGCTTCCCATTGTCATTGCCATTGTAGCACGTGTGTGGCCCAGCCCATAAGGGCCATGCGGACTTGACGTCATCCCCACCTTCCTCCAGTATCTCACTGGTAGTCCCTCGTGAGTGCGGCACGCACCTTTACAACTGATTTCGGAGCGGGACGTAGTACTTCACTTTCAAACAAAAAAGCAAAAAACCACTACGTACCACACCACCGGGTGGCTCGCCTGAGTGCCGAGCACACTAAACAAACCGCCGCCAACTCGGCGTCGTCGTAACCTGGTCACTTCCCCGTCAGACGTCCCCCTAGGTAGGTCTCAGTGGTGAACGAGGGTTGGTGTGGCGGGCCCTACCGTATAGGTCAATTCGACGGGCTCGAGGGTGCGCGGGGGATCCTTAGGCACATGTCTCAGCAACACAAAACGAGGGTTTCGCTCGTTATAGGACTTGACCAAACATCTCACGACACGAGCTGACGACAGCCATGCAGCACCTGTATGAAAGGCACATCCCGGGGAGTACCGGGTTTCTTGTTCATATGTCAAGGGCTGGTAAGGTTTTGCGCGTTGTATCGAATGAAAGCACATGCTCCACCGCTTGTGCGGGCCCCCGTCAATTCCTTTGAGTTTCGGTCTTGCGACTGTACTCCCCAGGCGGAGTCTTTCACGCGTTAGCTGGGCCCCTGATCCGCGTGGACCAAGGGCAAAGACTCATCGTTTACGGCATGGACTACCAGGGTATCTAATCCTATTCGCTCCCCATGCTTTCGCACCTCAGCGTCGGTAGGGACCCAGAGAGCTGCCTTCGCTTTTGGCCTTCCTTCGTGGATCTAAGGATTGAACCCCTACACACGAAATTCCACTCTCCTCTGTCTCACTCAAGTTCATTGGTTTCGAGAGCATTCCGCCACTTTTTGGCGACTTTCACTTGCACAAGACCCGATGAACCGCCTACGTGCCCTTGACGCCTAGTCATTCCGAAGAACACTTGCCCCCCCCCCCCGTCTTACCGCGGCTGCTGGCACGGAGTTAGCCGATGCTTCTTCCTCGAGTCCTGTCATGATCGCGCACTCGACGGAAGAGCTTGACAAGCGGCATTGCCCTTCTTCACTCACGCGAGATTGCTGGATCGGGCTTGCGCCCATTGTCCAAGATTCCCCACTGCTGCCCCCCGAGGGAGTCCGGGCCGTGTCTCAGTCCCGGTGTGGCTGATCATCCGAAAAGACCAGCTAAGCATCATTGGCTTGGTCACCCTTTACCTAACCAACTACCTAATACTACGTGGGCTCATCAAACAGCGCTTTGTTAGCTTTCTTCAGGATTTGGCCCGAACTGTTCGGCAGATTCCCACGCCTTACGCACCCGTTCGCCACTTTGTTCTCAACTATGGACAGCAAACAGAGGCCGAAAAGCGCCCCGGGAGGACGCCCACGCACTGCCCCGCAGCTCCGCTGGGCGAGACGATCTCTCTCCCCGAAAACAACGTTCGACTTGCATGTGTGAAGCATCTAGCGGGCGTTCCTTCTGAGCCAGGATCAAACTCAGATTTAGACCCTTGGGTATTTCCCTGAATGAAGTGGTAGAACCTGGTGAACCGATTTTTTGTAGTAGTCAAAAGAGTGAGAGGTTTGTTTCGAAACCTAATGCATATATCCAGTTTTGGTATAGTAATACCTTACTACAAGGTGCCCGGCCGGGGAAGGGAATTCACTCATCCTGGGTAGTTCATCCCCTCCGCGTAAAAGTAGCTTACTCAATAGTAGTGTGTGATTGAGCTAGGAGTTAGGTTACTGAAATTCTTGAGTAGTCTATTCCCCCTCGAATCAGGAATCCTCTTCCATTCAAGGAAGACTTTGGAACTTGTAAGGGATTGACTTGTCTCTATTCCCTTGTTTCTATATTGTTCCATTCGATCTTTTAGGCCCCTACTCCACTCACCTCGCTGGTTCTACCATGATGTTCCTTGAAGCATATATACGATGGATATACTCCTGTAACCATGCCATATTCGATTTGCTTACTTGAACGGAATCCCCCTCTAAAAAAAAGTAAATTCCAGAAAAAAGCCTTTTTTGTTTGAACGAGGTATATCTAGCAATTCCTATTTCTCTATTATGGAATCGACCATGGATCCATTCCCCCTTTTTGGATTTGGAAGTATGAAATACACCCAGAATTCTGAGCTTCATGTGACTCCTCCGAAGATACATGTCAGAGCCGGGGGCACCCCAATCAGATGGAATGGGATGACAGTTTATCAGCATTAATCTGTAAAATGACAATTTCGATCAAATCACACATCGTGGTATACTAGGCCCTCTAACTCCTCAAGGGATTGATCTCACAAATTAGCGATATAACTAGGAAGACCACTAGGAAAACGTTTAAAATACCACACATGAGTCTTTGGACGTGCGAGTTGAATGTATCCCATTTGATATCTTCGTACACTCGTAGGTGCGAGTCGTAGTAGGAAGATCGGGTTCATGGGGGGATTGAGGAGTTCTACGCATGGATGGATTGAGTTTAGGGAGAAGCTGGAATAGAGGTATTTAGTTGTGATTCTTCTAATTCACTGATTGGAAATCCCCGGGGCTTGCTGAAAGAAGATCCACCTCGTCTACCTACTTGACATCCGACTCGCTCCGCCCTATATCTGGCTCGCTCAAAGGCGTTTACCTGAATTCATCAATTCCCCTTTCTTCACACCCCGGAAAGAGACACCCGCTTATAGTATAGGCTGCCTCCTTTCAATCCTCCCTGAATGAATCCCCGGACCGACCGTAAAGCTCAATCTCCATCTTTGGTTTGGACCCCCCGGCACTGAAAGAATGCTAATGAGTTGCACTCTTTCTCCCTGACTGAACGTTGTCATCATCAAGCCCGGCGCGGTAAGTAATGCATTTGATGCAAGCCCGGTTATTTGTTTATATTCCCTGAGCATCCGACTCGGGGGATATCTGATTGAAGCATGAATCCAACGAACGCTATTCACTGACCCTCTGGCCCGATGACCCTGCCTGAAAAGCCACTGCTTAATTAGGGACACAACCACTCTGACCCGGCCGGAGAACTCTGCAGCAGTAATGTCAAAGCTTGATTCATCCTCTAAAGACTACCTGATGGAGTGTTCTGACTGATCGGTTGAGACACCGTAGATCTGAGATCAGACAATTGGGTTGCCTCCCTGTCCCTGCGAGTGAAGTGTACGAAGTGTAGCTTTTTGTAGTAGAACGAGGCTCGTCGACTGTGAATGAAGTAGAGGCTCGTCTTCTTCACATACGACTCGCTCATCCGACTCGCTCCCATAGAAACCAATTTCCAATGAAATCAGACTACTCCAATTCGAAGACACTATTTCATAACATAAGAAATCACTTCTTATTTCTTATCTGACTTCTGATATCTGACTTCTGATATATATGTAGATATTCCTAATAGATATCTATTCATCACAGATGTTTGTTAATCAATTCTATAGTATATACTACGAATTGGAATTTCTATATCACTTTATATAATTCGAACTAGAATTCGAAATGAATTCTTCTATATTGATACTCATCCATAGAGTCTATATGTCAATCTAGTCTCTATATAGAATAGACATGAATAACATTCGTAAATCACATGGAATATATAGAATGGATAGAATTGGATCGAAATTAGAATTCATTCTCATTCCTTTCCTAAATGCGAATTGGCTAATTCACTGTTAGAATTATCATTCACTTCATGAATTGTGGCATTCTTCCGTCTTTGATTATTGATATAGGTTATTGATTATGATTCTGATTTTGGTTGTTGGGATTAGACACATGTAGATATAGAATAGATATAGAATCCAAAGAAATTCATTGATCATTACATCAAATTCTATTCAGATATTGTATGAAAGTCGAATTCCTTGTATTTTCCTTTTCAAATGGAAGGATTTTGGATTGGAGGGAATGGAAAGAAAAAGAAGTGTTTTTTGCCTTCCCTTCTTTCTTCACTTTCTCCTTTCCTTATATCAATCACTCCATACAAAAATGATCTGCAAAAACTCTTTGTTATGCTTAATATCTTGAGTTTCATCTGTATCTGTCTGAATTCTGCCTCTGATTCGAGTAGTTTTTTCTTCGCCAAATTGCCTGAGGCTTATGCTATTTTCAATCCAATTGTAGATGTGATGCCTGTCATAACTCTATTCTGTTTTCTTTTAGCCTTCGTTTGGCAAGCAGCTGTCAGTTTTCGATGAAATTTGGAATACTCTTCTAAAAGCATTCATGATGGATTGGATCAAAAAAGATTCTCAGAATCGATAAGATCGAATAAGTCTGACATTAAGAAGTTTCGATTCCAAAAGAAAATGGAAATTCTTGTATATTGGATAACCATAGTACTGAATTTGGATCAGCCCTTTCACTTGTTCTACCTTTCCAGTTAGCAAGAATTCGATTGGATTCCTGCACAATACTGAATTGCCAATATGACAAACCCATTTTGGTAACGAAAAAAGAAGAATCCTATTACAAATCCATTTGTGAGCGCAAAAATCCAATAGTGGTTTGCGAGAAACTGGTTTCTGTTTTTTGGTGTCATGTCAAAATATGTGGTACAAAAATAGATAATCTATTCCCTTTTGCAAAAAAAAAAAGATCTTAGAGATTGTGCAATGCTTACCCTGAAACTCTTTGTTTACACAGTAGTAATATTCTTTATTTCTCTGTTCATTTTCGGATTATTATCGAATGATCCAGGACGTAATCCTGGACGCGAACGCGAAGAATCAAAAAAGAGAGATTTTTGGTTGATAATCCACTGATAATCATAATGGAATTCATATTCCCGGGAAAGATGAACCGGGGTGTGACAGAAGTGGAGTATATTAATTATCACTCGTCCCTCCCTCGTTCCACTCCGCTTAACTAAGGGAAACAACGCACAGAAGTGGAGGATCAATAATGCTATTAACTTCGTTTCCTGGGGTGTGCTACTTGACTTGACTTTACTTTACTTCACTGGGTCACTATCCAGACACGCTTCCTCCGACCTGCGTTTCATTAAGGGGGTATAATTAGCATTCTTTTTTCATGCAGGAACCCCTGAATCCCATCCCCTACCCTAGGTTTTTCCTTCCCTCATTGGTAGCGCTAGGAAGTTGAACTTGCTGCATCGGACTCCGCTTCGGAATCGGACACTGACACTGATGCCTCGGGTCGGACGGACTTGGAATGATAATGATACTCTGAATCGGTGCTATAAAAAGCTCGGACTCGTAATCGGAATTAGACTCGGACTCTGACTCAGACGACTCGGACTCTGAATCCGAAGAATCCTCTGACTCGTACTCCGCGATAATACTGAATATGACTCGGAATCGGAAAAAAACTGGAATCCTCAACCTTCCCTTGGAACCTGCCTTTCTGAAACAACACGCTTGACTGAGCCCCGAACTGCCGATCGATCAAACCCATTACTCAATCCCCAATCACTGGCGGAAACATCCCAATCCCCGATCTTTTTCTATAATCAATATCAATACGCTTTCACCTATTTTTGACAATCAATCCTAGTCTAATTCATGATTGAATGGATTCATTCATTTGCCATTCTTCATGAAATGATTATGATTCTTAACGAAATTAGGGAACTCCATTCTGGAAATGAGATTCCATTATTGAGAATTCTATTTGAAATCAGAAAGAATCTACATTCCATAAGACAATCAGAGATCTTATTGGAAAGAAATTGACGTATATAAGTCCATTTCCATTACAATCAAAACTCTTTTCATATTCATTCCATTATTATTATCAGCTTATAATTCATAAGTAAATTCAGTAAGAATATATTAAGAATCTATTGAATAGGGGTTAAACAAAGCTTGATTTGAATCCAATCATTCACCGGGAAATTACTATATTCTTGACTTCCCTTAATCCTAACCTGCGAACTCCCATTCACTTGTTTCCTCCAAACCCAGCAAAGCTAGGTTAAGCACTACTTTACTCAACCATGCCATTCCAATAGGAAAGGAAATTAGTCATTAGTTGACACAATGTCATTCTCCCAATATCTATGTCTCTCAGTGGCCCCGGAGAAGAGAGGGTAAACTTCCTAATCTCATCGGAAACACCCATACTTCACCCGGCTACGGAAAGTAGGCTGATTCCGGGTAGTCAGTCCATCAAATCAAATGTATTCAGCAATCCCTCGCTCAAAAAGGAAAGCTTTTGGGTCACGGTATTTCATACAACAAACTCAATAAATAGGGGAGGGGTGGATCTATTATAAAGAGGTCATATTCCTGACCCTTAGGGTAATGACGTATATTATATAAAGGAGTGGTTCTTAGATTTCCCTGACCGGTGTGGTAAGTTAAGGTGGGAAGGTGTACATTACTTCAAGGGTCACCCTTAACCTGAAATACCTAATACTCAATCAATCTACTTAGAACAGAATTGTGGGGTGGGAAGGTGTCAATTAAGGGTCACCCTTTCATACTGAAGTCCGCTTAGTGCCACTTCATCCTCTCTCTATATATAATATACACTGAATTCCCGGAACTTGAATAGATAGAGGGAAGCTTTCTAGTAGTAGGGGCGAGTCAGTAATCATTCACTGATTGGATTCTGCCCGGGTGAAATCAAGTAATAAGTAAAGCAAAGCCCCACCGGGAATCGATTCTGAATAGATAGGTCAATTGCTCTTCTTAGATTCCTTATTCATTCTCCCGGGTTCTGACTTCTCTTCTCTTCTTGGATTACTACTGATATTATGACTGATTCCGCTCTTCCCCTGGGATTACTTCTTCATTATCCCTTTCTCCGACTGGGAATTTGGTGAACTCGGTGTAGTAAGGCAGCACCCCAATGCATCCCTCGATTCAAGGGATCTTCTTTCCGCCCGGGTTGGGTCCACTCATTACTACCCTTTGTTATGGTAATTCCCCGGAATGAGACTTTGATGCAGATTGACCCGGGAAACACTAACACAACGACTATCAGGCCGCTGCTCCGCCTCGCTAAGCTATCTATTAGCGGGATGAGGTACAAGTGTGAAAAGCTTTGATTCTTCCGGGAAAGATTGGAACCTAGGAGTACGTCCATATCCATACCCGCGGCTTCTTCATTCAAATCCCCGCCCGCAGTAACCACTCATGGAGGTTGAGGTTCTCCGCTCCGCTACTTATATCCCCCATGCGAAGAAAAGAATTGTTCACCAAAGATCACTTCCCCCCGTCGGAGGGGTTCGAGCAGGATTGTTGGAATCAAAGAATTCATTTGTCTTCCTCCCCGCTTGTTCTCGGAATTAGAATTGCTCGGAAGGGTGGCAAAAATCAGACTCCACTAATTGGCCTAACTTGACTAATGCCCGGGCGAGCGGGAAAGCTCTTCACTGATGATTATCCCTGCCTTGGAGCTGATCAAGATTGCTTGTCAGGCGCTTCTCGGCCCGAGCTCTTTACCCGACTTCGTTCGTTCCCCGCGAACTGTTGAATCAACCGTTGCCCCAGGAGAAACATCAACATCGTCCGTCTCCTTACTACCCCTGAAGGGGCTGTGTAGTCCTACGTCCTATCTCCTGCGCATATCAGACTCCTCTCAAGCCGAGGAATCATCAACCTAAGCTGTTGACCTGGATTCCCTGCCCGCCGAAACCTAACTGACTGACTTCCCGCCGGGCTTCCCTGCTGAACTCAGATCCCTGGAATTTGACTGAATCAAATACGCCGCACACTCCGGAACAGCAAATGGGGAGGCCTAACCTTAATGCTTGGACTTGGACTTGGATTGTCGCGTCAGCCGCCTAGTAATTCGGTGTTGATTCCTCCCTTCAAGTCAAGTAAAGGCTGTATAACCTCATTCCCTCGAGGGTCTGCCCGAACAACCGAGTCCCATCGGCCGGCGGCATATGCATATGCGGAGTCAGAATTGTTGTGAATTTGTAAAGTCTCCACTCTTGCTTTCACAAGATGATTCTCCTTCCGACTCGCACCCGGGAACAACTAACCTAAGTATGAAAACCCGGTTGCTTGTGTTTTGAATATCATAGATTGAACTGAACTTGAAGTTCCCCGGGGGAGAGGATATTAATACAGGTTTGGGGTATATAACATGGATTGAAATAATATAAATTGAATCCATTCCCTAACCTCATGCCCTCTCTATGAAAGCTAGCTTGCTCCTATCCTACGAAGTGCAGTAGCACGGAATGAGCGAAGTGAAGTGATAGCGTAACGAGCTAACTCAACTACCTGCACGTCGACTATAAAAACATACGACTTGCACCGTATACTCCGACTTGCTGTGTACGAAGTGAAGCTTTTTTGTAGTAGAACGAGTGAGTTATGCTCGTCGACTACCAACACATACAACTCGCTTGCACCGTAGACTTGCTGACTCGCTGCTGAGTAGTTTCTCGCCCCTTACTACCAGAAAGATTAGCCCAATGCCTACAAGAAATGCGCTCTGGCAAACCTTCCGGGAATCACTCGATCTCTTGGATGGGAAGAGCCCACCCCTTTCTTTCCCCCTAACGAAAACAGACTTGCATTAGGCCTCCGGTCTTCTTTCATCTAATAGAAAAGACAGTCTCGTTGGTCAACATTTTCTGAACTCGATGTAGAGAGAGACCCGCTATATATAGAACAATATCGGGAGGTAAATACCCTACTATGAATAGTAAACAGCTATGCTATCGGCGGATAGACTTCGAGCCCCCATGGCGTACTAATGAGTCACGGGGAGCTAGTTCTATCACTTTTGCCCAAGGGTTGGACCATACTACTCCTTACTGAGTGGTAGTTCGTTCGGAGAGAAAACACTTTTCTTTGTCCGACCAACCTGATATGAATGCTGAGTCTCAGGGCGGCATCGATGCTTTCCCTCGAATTGTGCAAACCTGAAGGACCTATCTTTCAATCCAATCAGAAAGCTCCGATCCTTCGCCACTACTCAGAAGATTTCTTTCTCTTCGACAGTACGCCAGCTCACCCACTATCTGGCGAGAACTGGTGCGAGGGGATGCGATGCGCATCGATCTCACTTCCGAAACCAGGGAGACTCTCAATGGAGCCATAGCAGCACCCGAGTAGTTCCTCATCTTGTTCACCTCCGAATTTCTGAATCCATCTCCTATAATAGTTCGTGATCTGGAAGTATCATCAATGGTCTGTTTAGCTGTCAACCTTATTGCATTAGATCTTTGAACTTTGCTATTCCATTGTGGATCCACCATGATCTTGGAATTCCCTAAAAATGGCAACTGCAACTTCAGTCGCCTTCTCCATATCTCGTTCACTTGACTTGTAAGCTCGGTTCGGAATAATGGACTTCCCCTTCTTTCGATGAAAAAAAGCACTTGTGTAGTTAGAGATGGTTATAGTGATTCCGTATATTTTGATAGCGAAATCTCCCCATCAGTGCGATACCAATCCGTCGAATGTAGAAACCTCCATCTTCTCGTAGTTTCCAATTATGGAGATAGCTCCACAGATGAAAGAGAAGAAAGAATAGGAAGCGGATCGTCGATTTATTATAATGAATATTCAGCTTCAGTATAATGTTCTAGGCCGTTGAAGAATTTCATAGTAATCTCATATAAGCCTATAACTCATATAATGCGTTATTGAGCTAGTATACGCATATATCACTCTTGGAGCAATGTCAATATTTTCTGACTTTCAAATGAGTAGTTGGATCTCTCACCAACCCAGAAAAAAGGTATTTCATCTGGTCGATCAAAAACATCTTTGAACGACGGTCCCAGCACCAGCCTGCCTGATGCGCTCGAAAAAGAAAGAAAGGAAGAGACGATCCGATGTAGCATGTCCGAAGGCCCTCAGACCACTACTGTCAAGTTCACATCGATTGAAAAGGTTCTGATCAATTTCACCTGCACGTCTAGCATCTTGATTCACTGGGCAGAGAAGTTCGTCACCAACCATATTACTCAACAGTGACACCTACTTGCTTGTTCGACACCAGATCGTCGATCCTGCTCTTCCGAGGAGGCTCGTCGCAATTCCTCCTCCCACGGATGTTTCGAGGCTGCGAAGTGCAGTGGAACGAGCGAAGTGAACACCTGCTCGTTCTATGAAATGAAAATGAAGCTCACATCACACAAAACACTGATTGTTGATATCTTGTGTATGTCCACCCCTTCCTTCCTCTACCCCTTCCTATCTTGCCTTCTTGCTTAATGAAACTCCTGATTAGAATGCACTTGTGCATGAAGAACACAAGAGTGCCTTTTCAATCTCCAATAGTATACTCGTTCGTTGGGTGGGTGGTCGATCAGGTCTACTTGAATCATACGTTTAGCACAACAATTGGATCTGATGATGTGTAGGGTGGTGTTCTAGAGTGTAGAAATGAAATAAAAAAGAATAGAGAAATCAATCACACATGGACACGAGATTGACATGCCTCCTTGATGGGAGGGTCACGGGTCCTAGACCTCCTCTCTCAATGGAGGCTAGGGATTGTCTTTATAAACAAATAAACGAGGGGAATAGATAGTCTCCCGGGTTATATGGATCCGCCCCAAGGGTCAATCCATCCGTTTACAAGAGAACTCAACACTCCCCCTGGGCATGGATATCAAACCCAACTTGCCAACATTTGACTCAAATTGTGTTGTAGCAAGAAAAGACCTTTGGTGAAGATATCGGCAATCTGCAAGTCGAAGATAAGGGTCCTTGACTTCCCAGAGCTTCTCTCGTATGAAGTGCCAATTTCACTCTATATGCTTGGTTCTATCGTGCGTGAATAACCGGATTCCAAATTGATAGCAGCTTGATTATCACAATCGAGCTTAATAGGCATATCAGAAGATCCATGTCTGCCAACTCTTCACCCAAAGCATTTCTGTGATCCCAGACGCCTCTGTATTCTGCCTCTGCACTTGATCTTGCACAAACACTCTGCTTTTTGCTTCTCCAAATAATGGGTAGCCCCAGAAAAACCACATAACCTATACTAGATCTCATGTCATCCACAGATGCTGCCCAGTCTGCATCCGCGTTGTAACGATATTGACATTCCCTAAACCCGAGTCTAATCGATACAAACTGGCCGGGGCCCCAAGACAAGCACCCGCTGAAGCCCAAGTAAACTACTTCATTACGTAGTCATTCTCAAGGGGCTGTTGGTCCATAGCCTAGAATGATCTATAAGAATTCGCAAATCCGAATCGGCTAACTGCTCTCTGATAGCACCCACCTGCTCCGTTCGAGATTGATCGATTTCGAAATGCTGAGTAATGTCTCGAAGCCTCGGGTAGTCAACCAAAATGGGATGCTGTCTTTCCGGGATTGGGTTTCATATCGGAAGAAACCTCCTAATCGTCAGTGTAGTAAGGTTGGTTTTTTCTTTATGGGTATTTCCTAGCAAAAGACAAATCGAGATAGGTTCCTATGGGATCCCCCCCCTCCAAATCGGACGTGAGGGTTTCCTCTCATCCGGCTTTTTTTGAAGTAGTGACAACAAATAAAGAAAGGAATTTTGGTTTCTGGTTCGATTCGAAAAACCCCACAAAAAGCTACTCCTGAACAGTACGAGATTTGTTTGCGTCTGCAATGTCGTCAATCTCGAAGTACCATTCCATCCTAACTGCAGGCAATCGATTTTGTATTGGAATTCATCACATGAGGGGTGTCTTTCCCCTTCAGTGGTAGCTACACAACCAATCTGATCTGACTCTTTTCTGTAGTAGGTCTTAATGAATTAGCCTACAAAACCAACCAAAGGAGAATGAAGCCATCGCCCTCACCGATTTCTATTATGAATAGAAGGTCTCGAAGTGTGAGAGACAGGATACGACTCCTACGAATAGCTGTTTAGAAAGAACTAGCATATTTTCTAGTCTTCCAAATTATGAGCATAATCAACGGAACATGCATGGGATTCCCTGGGTGGGCTCAGGTAGATTGGAAGAGAAGTGATCTACCAAGGGTGGACACTACTGACTGACTCCATTTCTAACCTGCCGGTAATTAGGTCTCGAAGGGTAGTTCTGACGTACTTGGAAGCTTTTGCGAATATTCAGGGGTGGGCCGAGGAAAGAAGATTTCTGAATGCGAAACCGGGATCAGCTGCTTCTCCAAACCCAGCAGTCAAGTAGGGCGGGCAGGAGTTGATGTATAAACGGGGAAAACGGGGTTCGAACCCGCGACTTCTGGCGTGACAGACCAGCACTCTAACCAACTGAGCTATTTCCCCCTGACCCCCTAAAAAGTAACCTACCGTTCCCCTTTGGGAATATACAAAAGGGACTACGTCTGCTCGCTCCAACTTTTGCGGGGCTTCGCCTTCTATCAGCTCTCTGTTGGCGCTACGCGACTGAAGTTGACAAAAGCGAACAAGATGGTAGTTCGGACCTGCCCTATAATCAAACTCCATTCCGCTCCACTCCGTACTGGGGGTACTCCGTGTCGCAACTAATAGCTTCGTACCCACTAACCCGCCGGTGAACAGCCGATCCAAAAATCGAGGATTGGAGGGATTGGAATAGAGAAATGCATGTTCTATGCACTGATAATGGTGTTGAATTATAAGAAAAAGAACCAAGATTGCTTCAGAGCTGGTCTTCAGATACAAATTGTATTTCCTTTCCGTCTGAAACCATAGATTGCTATTTTTGATTCAAATCCAATCCAATAATAATAGCTCCATTACTTGACTACCTAGGGATTGGTTTCTCTTTCCTTAGCATCCTACTCCTACGACTCACTTCCTCGTGGAGCTATTCAAACCCTGATTCTCCATGCCTTGCCTAGCTTGCTATTCCGGGGATCAACCTTATTATTGCTTTCAAGCCCGGGTTCTGACTGATTTCGGTCAGCCTATCCTAGCATACCTATGTTGTAGTATTGCAGTTCTCTTTCTTCTGCCTTCGAAAAAGTTCCCGTGTCAAGAAAGTGTAAGCACTAAACTAGAATACATCCTAGGAATTTTCGGTAGTGAGCTTCTTTTGCTTTCGGTCTACCCGCAAATAGGTAGGATATGGTAAGAAAGCCATGCTCTCATGCCCTTACTACGCTACATGGGCACCTCCCGTGAACTACTATTTCTTTCTTTCATTCTTGGGTTTTCATGTTGGATACAATGAGATGCTATTAGATACAATACGACACAATCTTTCCATTCCATTCCATTCGAAACATATCATATACAAGAACCAAATCCATATACATAGAGCTTCTCATGATTCAGGAACTAGTGTCTCATTCTTTTTCATAATCAAAAAAGATGAGTATAAATAAGGGAATCTCGACGATTCGAGATGTACGAGTTATTATTAGTTTAAGCAAGCCGCCATGGTTCAATTGGTAGACACGCTGCTCTTAGGAAGCAGTGCCAGAGCATCTCGGTTCGAATCCGAGTGGTGGCAGGCATGCTCTAATATCAAATAGAAAAAGGACACAATCAATCCTATAATGTATTCTAGATTCCATTCCTTATTTGAATTCTGTAAGTAATGAAACTCTCTTTTTCTTTATGATATTTGTGACTCTAGAACATATATTGACTCATATCTCTTTTTTACAATCAAAACTCTTTTCATATTCATTCCATTATTCTGATAAGTGAATTAGAAGAATCACAGCTAAATACCTCTATTCCAGCTTCTCCCTAAACTCAATCCATCCATGCGTAGAACTCCTCAATCCCCCCATGAACCCGATCTTCCGACGCAGACTCGCACCCATGGGATAAGGTCATCATGAAACCTTGACCAATATATCTTGCAGCTCGTACTATTTGTTGACCATAATTCATGAATCCAGTTACTACTCCATAGGGAGCATATCGTAAATATCTATGAAAGAAAGAAGTGGATGTTTCTTTCTCTTGTTTCAGATAGGTTCATATGAATTTCGAAGAGTATTCTATTATTTAGAGTGAAACAAGTTGGGAAGAGGTTGTCAATAATAGATTACCCTGGCGCATACGGTAGGGTAGTCAAGTTCATAACTCAGCAACTCCCATCTATAGGGGGGGGGGGGGGGGGGGGGGGGGTTGGGCTTATCTTAGGTGACCCATATTCCAAGGTCAAAGAAATTTCCATCCAAGATGGAATAGTTGGTCCATTCTCATCCTCGGTCAAGTCCATCTTGTTGTAATAGAAAGAAAAAGGACAAAATCAGCTTTCACTAATGTAATTAGAATCCCAATTATCCTTCCAAAGATCCCACTCATTTGATCTATTCCAAAAATCTCGGGAATCCAGAGAATAGGTAGAATAGAGAAATTCCATCCACCTAAGTCAAGAACTGTTACAAATAATGAAGAAACAAATAGATTGAGGTAAGAAGCAACATAGAATAACCATATTTGATACCTGAATATTCGGTTTGATAACCCGCTACTAGTTCTTCCTCTGCTTCTGGTAAATCAAAGGGTAATCTTTCACATTCTGCTAGAGAATCAATTAGAAAAACTAGAAATCCAATAGGTTGGCGCCAAAGAAGTATAGCACAGCCCCAAAAACCATATTTTGACTGCGCCTCGACTATATCGACTGTACTTGAACTATTAGATAATCATAGTCGATGATAACATTACTGTTCTCGTCGCTACTCCAGAACCGTATGTGAGACCTCAGCTTCATACGGCTCCTCTATGGTAACAAAGAAATGTAAGGACTCATTCCATATTAACATGAATTTGGCATCCATTGGGTAAGATAGAATCAAAACATATTGAAGAGTCCAAAATGAAACCATGGAGTAGAATTCTGTCTGCTAGAATAAAAAAGACAAAGTGCTTCAGAATTGATCTCATCCCCTTTCTTTTTTTGTTTTAAAGACAAAATGTTCAGTAATCATTTGATTGACTCCTTCAATACAATTCTTGTTGTTGTATTAATAATAGATATGGATTTCTACTCATCTTTTTTTATTACGAAAAAGAATGAGACACTAGTTCCTGAATCATGATCAAAATGCTCTATGTATATGGATGTAGAAAAAAGACAAATGATTGATCTTTCTCATTCCTTCTACACTTCTCATTTCTTTCGTTCCTATTCTGCCCAAAATAGGTATTCTGAGACAGAAAGAAAAAAGAAAAAGGATTCATTCATTCTTGATAGTAATTTCTTTCATCAGTGAATAGGAGTATACTCTAGATCGGAATCGTGGATAAGTACTGCTTGATCATTTCTACTAACTTCAAGTCCTTATTATGATTCGTTTGATTTAGGTAGAAATACCTAAACTTCTTTTGATATTATCTGCATTACGAATCTTTTGTGTATCTTGGTGTTTCTCCCCGTCCACTCATTTGGGATTGATCCCGGTATGGTAATACATACAAGACAATGGTAGAAACTCCATACACTTGATCTTTTTCACCCGCTTCAAAACATGATAACGAATGAAACAATCTCAGTCTTGGGGTAAACCGTTTACGCTATTTCTATGGACTTCCACTTGACTCTTGTACATGGAGAATGAGATGGAATCTGTTTACTGCGAATTTCTAAGCTGTTTTGTTTCACTCATATAACTATCTGATTTCACTTATCTACCGGAATGAGGAATACAAAAATGAAGATCTTTCTTCAATACATTCCATCTTTTTCCTAGATTCGAAAGATGGGAGGAAAGTGTCTTTTTTCACGAATCACACGTAGAGATATTGATAACATACATGGAGTTAATGGCATTGAATAATGGATTGAGCAGCAGCTCGTAGACCACCTAAGAAAGAATATTGATTATTCGAACCATACCCTGAACTACCATAAGAAGTGCAATAGGAGCAATACTTGAAATGGCAATCCATAAAAAAACACCTATACTGAGATCGGATCAAACAAGATGATATCCAAAAGTGCAAAATGACTAAATCACTTAGTAGAGTTGATAGAACTGCGATAGCCGGTCCCATTTTTGATATAATCGAATATCTCCGGAGGATATCCTCTTTCAAAAGTAGTTTTGTTCCACCACATCTGCTAGAGCTTGAAGAATTCCTATTGAGTAGTACCGGCATATTCAGGTATTTCCCAATCCGTTGACCCGCGGATCTTTCTCTTTCTAACCACACAATGACTAGTACGCCTATTGTGATTCCTAATATCAGGATCCCAATGGGGACAAAGATCCATATGAGTTCATAGATCTCTTTTCAGAATTCCGACCCAGTTTTTGCAGAATGGATAGCTTGTACTTCCCTCGTATCAATGATCATTTCAACGATCAACCTCCCCCATAATGATATATATACTACCTAGTATTGGTAGCACATGATATCAGCCAATTGAATTCTTTGAACTAGCTGAGGAAGAATTTGCAAATTGATGAAAGCAGGTGGACGAATTTTCCATCTCCAAGGAAAAACACTCTGATCTCCCATCAAACAAATTCCTAATTCTCCCTTTGGGGCTTCTACTCTAACATCAAGTTCTTGTTTTGATAATTCCCAATTGGGTGAAGGTTTTTTACTAAGGAATCTGTATTCCAAATCATTCCATTCCGAATTCTTTGTCTTATCAAAGCGTCGCCCTTATAAATTGTCATAGGGCCCCCCGGGAATTCCTTCTAGAGCCTGTTGAATCATTTTGATGGATTCCGTCATTTCACCGATTCGTACTAAATAACGAGCTAGTGAATCTCCTTACTACCCTTTTGCCATTGGACTTCCCAATCGAATTCATTGTCACACTCATAATCATCCACTTTACGAAGATCCCATTGTATTCCGGAGGCTCGTCACATTGGTCCTGATAAGCCCCAATTGATTGCTTCTTCCCCACCAATCACACCTATTCCTTCAACTCGTTCCAAACAAATGGGATTGCGGGTGATCGTTTTTGATATTCGGCAACTGCTGTGAAAAAAGAATCGCAGAAATCCAAACATTTCTCTATCCATCCATAAGGTAAGGTAAGGTAAGGTAAGGTGCTTTTGAGCTCGCTCCCGGGGACCTCAGGTCGTCCGAGCGGAAAAGGAAATGTAGGGGACCGTAATTGAGCTTAAAAGAAGGTCAGGGGTGCAGAAATCTTTCATCATTCATTCATAGGTCGAAAGAAGCGTCGAATTCACTGAACTTCACTCTCAGATCGAGCGACCAATAACGTATGTCAAGAGGCGGACGTCTATAGATGCGAGAAATTGCTAGAAGCATCCGTGCGGGACCTCCGATGGTTGGAAGGTTGCGATATTATCTAAGAAGTTCATCTCATATCCCTGACACTGCGTCAGACGGGGGGTCTGGGAAGCCCCTCCTCAATCTACCGGTCTCACAGAGTACTAGTCGACGCTCCCTCCGCAGTTATCGTGATCTTTCTCCAGGCTCTTTTCCCCGAACACTCTCTCCGCGCTCTTCGTCTTTCCTCGATGGAGTGTGAGTTTCATCTTGAGGGTGAGAAGTATGGGAAATCCACCTACCCTCATGCAACTAAAGGAATTTCGTATGGAGGGTTTGCTTCCGCAAAAGGTAATGCTGGGTGTCCCAGTTCATTCGGATTCAATCAATGGATCATAAATGAGCGTAGCTTGACTGACCTCGCACCTGCGAGTGTACGAAGTGTACGAAGTGAAGCGATAGCGGAACGAGTTATGCTGCGCGTCGACTACAAAAACATACGACTTGCACCTGGAATAACTCGTTACACTCTATAGTAGTGAACTCATAAGGAATACCTATGAACTAAGGACTCATAACAAGAACAACTAGATTGATTTCATTAAAAGAAAGATATTCCACCCCAAACCCCCCGTTTACGTCTCACTCGTTATACCTGGTATAACTCGTTCATCTCCTTCTACTACTAACTAGTACATTATAGTTATAATATATTCACTCTTATATAATTAAGAAGTTATTAGATATATGGATCGTTTCACTCGTTATCTTGAGGTGCGAAGTGAAGCGCGTTTATTGGCTGTATTATTTGATACCTTCAATATCCAGTTAGATTAGCCCGGTGTGAAATATATATTAGTTGATACCTTCAATATCCAGTTAGATTAGCCCGGAAGAATCAAAGCTTACTCATATAAAAAACGCACCGAGTCGAGCTAGTTGGATTATTCAGAAAGGAAACAGACAGAATTCATAATTGAATAAAGAAACCCACCCCAGGGGTACAAGTGAAGCAAGCGAGCGAGTCGTATGTTTTTGTAGTCGACGAGCTAGCTTCGTGCCGTTCCACTCCACTCGCAGGAGACGAGGTTGTTCACGGGGCATGTGCTTCTTCGGCGGGGTAACTCAAATAAACAGGGTGCACGGATATATAATCAGATTCTCAAGAGAGCCGCTCGTCGTAGCTCTGAAGAGAGTACTCAGACGACTTTCCATTACTCTAAAGTAGTACGCAGAAGCCGGGTTTTTGTAGAATCGAGGTCAAAGTCCTTCAAAGTAGAATCTGATTTCCCGGTCTCAAGAGCAGGAGGAGAGGAATGAGTTAGGTAATTGAGGGTTGGCGCAGTAATAAACCACCCCGAGGTCTTCAGTGAGTTCGGAGGAGGAGGATTCATTCAGGTCATCCACTGCTAAGGCTAAGGGAAGATCAATCAATCCAGTTGGGTAATGGATTCAGGTTTGAAGTCAACAGCGAATTCCCCCGGCCCGGTGTGGTCAGTTCAGAGGAAGAAGTGGTTTCTACTAGTTCACCAGCGGGTTTTGAGAATAGCGAAGTTCCGGAGTCAAGTCTGAAGCAGTCAAGCAAGGGGTCCGACACTACCCTAATAGTAGTGTGTGATAAGCTGATATTAGTTGTTCTACTATTACCTTCACTTCGCAGGGATAGGTTGATTCCACAGTGATCTGGTGCTTATTGGGTTATGATACTTGAATAGCTCAACTAGGGAGGGAGACGAGCGGTAGAAGGAGAATAGAGTCTTAGAGAGAGTCTGATAGAGAAGAGAGTTGTATACTCAATCATACTACAACTCCTTGCACCACATGCTATTCCGAATCCAGCGACACGGAGCTTGCAGAGTGGAGCGAGTCAAAGTAGGAGTAGGAGAAAGGGTATGAGACTGCGGGAGGAGAGTATCAAGCCAGAGAACTACCCAACCAATAAGCACCTGTCAAACAGTCCGGGGAGCGGGGGTTGAATTACCCTTAGGACTAGGCTTCTTTCTCTTGGGTACCAATCCCAGGTTTTCAAGTATTGCAGGAGTAGTAGGTAATCGAGGGGTAGGCTCAGTCCCATCCCATGTATGAAGCAAACCCGCGGTAAACCAGTAGGGTAAGTAGTGATTTGGGTTATTATATTGACTTCAGTGAGTTCGGTTCCGGAGGGGAGGGAGGTCCAATGAGTATTTGGAAAGTTCGGGTTCAAGTATTGCAAGTATAATTATACATATAATCCATCCTCATACTGTATGAATTCCCGGGATGAGTAGTTCACCCAATGCATCCATTTTTCAATCCCCGGGGTATAGGGGAATGGGGTTCACTGAGGCGACATGGGTCAATTACATACTATGTCCGGCAGAAATTGAGAAATGATAAAAGACAACAACAATAAGAAAACACTATACTCTAACAATTCGGATGGCTAGAATGTTGCTTGATATAACTTCAATTGTTCATGGCTTCAACCGAAAACCACTCAAACCAATTCGAGAGGGGCTCATCTCCTATTGAGATTCACATTGAACAAAATGGATCAAGATTCACCAAAAGTCAATAAATATGTCAAAGATGTAAAGACACTTGCATGCTATGCAAGACATTTGTACCAAAAGGGATTAGACTTCAGAGATTATACTACATTACCATCAAGCAATAACAGATACATGACAAAGTGATCTGCATACACACCAAAAGATGAAAATCAACCAGCTTACTTGAATAGAATGATAGTTTTCTCTCACACTTCTGTGGTTTCCTTTTGAAGGATTTGGAGAGGCCTGCCTCCTTGGGATTTTGGATAAAGCAGGATAAGAAAACAATAGTATTCCATTAATAACAAGGCACTTCAATATCAACTAGGCACAAAAAAAAGACTAGATAGGAGGTCAATCAATGGGTATCTCCACTTCAAAGTAGGATTCATTGCAGCTAAAAGATCAAACCAAATGGAAAAGTATGCTACTAAAAAATAGCATGAAACATAAAGCTCAGGACTGATTTTCCTTTCGACCCACATTTCCCTTCTTTACACTTCTCAACCCAATTTGGCTTTGACTGAAAGCAAAAGGGTATTTCCACCATGCAATGCAAGAACCCACCTTTCTGCGAAGCGCATTAAAGATGGTGAATTTGACAAAACTAGGTCAATTGGTTTTTTTTTCAAATCAAAAGGACAACTACCTACTTCATAGCATAGGTCGGTAGCCGTCCAAAAACCTCCTTCATTCTACCCATCAGTCGAAAAATATACAATCCATTACATAATCTGTGTCCAAAACTAGCACAAGGATTGAGAATCCCTTACAACAATATCTGCCCAAACCCTTTCGCCCTCCCTCAAAATGCTTCCATTCCTCTCAATCAAAATGCTCCAGAAAGCTGCCGCAAGCTGCATCCGAACTCCAGCATCAGCCTACCTCCCACTCTTTCAATTCCTCCAAAAATCCTCGCCGTCCGGTGCCCTGCGGGGGGAAGCCAAGGCCCTGGAAAACCTCTTTAGTAAAGGCGCAATTCCAGAAGAGATGCTACCAATCCTCCTCCCTGGTCCTACACAACACACAAGTAGCATCTTGGTCCTTGTTGGAAGATATATTGTAGGTTGGGTTTAGTCCGAACTACTCTACTCTACTCTACTCTACCATAGTGGGCATGAGATTTGTGGGGTGTGTGATAGCCTATATAAAGTCAAGGCTCGTGTACCCTCATTTGTGTCTTGGAGAGACAATCTAGAATATCTGCCCGTTAGGGCCGTGGTTTTCTCCCCTATCTTCGTGAGAGGGGTTTCCACGTCAAACCCAAGTGTTTGATCTGCGATGCTTTGATCTTTTTTGTCATTGGATTGGATTGGAAAGGAAGGCTGCTAGGTGGGAAAGCACCACTCGATTTCTAATAAACAGTCTGATTCATACCAGGCGAGTTCCGAACTATCCTTCCATCGATGAAATACCAGGCTAAGGCGTTTCGAAAAGAACAACACCATTCACTCATCCCATTGCTTCAATCTCCAGTGACCCTCAAGCTTGGTACAAATATAATGCAATCTCTTCTTAGGAAGCGCTTTAGTGAAAACATCTGCTAGCTGGTCTTCAGTGCTAATGTCAGGTGTAGAAATTGGATTGGCTAAGATGGCCTCTCTAATGAAGTAACAGTCCACTTCAATATGCTTGGTCCTCTCATGAAAAACAAGGTGATTTGCAATAAATGTGGCAGCTTTATTGTCACAGTGCATTGGAATAGAATCAGTTACCTTCACTCCAAAGTCTTCCAAAATGGAACGAATCCAGAGTCACTCACAGGTAGTTTGGGACATGGCCCTGTATTCTGATTCAGCACTCGATCTGGATACCACTGCCTGTTTCTTGCTCCTCCAAGTAACCAGATTACCTCCAACAAATGTGCAGTACCCTGTAGTGGACTTCCTATCCTCATGAGCACCTGCATAGTCTGCATCAGAGTACCTACACACATCCAAGTGGCCATTGTCTTTGAAAAGGAGTCCTTTCCCAGGTGCACTTTTGAAGTACCTGAGAATTTGGCAAACACCATCCCAGTGGATTTCCCGTGGTGACTGCATAAACTGGCTGAATCTTCCGACTGCAAAAGCAATATCAGGGTAACAGTCAGATACAGTAATTTACCAATCACTGCCCGGTATCTGGTGACATCTTGCAATAGTGGGCTGTCATCATCTGCAATAGGCAAGGACACATCCATGGGAACATATGCTGGTTTGCACCCCAGCATACCCATGTCTCTCAGCATGTCAAGAACATACTTGCGCTGAGAAAGCACAAGTCCTCCACCAGTGTGTTGCACCTCAATACCAAGGAAGTAGTTGATAGGACCTAAATCCTTGGTAACAAAATGCGACTGTAGCATCTTCTTTGTTTCCTCTATCCCTTGCCTGTCACTGCCAGTCAAAAGGATGTCATCCACATATACCACAAGTATGATAGAGCCTATTTGTTTATGCAGTGTAAAGACAGAATGATCTGCCGACGACCTGGTGAAGCCATAATCTTGGACCACCCTGCTGAATCTCTCAAACCAAGCTCTAGGACTCTGTTTTAGTCCATAAATAGCTTTATTCAGCCTACACACCTTCTGACACTCCCCCTGAATAGGGAAGTCGGGTGGCTGCTCCATGTAGACTTCCTCCTCCAAATCGCCATAGAGAGGCATTTTTGATATCCAGCTGATTTACGGTCCAAGGTTTGTTGACAACAAGAGATAGCAGTATCCGGACAGAATTCAGACGAGCAACCGGGGAGAAGGTCTTGAAGTAGTCAACCCCGAACGTCTGAGTGTACCCTTTGGCCACCAAGCGTGCTTTGTACCGATCCACAGTGCCATCAGGATCACATTTGAGGGTAAACATCCATCTACACCCCACAACAGTAGCTCCTGGGGGTAGATCAACCAGGTCCCAAGTACCACGGGACTGTAAAGCTGCCATCTCCTCCATTGCCAATGTCCAAGACGGATCACGGAAGGCCTCATGATGATCTCAAGGTACCTGCACGCTGTCAATGGCAAGAGAAAATTGGCGTCCAATAGTAGACAGGCTATCAAGAGACAAACTGAGACAGAATATTTGGCACAAGAACGTGGAACCTTCCTTTGTGCAATAGGAAGGTCCAAAGTAGTGTCCTCAGTGGTAGGAGGTACCTGGTCCTCAGACAAGTCATCAGCAGCTGGTGGGGACTGAGCAGAGACAGTGGATAGTGGTTCATCCATATGAGTAGTATTATGGATCCTACGTTAGAAGTGTTTAGGAAAGGTATCCGTATCAGGAATCTCAGGACGATACAGAAAGGGACCTGGATTAGGTTGAGTGGTCCTAGGTATAGGTGGCTCAGTTGGCTGTGGTGGTTCAGTGGGCATAGGAAGGGGAACTTCATGTGAAGGCTCAGTAGGTTCCTCCCCCTTTTTCCTGTAATATGGTATCTCCTCAAAGAAGGTGACATCAGCAGAAACATCCAATTTCCATGAAACAGGGTCATAGCATCTGTATCCTTTCTGGGTCCTGGAATATCCCAAAAACACACACTTCACAGATTGAGGAGAAATTGCATCTACTTTATGTAAATGGACAAAACACACACAGCCAAAGATGACAGGAGTAAGAGAACATATCACTGCCAGGAAACAACACAGAATACGGAGTTTGACCCCCTAAGACAGAGGAGCAAACTTTGTTCACCAGATAAGTAGCAGTAAGAACAGCATCAACCCAAAACTATGAGGGAACATTCATGTGAAACATGATAGAACGGGCAACATCAAGTAAGTGACGGAGCTTACGTTCAGCAACCCTATTTTGTTGGGAGGTGTGAACGCAAGTAGTCTGGTGAACAATACCCAAGGATTGAAAAAAGACATCAGTCCTGGCATTCATCAATTCCAAACCATTGTCACTCCGAACAATTTGAACAATAGTAGAAAACTGAGTCTTGATTTCCAAAATACAATTTGGAACAATATCAAAGACTTCGGATTTGTCTTTCATCATAAAAACCCAGACATCCTGGTATGATCATCCACAAGAATAAAAAAAAATGAAATCCTTTCAAAATCACACTCTTGACCCTCCCCAAACATTAGCATGCACAAGAGGAAAAGTAGACTCGGCTCTTTTATTATTTGGTGGAAAAGAAGACCTATGGTGTTTGCCTAACTGACAGGCTTCACACCTCAAAACATCAAGAAAAAACAAAGCAGGAAACTGACGACGCAAAACTTGAATGCTAGGATGACCAAGTCTCAAGTGCCACTGAAGAGCAGTAGTAGCATACACAGCATCGGTACTGGAAGGAGGGATATGTAGGTAGTCAAGCCCATTCTACTCAAGTCCTCCACCAATCCGCCTCATCGTCTGGAGGTCTTGCAAGACGAAATATTGGTCATCAAAAATAGCCCGACATCTCAAATCTCTGGTAATTTGACTGATAGATATCCAATTCAGTGCAAATCTAAGAGCATGCATGACGTTAGAAAGAGGCAAGGTGCTAGAGATAGAAAGATTCCCGAGCCCAGTAACAGGAGACAAAACCCCCATCAGCCACTTTGACCTGAAATGGTGTAACTAGGTCACGAAGAGACGAAAAGAGGGTACTATCACCAGTAATGTGAGAGGAGGCACCGGAATCTGCAAGCCAGACAGGAGCTTGGGATTTCACTGACATGGCGGAAGTACCTGTAGACTTCTGAACAGAAGCAGAAGTAGATCCCTGAGACGCTATGAACCGCTCGTAATTAGCCCTGGAAACCATGATCTGGCTGTCATCCCCCTGTATTTGGGTAGGCTCCTCTGCAGATACCTGATGGGCACGTGGATCCATACCTTGTGGGTAGTCGTGCTTCACCCAGCACTGGTCCACAGTGTGTCCATTCCTGTGACAGGACTCACAGAAAAGGGAACTCCGACCACGACCACGTTCACGTGCACCACCACCACGAGCTCTGCCACCTCTTCCCCCCTTTACCCGGCCCGGGAATCCATGCTTGAGCCCTGTTTATCGGGGGTTTGGGGACTTGTTCTCCCCAGGCTGTATGCATTGGTCCAACCCTTTCCTCATCCCCTAGTTAGCATTCTCACTTTAAGGCACCCTTTGCTGCCGGTTCACTCGTTTTCCTTCCTCATTTCCCTTTCTCCCGGTTCTTTGCTCGGCTTATTCATTCCATTGAAACCCAACCCCGGAAAGATCAACCCCGGATTGATAATCCACCCCGCTTTCAAGCCCGATTCTTTACTTCACTTCCCCTGGGATTACTGATGAATTATCCCGGTCATCGATTGGATTCCTGATTCAGTTCACTTTCCTCGCCCCGGTATCCTATAATCAACCTACTTTCCCTCCGGCTTTGTGGTAGTAGCAACTCTTTAGTCATGTTTGATTCCCGTGGGATTACTGATGAATGAGACTTCCGGGCACCGCACCTCACGTCTTTCGTGAAGTACTCCACTGATGACCGGACCGGGAAAGCATCAAAGTGGACTCACCCTACCCGGGGATCTTCCTACTTGAATTCTTTGACTTCCTCCGCTGTTGAACTATACACTGAATCTGCTGGCCTGACCGCGTAAGACACTGAATCTGACCCCGCGTACTACTACAAAGAAAGCTGGGCAATCCTTCTTTGAATCCGAGCTCACAACCTCCCCTGCTGCGCAAACCCTCAATTCCCTCCCATTCGTTGCTGCTCCGGAGTACCTTCTATGGGTAATTCCCCCGGGTTGGCGTATCATATGCTTGCTGGAGCTGGTCGAACCAAAGACCCGATGAACAAAACACGCATTGCAAACCAGTCTTTCGCCGGGCGGGGAATCAGTTCACAGAGGGAATGGGGAGTCAAAGCGGGGTAATCACGTTGTCTTATATAGAATAGAGTTCGTTCTCCAGCTTCTGTTCTACGATTCTAGTCGGTGAATCCAAGAAATTCAGGTATCTTCTGACCTGGGGTAATATAGGTGGCAGTTGGGGTGAGAGTAACCGAATATAAGCTAAGCTAAATAGCACATTCACTCATGATTGAGCTGATATATGCATATATGACTCCTAGCTCATAACACCTGGGAGGGTCACTTCGCACATCCCTTAGTAGCTCAATCACGCCTGGCCTTGGAGGGTCACTTCTCACATCTAACATAAGCTCATAACGCGCTACTTAACCGCAGATAAGTAGTAATACCGGGTTCAGCACTTACGCCACTATATACGCATATATGACCGTCAGCTTCACTTCGTACCCTAGCTTCCCGACTTCGGAAAGAAAGGTGCGACATGATACTAAGCGTAGAGGAACAAAGCGGAGCTCAGTAGCGGAATGGAGCTGCTCAATCAAGGTGCTTAAAGTCGAACTGAAAAGAGATCACGGAAGAGAGGGCTGCTCAAGCTCGACGAGGGTTCGGCTCTTCGATGTCTTGATGGCTTCAGCTCTGGTTTGCCCCCATGATAGGGAAGGACCCAATGTCATTGAATACAACTCAGGACCTTCAAGCCGCTGACTCTAGAATGCTCAGACCTTCCCCGAGACTCCAAGATCGACTACTCTCACTAGAGCTATGACTGGCCCTTCTGCCTCTCTTGTTGAGCATGAGGAGTATGGGTGCGTGGTCGCTGCACGTAGCGGGGAGATGAAGAGGGTACAGAAGACGCCAGTCCGAGTTGTTACTCGATCGAGGCCTCCCCCTGATGTGAAATGGGACGCTGTGTCTATTCGACCACGTATATGCACTATTCCAGAAAAAGAAGAGCAGGCTCAGGCAGATGACTCAGTAGATGTCTTTGGTTTGTTTGATGACGGCACAGAAAGCACTACCAGAAATGATAGCTTACCGGAGGTGCCTCGTTCTTTCTGAAAAGCCCCTTGCCTGGAGGGTATTTCAAGTGGTTTGAATCTACCTTGGGGTTGACGCTCGCATGCGTACATAACAGCAGGCAAGCCAGTTAGGATGGACCCTTGACGACCCCGGGAGGTACTACCTGAAAGGCTAAGGCTTCAAGCCTCGGCCTGGCTTTTGCTTGAAACTCACAACCAGGGTATTAATAACTCCTAGACCTCAACAAGGACCTAGGTTGCCTCTCGGGTCTTCGGGGAAGAAGTCCACCTTCCCCCAAGCAGCCGGGCTTGGCAAGCCTAGCATCCTACGAGTGACGACTGGTATCTACTAGAAGGCCCAGTGCCCCTTCCAAATCGAGAGGACTTACCTAAAGGGAGGTGCTATGAGTCCACGGGACGGTGCCAAAGCTTCTTCCATTCGCACTACCCTTGAAAGGGAAAACACGAAAGAGGGATCCAACCCCCTAACGCCAGATCAAACATCTTTCCGGGCTACCCGTCAGGAAGTAGCTTAGCTTAGCTGACCTCTCCCGTTTGGCTGAAGCCCATCTTGACTTGTACCTCCTCATGTGATCCGCTAGCCTCCGAGGTCTTCTGCTTTTCTACTCTCAGCTGGGACTGAAAAAGGTAGCACCGATCGTGTGCAGGACCTTTACTAAACTAATCGGGAAGCGACCTTACTACACTACCCTTGGGTAGTTCTCTACCTGTCCGGAATCCTGAGATTCTTGAACATTGTCTTCAGGGTACGAGCTACTCCAGTAGCGCTATAGTTGCGAGGCATTTTGTTAAGGTCATTTTTCAGGGGAAGGGGAGCGTGGGAAACCGAAATCCCCGAATCAGTGGAAAGCGAGAAGGGAGGAGAAAGATGGGGAATAACGTTGAGTTTAGGAAAGAAGTTCATAGCTTCGGCAACCGGGGGAACTTGAGATTGAGGGTTGGAATTGGGCTTTTCCGGGGGAATCTCACTGCCCGGTGATTTGTCAGAAGTCTGGCTTTCTTTACATGTAGTAAGGACTCGGTTAGTCATTCCATAACAAGCAAGATCAAGGGAAAGCTCTCTATGAAAGTCAAGCTTAGGGAATTCAGTGTATATATACACCAATACCCGGGTCAGACAAAATGGAATGTGAGAAATCATGCTTAAAGAAAAGAGTACTAAGGGTAGTATTGATTGGGGCGAATAATGACACTCTTGCTTGCCCGGGCGGGGTGAAAGGTGATTTTGACAATGAGTTAGAGATGCCAATCAAGGGGAATAACGAGGTGAATAGTGTGGTTTCCCGGGCATCAGTGAGGGGAATTTCTGAAGTCAGGGAATCATACGGGGTTGAGCTAGAAGTGAGGAAGGAGTTGAAGTCCAGTTTCATGGAGCTTAGTTCAGGGCGGGGATTGTTGTGAGTTCCAACCCCGGGTCTGGGTGTAGTTTAGTAAAGTCGACGAGCTGTGTCCTGTTCCATCCGTTTGTAGTAGTACAAAGACGAGCTTGTTCGCTCGTTGCACGTAATTCAGAAACCCTCCGTTTCACTTCGCATCCCTTAGTAGCTCAATCACTCACTAATTATTCACCGGGTGAGATCTAGGAGTCAGATATGCGTATATTAGATCTCAACATGCATTAATGAGTTATGAGTCTATATTAGATGTATATTGTGCCAACGCATATATGACTCTTATCGTTTACCTGTAACTATTCAATATCCTTATGACAAATTCATCCACGGTCGAATTCATTTTTCATTTGACAAATGTATTGCTTGCGAAGTATGTGCTCGTGTATGTCCTATAGATCTACCCGTTGTTGATTGGAGATTGAAAACAGATATGAAAAAGACACAATTGCTTAATTATAGTATCGATTTTGGAGTATGTAGATTTTGTGGTAACTGTGTTGAGTATTGCCCAACAAACTGTTTGTCAATGACTGAAGAATATGAACTTTCCGCTTATGATCGTCACGAATTGAATTATAATCAAATTGCTTTGGGTCGATTACCTATGTCAGTAATTGGAGATTACACAATTCAAGCAATTCGGAATTCGACACAAAACCAATTCCAATAGAAGAAGAGAAATCTTTTGATTCCAAATTCATTACGAATTCTTCCATTTTCTAGAATCTAAGAAATTCCTTTTTTTCCTTTTCCTATTGATGGATTTTCATATGGGTTCAGTTCATCAATACCTAGAACTAATAACTATGGATTGTTGAGAATTACTGTTTCCTTTCCATGAAGAAGATGGAAATGGAGAATGGAGAGAATTGTCTATTTCATTCTTCAAAAATATACACTATATTCCGATTCCATTCGAAACATATCATATACAAGAACCAAAAAGAAGGTCATTCCTTTTTTCCTGAATTCTTCCATCTGGAAAAGTCATGAAATCCTGTGACTTATTTATCTCTGACTTTAGACATACTTTAGACAGAATGGGTTTCACTGGACCAATACATGATATTCTTGTAGTATTTCTGGGATCCATTCTTATATTAGGAAGCCTAGGAGTAGTTTGATTTACCAATCCTATTCTTTCTGCTTTTTCCTTGGGATTGGTTCTTGTTTGTATATCTTGATTATATATTTGATCGAACTCCTATTTTGTAGGAGCTGCACAGCTCCTTATTTATGTGGAAGCTATCAATGTTTTGATCCTATTTGCGGTGATGTTTACAAATCATTCCGAATATTCTAATCATTTTCATCTTTGGACTGTTGGGGATGCAGTGACTTCGTTGGTCTGTACAAGTCTAATTTTGTCCCTAATTACTACTATGAAGCCTGGAAACATCATGGTATGGTATTCTTTGGACTACAAGATCCAACCAAATTATAGAACAAGATCTAATAAGTAATGTTCAAAAAATGGGAATTGATCAACGGATTTCTTTCGTGCTTCCATTGGAACTCATTTCTATAATGATTTGAGTTGCCTTGATAGGTGCAATTAGTATGGCTCGTCAATAAGAAGTACAAATTCTGAGAATTCTCAATCCAAAATCAAAGAATGGTTTCTCATGTGTGATTTGGATCACACTCATTTTGTCTTTCCAATTCCGATGTATTTTTGTAGTTTTTCATTTTCGTTCCATATTCTGAAAACCTATTTCATTATAACATACTGAAGTGTAGTATCTAAATAGTATAGATCCCAATCTCAAAAATAGTACAAAAGAAGAAAAGCTTTTCATTAGATCTATCACGAATACCTTCTTTTTTCTTTGGTTCGGTAATTCTTTTCTGGAATCCAATTGTTTGAATGAATGCTCATTCCTATTCCTATAGATTGCACAGATCGGATCAACTCAGGATCTGATGGAGTTAGTTAATGATGTTTGAGCACTTTGAGTCTCTGGAACAGAATCGAGATTCAGTGGTAAGGAGTTAGTTAATGATGTTTGAGCATGCACTTTTTTTGAGTGCCTATTGATTTTCGATCGGTATCTATGGATTGACCACAAGTCGAAACATGGTTAGAGCACTTATGTGTCTTGAACTTATACTCAATTCGGTGAATATCAATCTTGTCACATTTTCGGATTTCTTTGATAGTCGTCAATTTTTGGTTTTGAAAAGTAGATCTTTTTTCGATTTGGGTTATAGAACTACCATTGCAGCTGCAGAAGCAGCAATTGGACTAGTTATTGTTTCATCAATTCATCGTAACAGAAAATCCACTCATATCAATCAATCGAATTTGTTGAAGAAAGAGTCCTAATCATAGAATCAGATATTCATAGAATCAAATAGAATGAAGAATCTACTATTTGAATTTCATATAGAAGAAAATGATGGATTCTGTTTTGATTATTGGTTTGAATCCTTGATAATATTAGGAATTGGAAGATTCTCGAATTGGAATCCGATTAGCATGTACGACTAGTATTACCATCTTTTTGGAAACCAAAATGAAAGTGTATTGGATCTTGATTTATTGTGAACATATCCAGAAATGGATAGATTCTCCAAAATTCTGGGAAACCACTGATTTGTCTGGTACCTATAATATAGAATTCATTGACTACTGACTTTTTGACCAGATCCAAATCGTTTCTTTCCAAAACTTCAATTGATAGATTCCATGTCACATTCAGTCAAAATTGATGATACATGTATAGGGTGTACTCAATGTGTACGAGCTTGCCCTACGGATGTGTTGGAAATGATACCTTTTAGCATGACGGATGCAAAGCTAAGCAAATTGCTTCCGCACCGAGAACTGAGGACTGTGTAGGTTGTAAGAGATGTGAATCCGCTTGTCCAACAGATTGGTTTAGTGTTCGTGTTGATTTATCCAATGAGACAACCCGTAGTATGGGTCTAGCTTATTGATGTTAGTTCAACTACTCATATATAATATTTTGATGATTTTACAAAATGTAGAAAATGAAATAATAAATAAAGCGTACCATATTGTTTTCTCTCTATAATAACATATTTGCAGGAATTCAAAAAGCTTTCCAAGACGGGAGATTAAAAGCGTGAAGACGAGTAGCAAAAGTATTAGGTCTTAGGCTTTTTTCATGTAAACTTTCAAAGGTTGTAATTTTCATCTTATTTGAGTCTAGAAATATTGTAAAGAGCCCCCAAACATAACCTATAAATAGCTAACTTAGGCTCTCTACACTTAGGATAAATTAGAAACAAAAAACCCAACACTTATACTTTTATCAGACGTCCATTAAAAAGTCCAGACGTCTGATTTTCCATCATAAGACGTCTGACATATGTATCAGACGTCTAATTTCAAATATTTCTGGCCTTGTTCATCTCCTCATAAACATCAGTCGAAGGACTTCACTTTCAGACGTCGATAACCGTTCACAGACGTCTGATTCTTTACCCAGACGTCCTCATACTAACCGTTAGACTTTTTATCGGCAAAAACAATTTCTAGACGTCTTGACACACTTACAGACGTCTGCCTTTGAACCGTTGGCCATGATTTTCTGTGCGTATCTGTCTACGGCCACATAATCTTTTGGCAGAAGCAGGAAGGAAGAGTATTTTGGTTTCCAGACGTCTGGTAATGTCCTCAGACGTCCGTAACGACGTCTGATCCTCTAAACCTAGAACCCTGTTTGGATCCGATGATAACAGGAACGAATGCACCATTCATTAGACGTCCAGTAAAATCATCAGACGTCTTATGACATAATATCAGACGTCCTTCTTTTGATCCAATAGAGTCCGTTAAGGATATCCTGCAATATTAGACGACCATAGTAAAAATCAGACGTCCTGTAAGACGTCTGATCTTATAATTAGACGTCTGATGTTGCTGTCAGAATCATCATTGCCCTGATTTTGTGTGGATTTCGTCCTAAACTCTTGGGATTTGTCTCCAACGGCTAGAAGAGCTCTCCCAAGTATTCTTGAAGGTTCCAAACTTGCCTATAAATAGACTACAACTCTTCTTTGGCAAAACACACCTCTTGAGATACAATTCCATTAGAAAAATCTCTTGCTCACTACTCTAAGCTCCATCTTGCCCTTGTGCTGTGCTAATACTCTGATCAAAGGGCAAATCCATACTCCCGGCTCGCTCTGTTCTGCAAATCATCAGGGAGTTCTTTTCATGCTTAGTAGATAAGAAGGCAACTAAATTATTGGGGTGCTCTATAGGTGTTATTTCTACTTGTTAATTTCTGTACTTTGGGTATCCGGCCTGTCGGGTCCCCGTCTCTTCATCTTGAAGAAAGAAACCTCCGTTTAGGGATCGGAGGTGGGAATTGTAATTGAGGTACACTACCCTCGTTTAAGTAGTGTGGTTAGTGGATTGATCACCTTGTGATCGAAAATCCTAAGTCAAGAGATTGGCTTAGGTGGTGGTTTTCACCCATCTTGGGTTTCCACCTAAAAATAATTGAGTATATTGTGTGATTGAATTTGTTGCATTACAATACAATATAATTTCACTATTCACCCCCCCTCTAATGCAATTTCAATTGATACATTCCAAAAAACTCCACTTGAATCATTTGATTCCTTTTTTGACCGACAAAAATCCGTACTCAGAAAAAGAGATTGGTTTTTAGTACGGGTTTTGATGGTAGTATCAAAGCGTATCTTGTCTTTACCACGAGTGATTTTCCTTGGTTAACAATCATTGTAGTTTTGCCAATATTTGTCAGCCAGGTTCCTTCCTTTTTTTTTCCCCATAGAGGAAATAAGGTAATTCGGTGGTATACTCTATGTATATGCCGTTTGGAACTCCTTCTAATGACCTATGTATTTTGTTATCATTTCCAATTGGACGATCCATTAATACAATTGGGAGAGGATGAAAAAAAGTAATAAGATATGCGTATATAGAGCTGAACCCGGAATGAGTGAGTGAGGGGGGGTGGGTGAATAGCGTTTTAGGACTAGGATCAAGATTTTGGATTTTCACTGGAGATTGGGAATTGATGGACTTTCCATAGGACCCATTTGATTAACAGGATTGATCACTACTTTAGCAACTTTAGCGGCTTGGCCAGTGACTCGAGATTCATGATTGTTTGATTTCCTGATGTTAGCAATGTACAGCGGTCAAATCGGATCATTTTCCTCTCGAGACCTTTGACTTTTTTTCATTGTGGGAATTCGAATGAATTCCTGTTTACTTACTTTGATTCCTGTGGGGAGGTAAAAAACATCTGTACTCGGCTACCAAATTTCTTTTATACACTGCTGGCCCTTTTTCTCTTAATAGGAGTTTTGGGTATAGGTTTATATGGTTCTGACGGCCCAATATGGAATTGGGAAACATTAGCGAATCAATCCTATCCCATAGCCTTGGAGATTCTATTCTATTTTGGCTTTCTTATTGGTTATGCTGTCAAATCACCGATTATACCCCTACATACATGGTTACCAGATACCCACGGAGAGGCACATTACAGTACATGTATGCTTCTGGCTGGAATCTGATGAAAAATGGGAGCGTATGGGTTGATTCGAATCAATATGGAAGTAGTTGAGTTTTGACCCCATGCTCATTCTATATTTTCTCCATGGTTCGTGATAGTGGGAACGATACAAATCATTTATGCAGCTTCAACCTGGTCAACGTAATTTCAAAAAGAGAATAGCCTATTCCTCCGTATCTCATATGGGTTTTCTAATGATTGGAATTGGGCACTTCCATAACCAACACACTTTTGACTCAAACTCGCCGTCGTGAGTCTTTCTTCTCCCCACAATGTGATGAGCTCGACGTGCTAATGTGATCTGAGGGAAAGTCTCGATTCCTGATCGTCGATCTACTTATTCTTTGCAAGGTAGTTTACATATTGATTCGCTCGATTTGCGATCATAAGGTACCGATTTACCGGATCGGAAGGGAGGGGAGAGTGATGCTAGTCCCGTGACACGTCCCTTTCCGTTGATTGCCGCCCTTCTTCTTGTACCCGCTCCTCTGAGTAGGGACCTTCCTCAGACTCTGTAGGCTTAACTGATAGTCAGGGGAGGAGATCGACGTGACGGAAAGCATCCATGGGAGAAAGATCAGTTTGCACTACCCTATGATGGAATAGCTCCACTTTATAGCTCCACTCCGCAAGCTACGTGTCGCTTTTTAGCTCCTCTCCGCCGCTCCGAGTCGCTCCCGTCGACCTCTCTTTACTGGTTGCCAGTAGGAGGCCGTGCTCTTTCGTCCCGCAGCGACGGACGGGGGAGGGCGGGCATTGGCCTACCCGGCTCGACACGGGGCGTCGCATACTAGCAGTATGTGGGTATGCTTGCCTGTTTTCGACTCGAGAGGTCAGCTAATTGCAGAAGGTGATGCTTGGTAGTCGTCATTCGAGATTGGGTTGGTGTGAACTGCAGCATTGGTATGCGCTATCAAAAATCATGCATTGGATGGATGCCCGGCCATTGAGAAGGAAGGACGCTTTCAGAGGCGAAAGGCCATGGGGAGATCGACGTCTATGATCCATGGATCTCCGATCGGGAAACC